>OZ009931.1:8359981-8831520 GCA_963932035.1 Caenorhabditis wallacei | reverse complement strand
TCTCTCTCTCTCTCTCTCTCTCTCTCTCTCTCTCTTTTCCCTCCGTCTCTATTATCTTTCTTGTCACATTACCAACAAAATATAATTATCACTGTAAACAACTTCCCCTTATCATTTACACACTCCCAAAATTGCCGATTTGCATGTATCTTGTTCGACCGAATTAGCAAATACTTTCCCAAGAACCATATTTGATCTTTCAAAAAAAAAGTGGAGATGGATCCATTCATTGAGCTATCTCAAAACATGAGAGCTTGACTTGTTTTGTATCAAGTTACTTGTTTTGTTCCACGTCTTTTTGTTCTTCAACTAACAGTTGTGTTTTCGCAGCGGTTACTTACAATGATGCCACATTTCTTTTTGCCTTCTCCTCCATTCTGTTGTTATTCTGGTTTTCCACCTTACTAAATTTTGCATCGTTTCATTTCTTTCCTCTCTACCAATTGTTCAATTTCACTTTACTACTGTATTTCGTAAACCAACACAAAAAGATCAGAAATCATGAGTCATGTACACTGTATACTCATCCCAGATAAACTTTACGTTAGTCATTTAGTATTGTGATGTCCAAAGTTGTATTTGTATTACACGTCGAAGCTGTTAATAAACTCTACGTTGTACAGCAGCCACAACCTAGTATTTGAGTTGTGAGCCATTTATTTTGAGAAGAAAAAGTGGCATGGCGTGCTCAGGACAACACCATCATATTATCTTCAATTCTCATCTTTTCTTCCACAAATTTTAATCTTTGTTCACTTATGATTCGAGAAGCTTTTATTTCAATTCCTTTTGAGCAAGTGTGAAAGTTCATTTTAGATATAATAGCTAGTGAGAAGGTATGAAAAATTCATAATAACATTTGCAGTAATTATAAGAAAATTGAGCGAAAAAGAGCAAACTGAGAAAAATGGCGGATTAAAATCAGCTGTTTTAATTTCACGTCTCTGCCTTCCTCTTCATCTTCTTCTTCTTTTTGAATTTTGTAATTGCTATTGTCTAATGTTTGTTCAAAATCACTTGTTTTTCCTCAAGTCAAAAAATACCAACGTTTTCCTATTTTTCAAAAACAGTATTTGACACAAAAATATGACGTTGTTTTGTTCGACAAGAGAACTGGATGATGTGGAATTGACTAGTTTCAAAATATTTGAACGTTCAAATTTTTATTTTGATTTCGAACAAAATGGTGAATTGAATGTCACGAATTTTCGAGAACGAATTTTTCTTCATTTAATGGTAGCCAATCACAAAAGGTTTCGATGTGTTTCTTTTGAAATTTGTCTCTATTTAGATCTTGAATTGGCGCTTTTTTCAGCCAAGTAATTACAGCAGTACTTCTATCAGTGTATAGGTCCATTTGAAGTTTTCCACTGATAAGAGAGCATTTTGATCATTTAGCTCACATGTTTACTCCATGGTATTCACCTCCAAATTTCACCTATTTCCAATTTCCTGACCTCAACCAGTTTACCCGTTTCAATTATTGACTTCCTTTGCAATTTTGGTTTCTCGTTTCCCAAAAGTGCGCGAGGTCGATAATTTCCGGCCGATCAAACTAATCGAATAACGTTTTTCCACACTGACAAAACAGATTTGTTGTGTTGTATGACTCGTTGTCTTTCATTCTCTAAATTCTTCCATCTCTCGCTTCCCCTATCTTTCCCCTCTCTTTCTCTCCTCCGCCCAAACGAACTCCGCCCATTGCGGCCACATCTCAGCCTGTGTCGCTCTTCTCACCTCAAACTCTTCTTGTCTCTTGGTGTGGACTCTTTTGTAACCAATACATCTTCATTCTAGAGGTCATACGCCCTAACCTTCCACCACGTGCATGTCTTTGCGTGGATAAGTTATGATACGTACAATGTGTTGTACGATGGTGGGCATTTCGCGGGGCCGTTGTTGTATCGCTTCCTCTCTCTCTTTCAAAGAAGAAAGATTTCGTGTCAAAGAGCGATAAAACAAGAGAATAGTATAAAAGAAAAAGAAATTCGCCTTCTTCTCTTCAATTTTGAAATATCTTCGCTGTTCTTTCTCTTTTTGAATCGTGTTTCCTTCTAAAAACTCTATCTAAAATCTATTTTTCTAGATCATCATGGCCATCGAAATGCAACAAATCATCGAGTTGATCCTCGCGATCTTCCTCCCGGTAAGTGCTGATTTTAGAATGAGCAATATATCAAAGGCTGAGCAATATTGATCAATCAATATGATTTTTACAGCCATTGGCCATCTTCATCCACGGATCTGACTGCAACATCCACGTCGCTGTCAACATCATCTTGTGCTTCTTTTTCTATCTTCCAGCCATCATCCACGCTCTCTGGTACTGCTTCTTCAGAGTGTAGATCATTTGCTCTCCATGAAGAAACTGCCAAAATGATAACTCCAATCGCCGAATCCCCAAAAAAGATGCATATTTTACTCTCACACGCATTCACCGTTTTTTAAGTTGCCTTACACTATCGAATTTTCTTTTGAATGGCGTTCCATCTATCCCTTTCATTTATTTCTCTCTTGTTTCTTTTACAAGTGTGTTTTTTATTCCAAATCTGTACCGCTAATAAATTCAATCAATAAGCTTTTTGTTTATTGTGTTGTTGAGTGCGGAAAGGAGATATGTCGAAGTTTTCTCGGCTGAGATGTGGCCCGTGAGACGACTTACACCGCGTGTATGTGTGCCCACTTCATGATGAAATAGTGCGGCAATCAGAGGAGACGCTCTGTCGATTTTCGAAAAGTGAACAATAAAACTACCCCCGTGGTTGATGGCTGATCGTTGTTGTGTACGTTACGTGGTTGAAGGTCGACAACACCTTTTTCCCCTTCATTCATGTTGACTTACATGGCCTTCCGAAGAGAAGAGAAAAAGTATACGAGTAGTTCACAACAGGTATATACGCACAGTGTTTTTGAAATGTCTTTGTTTTGAAACGGATGAAAAATAAACTTCCGCGATGTGCAAACAATCGCTTTTTTTCTCTTCTCGAAATTTGTCAGAGCTCATGGAAAATAAAATCAAAAGATCTATTCAATGAACCAATTGATGGAGATTTAAATAAATTTCTCCGAAAATCAACCTAGATATTTAATTTATACGAAGAAATATGATATTTCTCATAAAAACAGGTCTATATCATTCATTGATCAAAGATTTCTAGAATAATTTATTTTTTCGAAATGTACAAGTAAATACTCTATAACTACCAGCCAGTTTGAGCTTTTAACACAAGAAGCAGGATTAAAAATCAGAATAAATTAAATGAATTATTTCCGGGTTTGCCCTAAGCCTTCGCGTACGAGTCAGAGTCTAATTGAGCGTTTGAAAATGCAGATTTTGTCTTACTGGTCTTCTGAAAAGAGGCACATGATTACATTTTTTCTCTGGTGAATCAAACCTCTTCAGAGTTTGTCGAGTTGTCCCTGTTTTTCGGAGAATCTCTCATTGGCTCAGTATAACTGCTTGTATTATTGTCATCTTCATCATCGTCACTGTTGTTATTGTTGCCGTTATTAGCATTATTATTATTATTATTGTTGGAGTTAGTATTTCCGCTCAATTTACGGAATTTCGCTGCCATATTCTTGTACCTAAAAAGTGGAAAAAGTTGAAAAAAGGTACTTGAGAATGTATGGTGAATTGGATTACTTCAAACAGCAGAGATTTTGAGAGCATTGAACATATCCTGGCTGACATTGACATGGAACTCCACAAGCAACAACTACTTCAGCGTCTGAAACTTATTCTTGAGTGATTTGCTCAGAAAATAAAACCCATGTTAAAAGAAAATCTGAAATTGTTATGATTCCATTAAAACATGTTATTAAAAGTTCTGGAAAAAGAAATACAATAGATAAGGAAAGAGAAGTAAATTGCATTCCATTTTTTTTCCAAATATTCAAATCTACTTGTTAGCCCCTGTTCTGACATGCACGACACCCTTGGGAAGGAAGAGATGGAGGAGGTAGAGGCATCCGTTGTTCTGCAATTCTCATGCACCACTGAACTCTGAACTCTCACACAGTCTTACGTTGTTGAACACATGTTGGTTGACATAATGGCATACATGCTGGAGCACATTGAATTGGTACCGGAGCATATGTCTGAACACATGTCGGACTACAAGCCGGCATACAGGTTTGGACGCATGAGAGCTGAAAAGGACTACTTTTTTTCTAACTTGAAACGGACTGAATTCAGTACTCTGGCGATACAGCTGCTCTCGCAAAGAGGCATACATTGAGAAGCACATGGTGATGGTGCCATTTGAACTGAGTACTGCTGAATACAGTTCATGTCACAGCTTGGATAACATTGTTGCGGGCACATGGATTGGACACATGATGATGTGCAAGAAGGCATACAAGCAGGAAGGCATTGAGAAACTGGTCTCGATATCTAAAAACTATAAGTTTTCATATATTCCGTTGTAATTGATAACCTGAAGATTTGTGACACAAGCATTGGTACACATTGGTCGACATTGCTGTGGACATAATGAGTACTGTTGAACACATGATTGGGAACATGATGGCATACACATTGAATCACATCTCGGGGGTGGCATCTGTAAATAGATTTCAAAACTGTTTTCGAAAAAACCCATCACATTATTTTATCGGAATTCAATCAAAATATGAGTCATGACACTTTAATGTCAAAAGTGAGAGACCGGTTTCAAGATTCTTATTTTCGTTCAACTTACCGGCGCAGGAACGGAAATTTGAATTTGTTGAATGCAGGTTGGAAGGCATCTTGGCATACATTGAGGGATGCAATTGGCTTGACTAAAAATAAAGATTGACGCTAAATAGTAGAGGATTTTAGAGTAACTTACGTGCAAATAGATGGACAGTTATTAGTACAGGTACTACAGGTAACCGCTTGAACACAGCTTGAGGTGCAAGATGGCATGCATGCAGATACACATGTTTCTTGTTTCAGACTAATTTCATATTCTTGAATGCAAGAAGAAGAGCAAGATGGCATGCAAGATGGAGCACAAGTTGGGCGAACAGCTACTTGAATGGATTGGATACATTGAGGAGTGCAAATTGGCTGACATTGTTGAGGACAGCTTGGGTAGACTTGCTAAAACAATACCTGATGTGATATTATATATTGATACTCCTACCTGAATACAAGATGAGGAACATGATGGCATACACTGTGGTGCACATTCAGATGGCCCCTGAATTGCATTGATACAAGCTGGAAGACAAAGTGGCATACACTGCTGGCCACATGATGGTCCCTAAAATTATTTTCTTTAATTTAACGGCCTCTTAAAAAGTGAATACCGATTTCACTAGATTGATACAAGCGGAATCGCATTTTGGCATGCATTGCTCAACACAAACTGATGTCTAGAACCAAAAAAATTAAATGAGAAAACTAAATAAACTAAAACCTTAGCCATAACACAAGCTTGCGTGCACATTGGTTGACACCTTTCAGGACAAGTGACCTTTAAAAGTTGAAGTGAGTTGTGCGAAATAAAAAGTGGAAAGAACTCACGAATCCGTTGCACGAACCACATCCACAGTTTCCTGATGGACACATTGCACAACATTGTCTTTTGGATCGGACTCTTGTGATAAGAGAACCATTCATCCGGAGAATTGGAGAACTAAGAAGTGATGTTGAGATCTAGAATAACGAATTCTTATTCAGTGATACAAAATCTTAATCTAGACCTCTTCTCCTAAAGAAAGTTGAAAAACCGCCAATGCAGCCACAAGATACTTCATTTTTAATTTCAAATGAAAATTCTTGGCACGAGACGGACAGTAAATGTGGAATGAGACGAATATGAAAATAATGTCCGGCACGGTGGTCAGTTCTCCGCTATTTGTACCCATATATTTATAGAGATTGACACTTGCATTGTGCTCGACGGCGGGCCACTTTTTGTGAACTCGCGCCCATCAAACACCATTTCATTTCGTCCGCCACACATTTGATTGCTCACCGATATCCGGAAATCGCCCCCCGGTCATTATGCTCATTTTTTCAAGTGGTCTCGACGAATAAGAGGCGGATTTTGACACTTTTTGGCATGCATTCTTACGGTTTTTTGTGGAAACTTTTTCAATCATCACATAAGGATATAATCAAGAGAAATGAGTTCAATTAGGGACTAAACAACTAATAGTCTCAAACGAATGGGAGGCATAGCATTCAGAAAGATTTCTGGACAAACTACAGTCTTCTATGATTGGAGCCTTTCAGATCAACTTTTACAAAAATTTTCAGTTTCAAGAAAAAATATATATTATTTATTAATGGCAGACATACAGTACCTAATTAAAATACAATCAAATAAAAATTAATCTCGAACAACCATATCAATTGGTTTTCTAATAGCAATCGCATTCTTCTTGATCAACGTCTCTCTCTTTCTTCTACCGTATCCAAAACCTCCACCACATCCGCACGATGATCCACCTCCGCTATAACAGCCACCGGAAACATAACCAGAACTGTAACCACCTCCGAATCCGCAACCTCTGAAATGAAAAACCACTTAGCAAATATAGTGATGCACGTTTTTCTTTTTTTGTACCCTCTCATGCAAACCGGCATGCAAACCGGCATACAGCAACTACAACAGTTGGTCTGTACAGGAACTGGCACGGGCTGTAAGAAAAACATTTTAATACGTTATTGAATTGATACGAACCACTGGCATTGGCATTGGCATTGGGACCGGGACTGGTTGAGGAACGGGTTGTGGTACAGGAACAGGTGCTGGTACTGGGACGGGGATTGGTGGTGGCAGGGGAGGTGGAATCGGCATTTGGCAGCAGATCATTGTACTCACACAACAACCACCGCCTCCAAAACCGAAACCTCCACCAAAACCTCCTCCAAATCCACCACCAAAACCGAAACCTCCAAATTGCCGTTTTGCTCGGATATGGAAGTCTTCAACATTTGCTACGGCTGTTGTTGTAGAATTTTGAATAACCTAGAAATTCATCGTTATTTAATCATAAATTATACGGCATCTAGCTTGATTTCATAATGGTTAACTTAAAATCTAGAAATCTTCAAAATCAAAAAGTTAAACTTCCCAGAAAATGATCCCGATTTCATATCTGACCCCATTACATTCATACAGTCATGTAATGTACAAATCCACTCTAAAAACAAGCGTGCAACTAGTTGTAGCCGGCGGCTATGACAAGATAAACTCAGCTTGAGCATATACAATAGCTCGTTCAGACGTGAGAAAACTTGTCAATGTTCAACGATCAAACAAATATGTAATTATCAGACAAGCTTCATACCTCTGTGCTCACGTTTGAGCTGTGAACTGAATAAGGCAACGCTAGAATTCCAATAATAAGAAGAATCATTTGAAAACTGTATGTGGATGCACGATCTTGTGAAAACTATTATATATGGAGGGTCAGTATTCATGTTTGTATAAGGTTTCCATAAGAAGATGAACTAGATCCAGAATTCTTAGTCATCAATGTTCGTTTCGTGAATCCTTGAGTGTACGGAGATATAAAGAAAATACGGCTACTGTTTCTTCAGAAAAAGAACAAACTAAACTTTTAATGAACATGAATCATAATATTTCTGATCTAAATGCTTTTCGAAACTTTTCTGAAACTATCTGAAAATAACATACTTCAGTAAATTGTCAATTTACTGCAGCCTTTGATCTCCAGTAATGACTTTTTTCATGCGAGAGCAAAAAATCAAAAGGTCTATTTGATTATGCACTTGAAGATCGAACTATACTCATAAAGTTGCTGCTTGCTCATCTCTGATTTGCTATTCCCCCACTGAAACATTTTGACTCATTCATTTCCAAAATGTTTCAATTTCTTTTCTTCTCATCCGAAGTACAAAGTGAATAGTTCAAATAAAGGCCAATCGGAGGCGCGAATCTAGAATTTTATTTGCGTGAAACTGTATACTATTGGTGGAAAAAACCGCATGAAGTAGACTAATGTTTTCTTACGACCTCAGAGATCGGATAACTACTGGGAAGGGTTACATTGTGGAATGTGGATTGAAGTTACTGTGTAATACTTTTTTAATCAGAAAAATAAAGGGTCATTGAAATCAAATCACTGGATATTGTATCAGAACTAACGTTTCAGTTGAAAAGTCTAAATTAAGTGATTTTGAGTAGAATTCAAAAAAAAAAAAGATTTTTACATTATTATCATTTTCAAAATATATTCTCCTGCTTTTTTAATTTTATAAAGAATCTTGCTAAGACTTCTACATTTCAAATACTCTCCAACTTTCCGACAACTAACATATCAAACGAACATCGGCTGTGACTCTCGAGTACATACGTTTTTGCCGGCACACTGATAAAAGAGAGCCTCGCCGGAGTGCTCACGTACCGGTCTTCTTCACGTATGATGCTCAACTCTTTTTTTTGTGTAACATGACCACCCCTGAGCTTTTAATCCGATTCCGGCGCAACTTTTTATGCCTTTGCTATTGGCTTCAGTCTCACAAACATTGCAACCTTTTATCCTCAACCGGCACAACCAACTCAACCTCTCAACCGGTATCCAGGGTGGGCTGAGTAATGAAGAATGTGATAATTGGGGTTCTTGATGTTTGTTTGTATTGGTGGTGAGGGTGGTAGAAGAATCAACGAAAGATTGTGCAAATGCAGCGAAAGTAGCAGCTGAGGGCGTTAACCAGTTTCTATACATGGTTTCTTCAATGACGAGGTCTCTATTTACGGAACATTTGCGAACAACTCATCACTTGAACTTTATACAGTGTTCGAATGTTGAAATTTAGAACCAGCTTCCTACAATCACGTATCCGAAGTGAAAAGGTCAAAGAAAGATCAAAACACGACAATTGAAAAAATTCAAAAAAAAAGAAATTAGGAAAAAACGTTAATAAAAGGATGAAAACAATCAATTAATCAAATTTGTCTGAACAAGGAATCATAAAGTTACAATTAATAATTCACTCCCATTTTGAAAATGTCTAGTTTAATTACAATATGAACAAAATCGTGGAGCAGTTGTTATCGATAAGTTTAAATTTTTAGCAATAAGCGGTATTGGATGAGTAATTTTCAATTATTTGATTGTTTTTTGAACTGGTCCATGACTTTATCAAGGCAGTTTTAGAATCAAAATTGTTTGGTTGATATTCCTACATTATAGTCTACTCAATTTTCTGAAAACTATACTGTAACCGAGAGCATGAAGCCAAAAAATCCATAAACAAACAATTATTCATGATAAGCAAACAGTATTTGGAACACCGTTTTCTTATAACTCTTCACAGCTTTTTTTGATATTCTCTTCCCGTTTACCATATTCCCACGGGTGCTCTAATCCGATCATCACTACTCATCTGTGTTTGAAGCACAATTGAAACTGCCTTCGTTCTTTTTTGTCATCTGTTCTTGCGCATGCCGGTCTTGCCCTCTTGCCATGACTCCTCCCGGTGGGCGCGTATAAATAGGAGGCGCACAACTCGAGTTGTCAGTAGTAGCTCGGCTTCAATACTCTTACAAAAGCAGCAATGTTCCGCTCGGCTTTTTCGATTCTTGCTATCGTAGCTTTGGTAAGCTTTTGATACCAATTTTTTTTCAATTTCTTCATTGTTTCCCTTTTATAGGCTCTTTCCGCTCCAACTCTTAGAGAAAAACGTCAAGCTTGTCAATGCGCTCCAGTTCAACAGCAACCATCATGCTGCCAACAATCCACCATCAATGTCCAGGTCCAATACACTCAAACCCAGGTCCAACAAGCCCCAGCTCAAGACCCATGTGCCTGCCAGCAGCAGCAGCCTGCTTGCGATTGTGCCCCAGTCCAGCAGAACCCATGTGCTTGTCAACCAGCTCAGGTAATTAATAAACTCATTAGATAGTTCACACATAATCTTTTTTAGCCATCCTGTGATTGTGCTCCAGTCCAACAACAAAACCCATGCGCTTGCCAACAGCAACAACCAGCCTGTGATTGCGCTCTAGTCCAACAGCAACCATCCTGCGACTGCCAAGTACTTTGATAAAAACTAGCAATGCAATAAATACTAATAATTTCAGCCACAACAACAGCCAGCCTGTGATTGCGCTCCAGTTCAACAACAACCAGCTTGTGATTGCCAACAGAACCCAACCTGTGTGACCTGCATCCAGATTGAGATCAGCCAAGTCCAACAACAACAGCCAGCTTGCAATTGCGCACCAGTCCAACAAGACCCATGTTGCCAACAAGCTCAGGTACCAAGGATTCAGACTTTTAAAACTTACCTCACAGGAATTTCAGCCATCTTGCGATTGCCAACAACAACAACAGCCAGCCTGTGATTGTGCTCCAGTTCAACAGAACCCATGCTGCCAACAAGCTCCAGTCCAGCAAGCTTCCTGCTGCCAACAAGCTCAACCATCATGCGACTGTGCTCAACAAGCCCCAGTTCAACAGAACCCATGTTGCCAACAAGCTCAGGTATCAGAACTCCACAAGGCTAATAAAATTATATCATCTTATTTCCAGCCATCCTGTGATTGCCAACAACAACAACAGCCAGCTTGTGACTGTGCTCCAGTTCAACAGAACCCATGCTGCCAACAAGCTCCAGTCCAACAAACTTCATGCTGCCAACAAGCTCCAGTTCAACAAGACCCATGTGCCTGCCAACAAGCTCAGGTACAACTAAAAACGTTCATTTTCAGAACTAAACTCATAATTTCAGCCATCCTGTGATTGCGCCCAACAAGCTCAGCCAACCTACCAAATCCAAGTTCAACAAGCCCCACAAACGAACCAATGCGTCCCAGCCTGTCAACCAGCCTGTCAATCTTCCTGCACTGCCTCTTACGCCAACCAACAAACCCAATACTCATCTGCCACCACTTCCTGCGACGCCAACCAATGCGTCTGCCAACGTGGATACGTCAAGTGCGCCGAGCAGACCTGCTGCCTCAGATACAGATACACCAACCGCAAGGCCAAGCGATCGATCGCCTAAACGAACTCACTTTTGACCATGTTTTTCATTCTTCGACTTCACGCAAACTATTTGTACATTTCGGTAATATTATTGCCATATAAAGTAGTTTTTTTCATAAACAATTTTATTCATTATCTACAACATCTAAAAAATTCCAAAAATTGGAATGACATCAAACTTTAAGTGAAAAAACACAAACGAGATCTTATATTTAAAAATGAGATTCAGTTACATTACTATTATTTTTTTGGCACAAGAACAGAGATCTAAATTAATAAATTAAATACATTGTATTTAAAGCAATTCGATATAGCTGACTGGAAGTTTCCCACGTTTTCCTCCCTTCTCAGCCATTACATACTCAGCATCCATTCCGGGAAGGCGATACACAATCAGAATCTGCAAGAAAGATCTTTTTATGTCATTTCACACCATATTTGGTTTCAAAATCCGGAAATCGAAACGTTTTGAAGACTCACGTCATTCTGAGTGACGCTAATCTCCTGTGGCAGCACGGCTTCATAGTCCATGATCACTTTGGCTTGTTTGGTCCCCAAATCGTCAGGAAGCAATCCACTTGGCTGAAAGCAGTATAAATATACCAAAAAGGAAGACAAAGAGGTTTAGATGAGATTGAAAAAGACAATGAATGAGCACTCAAACGGAAATTAATATGAGCCCCCAAAGAAAAATAATGTGTTTATTTCTGTCTTCTAACCTTCGCCGCTGCAATAGCCGCCGCCATCGTTCGTCCGTTTGGTGGGTCGCCGCTATTGTTCACCAAAATGGCCGAGCTTCCGCGGAATGACATAGTTCTGAAAAGGTTTTCAAAAATAATTGAAGAAAGGAAATGAATTCAAACGTTTTCACACAATGAACCATTTATTCTTATTTAAATCTTTTTTTTCGGATGTCACACAAAACTAAAACATTCACACAGCAAAGGACGACTAGGGTTTCGAGTGCCGATCAACGGCGGTCAAATTAAGAAACATTATGGTAATTATGCACAAGTATGAAACTAATTAAAACAAAATAGTGAATACCGGGCAAATTAAAATAAAAATTTACATTGTTGTACAATAAAAGTGAATTTCGAGAAAGGATGGCAATAGACTAATCTCTTTTTTTTGTATTTTTTGTTGGATTGGCTGATTAATGACACATAATTTAATTTTAGAAAATGAAACAGGAAAATAAGTGAGAAGTATTCAAAGTTGAAGATAATTTCGATAATCTGAGGCTTCAAGATCACAATCACTGTGGCAAACACAAAATCGTAGAGGGTTGAAGAAGACAATCATTCATCATCTCGATTCATGTGTCCATAGTACAGGGGAGCATCGGCGAGAGAACTGAAACTTTTGCATAACACGTACGGCCACGACAACGACTAGTTGGAATATAAATGAATAGAGGGGAGCGACTATATAAATTGGCTAAGATGGTGCATGCGACACGGAAAACTAATGAGACTATTCAACAATTCGCAATTACTTACCCGCTCAATTCACGTTGCAAATCGGCCATGAGTTGATGAGCTTGAGCATAGAACGACATTTGTGCTTCCACAAAGTCACGAAGACATTTCAGTTGATTGTTCTGTAATAAATTATTCATTTCGAGAAGGTTGATAGAAACAAACTCTTACATGTGCCGTTTGAATTCCTTCGAGAAGCAATTTGGTGATCTCTGATTGCTTGTCGAATTCGGCTTGAGCAACACGCACATCAGCCTCTGCCTGAAACTTATTCAGATTTATTGCACGTTCACAACAAGTTTAAACGGGGAATTCGAACAAAATAAATAATTTCAAATACAAAAAGGGTTGAGATCACACTACCACGATGAACCAATCACAACGCTTATTAACAAACCTGTTCAACTGTAAACCCTCCGGAGGTCTTACTATTTGTCTGTAATGGTTATTTTTCAGAAAAAAAAGCTCCATATTTTGAGATGTTATGAAAACTTACCACTGTTTGAGTATCCAAGTTCTTTGCTTTCTTGAGCCGACTTTTACAAGCGTCCAAATCAAGGCGTTTGCTGTTGAGCACTTTTCTCTCTTTCTGTAATAACATTTTATGGAAACGGAAGTAGATTGATGGAGGCTCTAGAGTCCACGATTTCTTGGAAAAGGTTATATATTGCTCAGCTAATAAATCTGAATTGCCTCGGGGCACAATCGATTTAAAATGCATGGTAAAAGGTTTTTTTATAGTTCAATAACCACAGGTATAAATATTTCTAACTAATTTTTCTTATTTAAAGTATCACAAACCTGAATGGTCTTCATATCTCCTTCCAAGAATCGTCTGATTGGAAGAAGAGTATTGGTAGCTGCTTGTCCACAAAGTTCCCTTTCCGCTTGTCCCAATCGGTTCTCGGTTTGAGCCACTTTCAAAAGAGCCGTACCGTAGGGAGTTGTTTCACCGAACGTTTCTCCTGCTTCAGTCATTGCTGTAGACAATTGCTCAAGATTGTTTTGCCGAACGACTCCGTCTTTCTTCAATTCCAATTTTTCGTAGAAGACTTCTTCCATTCGAACGGCTGAAATGCATTATTCATTCGATGATTGATGACTGTTTCCGTCATTTCGAAATTTTGCTTAGAAATGGACTCACTTGGATTCGGTTGCAAGTAGCCTTCAATAGCGGAAAGAAGGCGACGAGTATGATCCTCGGTCTTGTCAGCACGTTGGAGAAGATTCTCGAAATGAGAATCAAGTTCTGTACGTTCCGCTTTCAGGAAAGTTTCCTCGGTGAGCTGGAAAATGGAAGATCGAATTCAATAGTTTACGACCTTTTTTGTTCGTAATAGTAATAGTTTAGTTTAAAATGATTCAAATTCGTGAACTATCTGTAGACAAATTGTATCAATCAGGAACTTATTTTTTTGTTGGACAAGTCAGAAAGTTTCTAGGTATCTCCATAATGAAATTAAAGTTTTTTACAGTTTCAACTAACCTGTTTAGCTCTGCTGAAGAATCCTCCAGCATCACTGGCGATTTTTTTGAAGTTGAAGTCCATGTTGAGTCGTCACTAATCTGAAATAAATGTCGTTCGTAAAAATGAGGGAGAATCTCGGTGAAAAGATGAGACAAACAAAAAATAAGAAAATATGAGTTGTGTTGGCACACATCAGCAAATGGGTGACGACGACTAGGACGACATTACTGGAAAAACGGGGGGAAGGCGGTGTGGGGGTAGGAGGGGCCCTCTAGTGAAAAATCGATGCGAGACTGCGCGTGTCGTGAAGGGAAAGGAAACGAAAAGTGACGGAACAAGTGGAAAAAGGGAAAGAGAATTTTTGAAAAAGGGGCGAAAAAAAGAGATGCGTGCAACAAAAACGGCAAGAGGTCGTTCATCTTTCTCAGCATTCGTTTTTCCCGTTTTTTCTCTTGTCGGATTGATGTTATACTTTTGAAGAGAAGTTTGTTACATGCAATCATAATCCAAAAAAGTGCGATTGAAATGTACAAATCTGATTGAATTTCTACATTTTTTTTTGAATAGCATCTTGATAATGTTTTATGCACTTTTTCTGAACATAATCTTCTGATTGACATGCAAAGCAACATCACATGACCAACAATAGGGTAGCATCGTTTTTTCGATGTGAACGTGTCATTTTCCATTCAAAAACTTACTAAATATCATAAAATACACTGCTGAATAATATTATTCATCAGGAAATATCGCGATTGAAATGAGGGGAATAACAACAGTTGGCGAGCAGGAGGGTAATTGAATGAAGAAACAAAAGAGACGCACGCACACACGACAAACGGGTCAATAACATCGAGAGCGCACTTGTTGATTGTGTTAGTGGAAGAGAAATATATTGGCAAATTTGGACTGAATTTATAAACAATTGAATATGACAGAATGGGAAAACGTTTATTTTATTATTTCAGAATGGAAATTTTTGCGTTGTTTATCATTTTCCTCAATTTTTCTTTTGAAAAAAAATGTGAACAAAGAAATTGATGTTCGAAAACAGCGACAAAATAGTTCTAAATTACCTCAATTCGGATAGTAAATATAAAACAAAATAGTGTTTTCTTTTTCAAAACTTGAAGAGAAACAGAAGGAGGAGGCGTGTATATGATTGAATAATCTTTGATATGAGGTTAAAAAATCTCACGGGATATAATATTGTTATAGTCATTGCCGGTTGACTGAAAAGTTTATTTGAGTACTCAAATAATTTCAGATAACACAAAAGTTTGCATAATTTGTCACCTAACTATAAATTACAGAACCAGAAAATTCGATTACTAAAGAGAAAATTCAGAAATTCTTCTCAAAATAATATCAAAGCTTATTTCCCTTCAAAAAAAAGCTTTTTCACTGGAGTATGATAGAAACATCTAGAACAGCTTTTTTCGATTGTAAGGAACGTTTCATGAAAAACAATCGAAATTGACTTTCGACATTGTAAATGATTCATCGTGGCCTGAACATCACGTGTTATTGAAACAGTTCGATGTTTGAACTGATGAGTCAATTTTCTGCAAAATTAGGGGGATTTCCGATTGGAAAGTAAATAAAATACAGCTTCTGTTCACGTGAGTGATGTCAGTTGTAATAGATCAAGCATTTTATCGAATTTTGGATATGCCACTGGATTCAATGTGTTCCTATCATCCGTTTCATGAAAAAAAACCGGAAAAGTTGTTTAATTCACGTTTCACTTATATTGAAACGCGGGTTTTTGGGTTATGAACTCAAAATCTTTTTTAAAAAACTGTCATTCTTAATTCAGAATAAGAAATCAAAACCTCATCCTTATTTCTTCATTTTTTCCATGTAAACATCACCGATAATTATAACACACACCGATGTTTGGTCTAATGAACCAACATCTTTTTTGCAAAGACCGGGGGTTGCCTCAGATGTTCAAATACGTGTTAACTTGCATGTGGAAAAAAATATATATAAAAGAGAAAATGGTTTGAACAGCTTGCGTGGGAATATTGTCGGAAACGCGTCCGGGCAACAATCATTCTGCCAGTTTTGTCAAAGCGATGAACGCCGTCTCTTTTGCTCTCTTCTTTCTTCTTGCCGTCTCGATGGTTCAGGTAAATAGGATTAACACTTTTGTCTAATCCCCAATACTACCACTACAGGGTCTCACTCTGGTCATCAAGAAGAACCGTAAATACAACGATCCACCATTCTGTTTTGCCTACAATAGAGAATACAACGATAATGGTAATTTATTTTTGAATTTTGCTAACAAATCAGTTTTTGTTTAGATGTGACCTCTAACTGCTCTGGATACCAATTTGACTGTTTCGACTCAACTGGTGCCCAAATTGGAGTTAGTATACTGTCTTTATGATTTGTAATTAGTTAATTTATTTATAGGAATCCATCAACTTCAACAAAGCGGATTGTGAATCAATGTCTGTCTTCCGTTCTTTCTCCGATGCCGACTTCCAGAAGCGTCTTGATGAGGCTAGTAAATACGCAACAACAGCTGAAGCATCTGGTCATTAAATTTGGGATAAAAAGGATATTCTATTCATAAATCATTCATTCATATTCGAACTTCTTGATACCTATGTGTATCCATGTTGTAATTCTTTTCAAAATTGATTTTTCATGTGTTTTAATAACCCCACAATTTATTGTGTTGTTCATTCACTATGTCATCGGATAAATCAATGGAAGAAGAGAAAACGTTTGGTTGTTTCTGTTTTTCGATGTTTTCCCTCATTTCTCTCAAGAGTGAAGACGGCACGGTGTAAACTAGGAGCCTGATGCTTCAATGCATTCGTGTGGGCGCCCTTATGATCTCATGCGGAGAGCGTCTCGACCCAGTTATCTTCTACTTTTTTATCTCTTTTTGTTTTTGAATAGTTTTTGAACTATCGATTCGAGAGTGTTGGATTCTGATGACGAAGTCAAAAAAGCATATTTGTTTCAATTTATTTGTAGTCTTTTTTATTTGAGTCGTTTTCTTTTGTGAAAAGAAAAGAATTCTGAAAAGAAATCTTTTGACTTTCTCATTTTTTGTTATTGTGCTATTCTTCCAATATTTTATTGAAAAGAAAATCATACGATCGTTTCCTTTTGAAATATTGAACTTCAGTCTTATCTTTGCTTTCACACCTTTGCTCTTTCTTCACTAAAGTCTGAGAATATTGATTTTGTCATCTTCTCCATTCTTCTCCATTTTCTCACCCATCAATCTTTTCATATATCGCTTTTCCTCTTTCTCTTTTCTTCTCTTTTAGTGTATCTATCTCTGGAACATGAGCACTTGTCGTGACTTTTTTTCAGAACGTAATGAGTCGTGCTCCTGCAACTCCAATCAAAAACCCCGCGAAGAAATGGAAGCCACCATGGGAGAGTGTTGATGAAGAAGATGTTGAAGAAATGGAAGTAGATACTGTAGAAGAGAGGGCACCAGCGAAGTTGGAGAAGAAACCTAGTTTGAAAAGAAAAGATGCTCCAACAAAACCAGTTCCATCGCCAGGAGCCCCATCTCCAGCACCAGTCAAAAACCCAGTTAAAAAGTGGAAGCCACCATGGGAAGAAGATGAACCAATGGAGGAGGTTCCAAAGGAGCAAGTTGCTCCAAAAGCACCAGCTAAGAAGGTGAGAGACCCTTCTCCAAAAAAAGCAGTTGCTAAGAAAGAACCAGAACAGTTACCTGAAACAAGTGCAGTACCCCCAACACCGATAAAGAATCCAGCTAAGAAGTGGAAACCCCCATGGGAAGATGATGAAGTAGATGTTGAAGAAGTGAAAGAAGCGCCTAAAGCTCCAGAAAAGAAAACACCAGTTCTCAAAAAGAAAGAGCCAACAGCAGTTAAGCCAAGAGATCCATCTCCCAAGAAAGCGGTTGCAAAGAAAGAACCAGAACCAGTTGTACCGCCAACTCCAATTAAAAATCCGGCTAAAAAATGGAAACCGCCTTGGGAAGAAGATGCAACTCCAGTTGAAGAAGTCAAAGAACCGGAACCAGCTAAACGAAAGGTGCCTGAACTCAAGAAGAAAGATCCAGTTGCAGCTGCTAAACCAGCCCGTGATCCTTCACCGAAGAAAGCAATACCTGTGAAATCAGAACCAGAAGTTCCACCGACACCAATAAAGAATCCAGCTAAGAAATGGAAACCGCCATGGGAGGAAGATGAAGCTCCAGTCGAAGAGGTGAAAGAGCCACCAGCACCTGAAAAGAAAACTCCAGTTTTAAAGAAAAAGGAGCCGACTGCTGCAGCTGCGAAACCAAGAGATCCATCACCAAAGAAGGCTATTCCGGCAAAAGAACCTGCAAAGGATGCAGTCAAGGAGCCGGCGAAAAAGCGAGATCCGTCTCCTAAAAAAGCAGTGGCCAAACCAGATCCAAAAACTCCAGAAGTGCCTCCTACACCAGTCAAGAATCCAGTGAAGAAATGGAAACCTCCATGGGAAGAAGACGAGGCTCCAGTTGAAGAAGTGAAACAACCAGCTGCTTCAGAGAAGAAAACTCCTGTTTTGAAGCGAAAAGAACCTGAGGCAAGTGCTAAACCAGCTTCAGATCCTGCTCCAAAGAAAGCGGTTCCAACTGTCAAAGAGCCTGCCAAACCAGCTGCCAAACCGAGGGATCCATCTCCAAAGAAAGCAGTGGCTGCGAAACCAGGTCCAAAAACACCAGAAGTGCCTCCAACTCCAGTTAAAAACCCAGTGAAGAAATGGAAACCACCATGGGAAGATGATGAAGCCCCAGTGGAGGAAGTGAAAGCTCCTGAACCAGAGAAGAAAACTCCAGTTTTGAAAAAGAAAGAACCTACACCGGCAGCAGCCAAACCAAGAGATCCTTCTCCGAAGAAAACTGTTCCTGTTAACGAGCCATCTAAAGATGCAGCAGCAAAACCGAAAGCTACAGTTCCGACTAAAGATGCACCAAAGGATCCTAAAGCCCCTGCCAAGCCTTCTGATACAAAAACACCAGTCAAACCAAGAGATGCGTCTCCTAAGAAAGCAGTTGCTAAACCGGAACCAGCTCCATCTACCCCAGTGAAAAATCCAGTGAAGAAATGGAGACCACCATGGGAAGATGATGAAACCCCGGCTGAAGATGTATCCAAACCAGCAGATGACAAAAAAACTCCTTCACTTGCAAAGAAGGATCCAGATCCTGCAAAAGAGCCAGAGAAGCCACAAACTGCTGCTAAACCAAGAGATCCTTCTCCGAAGAAAGCAGCTCCTGCTAAAGTGGATCCGAAAACTCCAGAAGTTCCACCGACTCCTGTTAAAAATCCAGTAAAGAAATGGAAACCACCATGGGAGGCAGATGAAGATCCAGCCGAGGAAGTTGCTCAACCTCCACCCCCGGAGAAGAAAACTCCAGTTCTGGCGAAGAAAGAGCCAGCTGCTAAACCAGCTGAGAAACAAAAAGAAGCACCAAAGGCAGTCGCAGAAAAAGCTCCAGTGAAACCACGAGATTCTTCTCCAAAGAAAGCAGTTCCAGCTAAAGAACCCGCGAAAGCTCCAGCACGAGACCCATCACCGAAGAAAGCTGTTCCTGTTACAAAGGTCGATCCAAAGACACCAGAAGTACCTCCGACTCCAGTTAAAAATCCAGTAAAGAAATGGAAGCCACCATGGGAAGCAGATGAAGATCCAGCTGAGGAAGTTGCTCAACCTCCACCTCCGGAGAAGAAAACTCCAGTTTTAGCAAAGAAAGAGCCAACGCCCGCTAAAGCAGCCGAGAAACCGAAAGAGGTACCGAAAGCAGTTCCAGAAAAAACTCCAGTGAAACCGAGAGATGTTTCTCCAAAGAAAGCAACACCAGCTAAAGAACCTGCAAAAGCTGCTGTTAAGCCAAGAGATCCATCACCAAAAAAGGCTGTACCCGCAAAGGCCGATCCAAAGACACCAGAATTACCTCCGACTCCAGTTAAAAACCCAGTGAAGAAATGGAAGCCTCCATGGGAAGACGATGACACCCCAGCTGAAGAAATCAAAGCTCCTGAACCAGAGAAGAAAACACCAGTTCTTGCTAAGAAGGCACCGGCTAAACCAAGAGATCCGTCACCAAAGAAAGCAGTACCGGCGAAGTTGGAACCTGAACTGCCACCAACACCTGTCAAAAACCCGACGAAAAAATGGAAGCCTCCATGGGAAGATGATGATACTCCAGCTGAAGAGGTCAAAGCGCCTGAACCAGAAAAGAAGACACCCGTGCTTGCTAAGAAAGAACCAGCGAAGGCAAGAGATCCATCACCCAAGAAAGCAGTGCCTGAGAAGGAACCAGCTAAAGTTCCGGCTAAAGTACACGCAAAACCAAGGGATCTATCACCAAAAAAAACAGTTCCCGCCAAAGTGGATCCAAAGCCATCAGAAGCTCCAACAACTCCGGTGAAGAATCCAGTGAAGAAATGGAAGCCCCCATGGGAAGATGATGATACACCAGCTGAAGAAGTCAAAGCCCCGGAACCAGAAAAGAAAACTCCAGTTCTCGCTAAGAAAGCTCCAGCTAAACCAAGAGATCCATCACCCAAGAAGGCTGCTCCTGCCAAGACAGAACCCGAAGTTCCACCAACGCCAGTCAAAAACCCAGTGAAGAAATGGAAACCTCCATGGGAGGAAGATGACACTCCAGCAGAGCCAGTAAGTGAACCAGAACCAGCTAAAAAGACACCTATATTGGCGAAGAAAGCTCCAGCGAAGCCAGCAGCTAAGCCAGACACTGATAAACCAGCTGAACCTGTAAGTGCCCCAACTTCCAAGGACCCAAAACTCAGTACAAAGAAGCCAGTTGAAAAACCGAAACCAACCGAACCCAAAGTTGATAAACCAGCAGCGAAGCCAGCTGAACCTGCAAAACCTGCAGCACCAAAGAAATGGAGACCGCCATGGGAAGATGATCCGGATGAGGAACCCGAAGCTGATTTCACTGTTCCTGCACCATCGAAGCCAAAGCCAGACACTGATGATCCAGCTGATTCTTTGGGAGGACCAAAATCAAAAACACCAGCGCTTGCTAAGAAGGCCCCAACAGACACACCAAAGCCAACATCTACTCCAAAGAAGGCTCCGGATACTGATGATCCAGCCGAACCAGTAAGTGCTCCCACCTCTAAAACTCCTAGTTTGGCTAAGAAAGCTCCGGTTAAAAAGCCAGAAGAAAAACCAAAAGAAGCTCCTAAAGCAGAAAAACCTAAAGCAGCTGAACCACCAAAGCCAGCTGCTCCGAAGAAATGGAGGCCACCATGGGAAGAAGATCCGGATGACGAACCGGAAGCTGATTTCACTGTTCCAGCGCCGAGCAAGAAACCAGACACGGAAGATCCAGCTGATGCTTTGGGTGGTCCAACACCGAAAGATCCAAAACTATCAAAGAAGGCTCCAACAAAGAAACCAGCAGAACCAGAGAAACCAGCCCCAAAAGAGACACCGAAACCTGCTGAACCACCAAAACCAGCTGCTCCCAAAAAATGGAGACCACCATGGGAAGATGATCCGGATGAGCCAGAAGAAGAACCTGAAGCCGATTTCACTGTACCTGCACCAAAGAAACCAGATACGGAAGACGCTGCTGATCCATTGGGAGGACCTAAAGGAAAGGATCCCAAACTAGCGAAAAAAGCTCCAACGAAAAAACCAGATGAAAAGCCTAAGGAGAAACCAAAAGAAGCACCGAAGCCGGCAGAACCACCAAAACCAGCAGCGCCAAAGAAGTGGAAGCCTCCATGGGAAGAAGATCCAGACGATGAACCGGAAGCTGATTTCACTGTACCTGCTCCAAAGAAACCAGATACAGAAGATCCAGCTGATTCGCTCGGTGGACCAAAACCAAAGGATCCAAAGCTGGCAAAGAAAGCTCCAGCTAAAAAACCAGATGAAAAGCCGAAGGATGCTCCAAAGCCAACAGTGAAGAAGCCAGAAGAACCACCAAAACCAGCAGCGCCAAAGAAGTGGAAACCTCCATGGGAAGAAGATCCGGATGAGCCAGAAGAAGAGCCAGAAGCTGATTTCACTATGCCCGCACCCAAGAAACCGGATACTGAAGAACCAGCAGATCCACTGGGTGGTCCGAAGCCAAAAGACCCAAAACTGGCAAAGAAGGCACCAGCAAAGAAACCAGCCGATAAACCAAAACAAAAGGACTCACCGAAAGACGATAAGCCTAAAGCAGCTCCAACTAAGAAACCCGAGGAACCACCGAAGCCAGCAGCTCCAAAGAAGTGGAAGCCACCATGGGAAGAAGATCCGGATGAGCCTGAGGAACCGGAGGCCGATTTCACAATGCCAGCTCCAAAGAAACCAGATACAGAAGACCCGGCTGACCCGCTTGGTGGACCAAAGAAGAAAGATCCAAAATTGGCAAAGAAGGCACCAACCAAAAAACCGGATGAGAAGCCGAAGGATGCTTCGAAACCAACTGCCAAAAAACCAGAAGAACCACCGAAACCAGCTGCACCAAAGAAGTGGAAGCCTCCATGGGAAGAAGATCCAGATGAGCCAGAAGAAGAGCCTGAAGCTGATTTCACTATGCCTGCACCTAAGAAACCTGACTCAGAGGACCCTGCAGATCCGCTTGGTGCGCCTAAACCAAAGGATCCAAAATTGGCCAAGAAGGCACCAAAGAAAAAACCGGCTGATAAACCAAAGGCGAAGGATGCTCCAAAACCAGAGGAGCCACCAAAACCGGCTGCACCAAAGAAGTGGAAACCACCATGGGAAGAAGATCCGGATGAGCCCGAGGAACCGGAGGCCGATTTCACAATGCCAGCTCCAAAGAAACCAGATACAGAAGACCCGGCTGACCCGCTTGGTGGTCCGAATAAGAAAGATCCTAAATTGGCAAAGAAAACACCAACCAAGAAACCGACTGATAAGCCAAAACCAAAGGATGCACCGAAAGACGATAAACCAAAAACAGCACCAGCTAAAAAACCTGAAGAACCACCGAAACCAGCTGCACCGAAAAAATGGAAACCTCCATGGGAAGAAGATCCAGATGAGCCAGAAGAAGAGCCAGAAGCTGATTTCACTATGCCTGCACCTAAAAAGCCAGATTCTGAAGATCCAGCTGATCCTCTGGGTGGACCGAAGAAGAAAGATCCTAAGTTGGCCAAGAAAGCGCCAGCCAAGAAACCAACCGAAGAACCAGAAAAGCCAGTGGCTCCAAAGAAATGGAAACCTCCATGGGAAATTGATCCTGATGATGAAGAACCAGAAGCTGATTTCACTGTACCATTGAAACCAGGAGAAGATGATGAAGAAGAACCTGAAGAACCAGATGATGAGGAAGAGCCAGAGGAAGAGCCAACAGATGATAAACCAAAGAAGAAGAAACCAAAGAAGCACAGGAAACGACCGAAGAAGAAGAAGAAACCAGAAGAAGAACCTGAGAAAGAGCCGACTCCTGAACCAGTTGCACCAAAAGTTCCAAAATGGATTCCTCCAATCAAAGTACCCGAAGAACCGATTCCTATGCCACCAAAAGAGAAAACGATAGCAGAACGTAATAAGGAAGAGAGAATACCTCCAGCACTACGATATGCTAAGAAACCAAGAGAACTGTAAGTTTATGATAGGTTAGGTACTTTTTTGAAACTTCTTATTTTCAGAGAGGTTTTCATTCCGTTTGTTATTCCGTGGGAGCAAACTGCTGCGTTAATCACCCAAGAAGGTATATAAATTTTAAGGGATTATCTTAACTCTTCTTTTTCTTTTTAGGAATGGGTGCTTTCGGAAAAAGTAGAGATGCTAATGTAGATGTGAACTTTGGAGAAAAACCATTAGTTCAAGGAGCTGTTGACTCAAAGACTGTTATACCACTCTGGAATGATGAAAGTAAATGTGCCAATCGAAATGGTATGACACCATTTGGAGGCAAACGAGCTGTTGATCAGAATGTAGTTGATCATCATGTATTTAATTTGATGGACGTGAGTATCCTGAGTGATGGGTGTCAAATAATACAAAATTTTTTTGCAGAAAGGTAAAAGTCAAGGAATCATCCCATTATTGGCTAAAGGTACAACATATTATCCACATGGAGAATATGGTACAATTAGAAGACAGGTACACAAATATTGGAAGTAACTGATATAAATAATGTTGTTTTAGACTGCTGATGTAAAATATAAAGACGGTTGGAAACCTGGAATGGATAGTGAATCCCATGGTTTCATTTCAAGACAATTTATTGCTAATTCTAAAGAAAAAGCTGGAAGTAATTTGCTTGACAAACGAAGAACGATTGTAAGTCCCTTCTATTAATTATTGAGTATGGAAATTTCTGCAAATTGAGTCACACCATATTTTTCGAACTAATTGACGTCATTCCGAGAAAAAAACAGTTTTATCAAACAGTAATGATATAATAATCAGGAAACATAACATTTTTAATGACTCACATACCCGAAAATTTCAACAACAGAGCGGTTTAATAGTTTCATAGATAACACATGGAAAACAATAATCATCTGTTCTTGATTGACATTTTATTGGGCATTTTCAACACTTTTCAGATTTCTGATGCACTTCCTCAATCGAAAGAGTGTGAAGCCATGATTCCATTAATGTTTGATGGAAGATCTGTGGAAACTAGAGAAGGTAGCGAATTCGGATCTTTCCGGCCACTTGTATCAAATTCTACCGGAGGATATATTATGTCTTACCAAGACGAACTCAAGTGCAAAAATATTATTCCTTTCCAGGTAAAACCTATCAAAAAAAATGAGAAGACCTTAAAACCGTAATTTTCAGACTGCTCCTTCGTTAGTCGCCTGAAAGGATATCATTAAAAATTTCATGTTTCTTTCCATTTGAAACTGTTTATACATTTAACGTAAATGATTAGTTTTCATTGTAATGTAGTCTGTTTATAATCGTTTTTCCTCATTCTGATTTCCTTTTTTTCTAGTTTCGATGTTTGTCTTTACAGGTGCTTATTTTTCCGAATAAAACTGCACAATTCTTGACGTCACCTCTATTGCAAAAAGTATTTTATGACAATGTGGTTTGACTCGGCACAATGAGATGAATGTGAGAAAAAAGCTGAGTTGAAAAAAGAACTCGAAGCTCTTTTTTGACGTTTCTATTCATGAATTGGTGAAATTACTGAAGCAATTTTATTAGTACTCTACCAATAACTAACTTCCCACTTCCGTCCGTGCCCCCACAAAAACTACTTTCACTGTTTATTTTCAAACTTTGTTGAGTATGTGCATAAATGAGCAGACTTGTCTATGAAGCGAAACGAGCACTGGAAGAACAATAGGACTTCTGTTGTACTTTTTTTCTACTTTTCAACTTTTTAAAGTTGGAATACTTTTAGATTTAGGGTTCAGAGTTCTGTTCTCAGACATGAATACTTATTATATGTTGCAATGCAGTAAACAAGAAACTATAATCTATGTGTCCATTCTCTGGCCTTTGAATTGCCCTAAGTAATGTGAATAACAACAACAACAAATTATTTTGTATTCAAATTTTATTCCAAAGAAAAAAAACGAAAAAAATGTCACAAAACCAACAGATCCAAAAATATGTGTTGATTTTGTGAAATAGAATTAAGACGGACAAAAAAGTTTAAAAATTGTGAGAGACAAAGATGATGAGGGGTTACAAATGAAGGGAGGAGGAGGGGATGTTAGGAATTGATTTTTTGATGGTCAAATTAAATGGAGTGCAGGATCAAAAACAATTTAAAAAACGTCAAAAAACATGCATGTTTGATTTATTTTGACTAAGGTGCTGCATCGAACCGGTAGCACAGTGTTCACACGGTTTAGAGGGGATCAAAACAATAAAATAAGATGATTGAAATAGGAAACAACGTCGAGAGTAAATTTTGAAGAAAAGAGGGGTTGAGGAATCCATGATGTGATGATAGATCGGGTGGGGTGTTGTGAATCGACACTCAGCACATAAAAAGGAATAAAAGAGGTATACTAATACTACTCGAATCGACACATACAACAAATAATAGGCTAAAGCCTTTCAGAATGACAATAAAGACAGGGGAGAGAGAGAGGGGGGCAACAGTGCATAGAAGAAGAAGTTCATAGGAAAGAGGTTTCAGAAGAGTTTCATAAAATACGGATAGTGAAGAAAAACGGGGGGATAGAAAAGAAGCTAACATAATATTGATGAATCAGAGAAAATATGACTTCACAGCGAGATTTTGGAAGAGGCTGAGAGGATACAAATGAATTCGGATCGGGTAAGGTTATCCAGAATACGTGACTCGTGTTCAACTACTTGTATTAGCTCTAATATCCACAACAATAGATGTCAAAGTGTGAATAGTATGAAAGCAAAGGGTCGGATGAGAAGGATGAGACAGAGTACTAATTAAAGAAATTGAGGTCTAGTCTTGATGCATAGAAACGAAGTGGTAGAAAAAAAGAAGAGGAAAGCGAAATGAAGTCAGTTCATAGAAGTCAATGAGACGATGAGTTGGTAACACGAGATCAATGCATGTGCATACTAACAGCACAACCAACAATATTAATATCGACGCATAGAAAAAGGTTGTGACTATTTCAGATAATTTTGAATCGTTGCCTACTGAAGAAGAAAAGCCTGGTTCTCGGCCTTGATAGGTGAATGTGAGGGAGAGGAAATCTGCATTTGCCCATTCGTTAAATTGGTTAAATTTGCCAATGATAAAAGTGTTCCAAGTTGTGGATTGATTTGAAGGAGAGTATTGGTGAGCAGGTTTTGAAGCCCATTTATAGCATTATTATCTTGGATCAAATCTGAAAAAAGTTTTATTTGTAATTAAAACGTATTGATTCAAAACTTACTTGAACGATAATTGTTCTGGAATAATCCCGATTTGTATTCACTCATTCCAGTCAAAAGTTCCAAAACATTAAGGGCTGGTAATTGTGGTTTTGGATTTTCACTTGGTGGACTGATGGATGGTTGTGAAGACGGGCTAGGTGAAGAATCTCCACTTCCAGAGCTGGCTCTATCTTCTCTGGAAAGAATTCTTCCTGCTTCGATCCTCCTAACAATAGGTTTTGGTTGTTGACGGTTCCTCCTTCTTAAGGTTTGTTTATCACTGAGCTCAGGAACAACAGTCCAGAAGTGGCCTGAAAAAATGAGTTTCAGTAAATATGATGTTTGCCATATTGACGTGTGTGAATGAGTGGGTGCTGTTTTTAATGTCATGATACGACTTTTGACCCTTAGCTTTTTCCTACTTTTGCTTCTCTTTTAGTAAACATTGATGCAGGCCAAACTAGAAAAAATTATGATGAG
The DNA here is from genome assembly GCA_963932035.1 of Caenorhabditis wallacei. Classification (NCBI taxonomy): domain Eukaryota; kingdom Metazoa; phylum Nematoda; class Chromadorea; order Rhabditida; family Rhabditidae; genus Caenorhabditis; species Caenorhabditis wallacei. The sequence goes on along the minus strand of OZ009931.1, from coordinate 8,804,343 downwards.
CAGAAGAAAAAAAGAGAGTTGTTTATGTTATTGTGCTCGGGTTTCACAAGAATTATGGATTTGACCCGTTGCTTTTCTTAAGCGGTGTAAATGAGAAAAAGAAAAGTCGTTGACTTTCTTCTTTTCTCTTATTTTCAGGGTCCCCCTTTTCAACTCTCCGGACGTGTTTGTGTCTCACCCTAGTTCTTTTTGCTGGTTGTTTGTTGCTTTGTCGCCATCAAGAAACTTTAGAATTCAAGATCGAGCGCCACTCGAAACTGGTAAACAAACATAACATCAGACCGCCCGAGTAGAGAAAAAAAAGAGAAGAATTTCCTGCGACACGCCACACACAAAAACACCATGGCCCACCCCTTACAAAATACGCATTTATATATTCTTTTTTGTTTCAGTTTGGACTTCCTGGTCAATGACAAGAACACAAAAAACATGTCTATTCATAAAATGTTTGGGTCCAAGTATAGACATGCACCAGTTCTCATATTCCATTTTACGACGTAAGCACACAGAAAATAGATGGAAGACCAGAGAAAGACTATTGGAAGCTGGACACAAATTAAAAAACATGTTTTTGTCTTTAGAGCGTTTCCAGAAGGTCAACGTTTATTTCTAGTCCAATTGGGAATAAATTGGAAAGGAAAGTGACAATTGAACTCTGGAACATTTAATGTGAGTGTATACTAGCTTATAAATATTTCAGGCTCTATTCTTTTTTTCTGAACAATTTTGAAAGGTCACCCATTTCTCAATTCACCTGGAAAGTGATTTCTGAACCAACTGATAATTTATAAGTTTTCTCTCTTTTTTCACTTTCTCCACTCGCTATCTGTTAGTTTCTACCGCCTCACTTAAAGTTTTCACTATTTCACTATAAACACCGTGTAATTCCTTTTCACTTATTTCCGCACACACTGATATCAGCCCATATTCAAACAATCACATGAAACAAAAAAAAATAATAGAATAAGACAAAAAAGGAAAAGATAGTAGTTGTACGCACTTCTATTTTAATTGTCGCGTGTTTCGAAACAAAGACTATTTTTGATGATAAAGAGTGTATGAAAACAAAAAAGAAGTGCAAGATAATAAGTACCACATACCTACTACTCCGCTTGCAGATGTCTGTTTGAGTGGCAATTTGACGAAACAATCGTGAAGGCTCAAATTGTGTCTGATTGAATTTTGCCATCCCCATTGGTCGGGCCGATGTCTGTAGTAAGGGTGCAGCAATCGGATCACCTAGAAAAAAAATAGTTTTTAGAATTTTTGTGTAAACTTTAAAGTCTTATTGTGCGAAGGTGGGGGAGTCTTAGTCATCGAAAAAATGAATAAAAAACTGGGAATATGACTCGAAAATATTTTGGCAAGTCAGCCCAAATACTGTTTGTTTTCATTCAATAGATGGAAAGAAAAGCAAATAAGTGGTTGCTGAACTCTGAACTTCTTTCCCCCCATTGGTTTCCACTTTTTTATGCTCTACTTTGCTTTTGTCATACTGTAGTCGGCAAACACTAAACGTGAAGAAAAACAGTCTCGAAATCATGAGGTTTTTGGAACGATATGGTTGGGGAGGGAAAAAAAACTCTGTGGTTGTGGCGGAGCATAATATTTGACATTGAAAAATGGCTCGGCCAGTCGAGTCACTCAAATAACTTGTGATTTGTTTCGAAACCTTGTTTGTTTTTCGATTTATTGGAAAATAAACCAAAAGATTTGTGCTAAACTTGTGTTATTTTTGTGTGAGTCCCTCAACAGAAAAATAAACTGAAATAACAATTTTGCAATAGGAGACAAAAAAGTAGATCCAGAACCACGGCTGTTTCTTTTCATTTTTCTTTTCCCATTTTTGTTGAGCAGACAAAAAAAGTACAAATGTCCTTTGCTCCTCGGCAAAGTGGTTAGTCTTACTGAACGAATGTCTTACAATGCCTATTTGAGCTCAAAATTCGGCCTACTTTAGATTTCATGAAAATGGGACAGAGAATATCAAATTTCCGTGCTTTTGTACTTACCTGATAGATTTCATTCAGCTTCAACCGTTTTTCAGGACTCCTATCTATTGCTTCAATTATAAGGTCTTTATAGGATAGGGACGGCCGCTCAAAACTTTCTGATGATGCTTGTGGTATCAGAGGTGTTTGGATGGGGGAGGTTTGTGATGAAAGGGATGATGTTGAATCTGTGTTGATTGTGTCTGAAGCTGAAGGCATCTGGATGGTTGACGCCAGCAATTCCATCTGAAAAAAGAATAACATTTAATTCTAGAAGTACTGTCATAAAAAGGAAAAGAAAGAAAGGGAATGAGTAATGAAGGGAAAAAAGAAAGTTTCACATAGATAGATCGGAGAATAATAAAAAAAATTTTGATAATGAGAGCATGAGAGCAAGAAAAAAGAAACAGAGAGTGGTGGGAGTTGTGTTATTCTGTTTTGAGCAAGTACCTCTTATTGCTACAGTTTGCCGAAGTGGGCGGGACTTGGCACACATACACACACACGGAAAAATGTGCAGAAACAGAGCATACAAAAAAGTGATGTCGTATGATCTTCAGCTCAAAACTGCGTCGTCCTTCTTATCAAGTTTCTGGAGAAGTGATAAAGTTTTTTTTCGTCTCGACTCGAATTTCGATGTGACATCACACCAACAGAAACATGCATATTTCAAAATCCCCCTCCGAAATCCAGAAAAGTCAAAAACACTTTGCATGTTTCATCTTGAGGAAGAACTTTAACGTTTTTTTTTCGGGAAGCTGGGACTCAAACGGCCAAACAGCCAATTGGTAGAGCGGAACAAATTCAATTTTCAAACATTCTGTGGTCATTTCCTTTCTATGAAAATTTTTATTCCTAGGCCTAAGAGTCGAGAGACAGAAAGAATTGAAAATTGAGCAGAAGCAACAAAAAAACACACGCAGAAAACAGGAAAACATGGGCTTTATCCGTTATTTTCTCGTTTTACACAAAAACAAAGAAACAAAAAAACACAATCATGTTCCAAAAGGTTTCCAGGTGGAAATGATGTTTTTTCAAAACATTTCAGACAAGCTACCGTATCCGCAGTGTTAGATATTTGGTTTAGAATAAATGTTGTTTGGTGTTGATGATATTGGCTAATCCCTGTTTTGCAATAAATGAAAAATAGGACGTGCTTTGGAGAAAAACAAGCCGATAATGGCTATCCTAGGATGTTTAAAGATATTCCCAATTCGGATGGACATGCTATTTTTCTTTCTTGCAGCTGCTCACACTCTGAAATCCAGTCCCATTCGACAAACGACACTCCTTTTCTGATATGAATTGAAAAAAAAACCAAGGACGCCCAGTCTTTTTGTGGTCCGCTCCTATTTTCAGATATGGATGGCCCCTAGGGGTCTGTTGAGTTTTTTTTCTGCTTTTGTGTGTGAGCCACACAACGTTTCAAATTGCTTGCCTGCGGGTGCATACATGCCTGACTGAATGCAAAACAAACACACAAAAACAGATGGAAGGAAATAGGGCGAGAGCCAGGAAAAATGAGCCCCGGCCGCCCGGGGTCGGACTACATGGTCCCCAGATCCTGTCCTTGCCTTCTGCCAAACATCCAACACCTCTTGCCTTTTCGGTCGGCCAGCCGACTTTCGTTTTATTTTGCCACTTTTCTTTTACATATGCAAATGAAAATTCTAGAGCAAACGCTAGGCCCCGCCTCCTTACCGAAGAGATGGACTTTGCGCCAAAATACTGAAAAAACTTCCAAACGATAGTTTGGCCGGAACAGCTGATAAAGGAACGGAATGTGCCTACTCGGAAGAGAGAGGCAGAGTGAGAGGTATACGGTATTAGAGCTTTTTTGAGTGATAGTTGAATGACTATCGGAACACGTGACAAAATAATTTAGAATAAACCAAAACATGTCAAAACAGGTGAACTTGTGACAAAAACAGGACCTTGTTATCAGTTTTGAGATCGAAGTTCAGAAAGAGTGGGCTGATAGAGTGAGAAAGTGATATCTATATCTAGTTTCTCGAATAAATAAGGAACTCCTCAAAGTGTGTAGGAAGGACCTCATTCCTTTTCATCTTCCTCTTCTTTTTTTTCCTCCAATGAATATTTAATTCATTAGTTGCTCAGAAGACGTCCAGAAAACAGCAAAAAAAAAACACAGAAATACGTGGGGAGGAAGAGCAAAAAAAAGTAGGAGGACTCAAAAAAAAAATGAAAAAGTGTAGTAGAAGTTCTGAGAAAAAATAACAATGAGAACAACACATATGTGGAAAAAAGAGTCGGGAGGAGAATTGTTGTGCTCCTGATGGACGCGTCGGCCACGCCCATTTCACGCATGGGTCGCAAAACAGAGAGAATAGACGAACAAAAAAAGTTTTTGAAGAAAGAGAGAAAAAAATGGTGAAAGGCGGGGTGGAAAATTTGTTTCCATCTTTTTTGATGGCCATGTTTTTTGACAAGTTTTTCCATGAGGGATCGAAAATTTGTTAGGGACAGCAGGAGGGTCCAATTTCCTTTGAACTCATTTCCATTTGGAACAAAAAGTAATTATGCTTAGAGGGAAGCTAAGAGAATGTTTTCTGAATTTTGTTTCGAACGTTTCTTCTTTTTTTCAATGATATCTGGTTGTTCTTGAGTATGATGTTTATCTCAAGCCCTCAAGGAAAACAACTTTTGGTGTTGCCACCTTCCACTTCATCCTTCAATTTATCTCTGTCGATGTTCGCTGCAGAGGAAACGCGTGTAAGACGAAGAGACGGAGAACACGCCAATCGAGTTGCGGACGAAAAAAACGAAAATTGAGTAATTAGACCAGACACCGATGGAAAATGGAAATCTACCATCTTCGGAGATCGTTGTGAACTTGGAAGGAATTATTTTCGGAAAGTGCTCGTCTACGCAGATTTGATTAGATGGATTAGGGAGATTACAAGAAGCTTATAATAAAACATGATAAGTTTGTATGATAGGATTGGAGCTACTTTTTTTGGTGAGGGGAAAATATGGGAGGAGTTTTCGAAAAAGGTCAGAATAAAAGAGATTTGACACAGACTTGCAGCTGGACGGTGCTACTGGTACCCGGGCACATGAGTTATACAAAACTATGACATCACCCCCTGTACTTTCAAAATTCGTAGAACCCTTTAGCGGAAAAAAAGTTGTGCCTAGTTCTACTATTTCCCGTTTTTCTCATGTTTCTTTTGCCTAGAAAAAAATTCCACGGACTGCGTGCGTCAAGTGAATCAGTGCGATATGACAAATATTGCGCCAAAACAAATACTAGATCCCCGCCATTGTCGGTCTGCTTTGGGTGGGAGGGTCTGGAAAAAAATCGGCATCGAAGACTGTGATGTGTGAAAAATGCACCGTAACCAAGTGAAACTGCTGATTGACAGTTTTCTCATTCTTCTGGAAATTTTAGACCTCTGGAGACGGAAAACACACGAAAAAACAAAGTGCATTCGTTATCAGTACAGAAAAACCTTTCGAGTCGCACGATGATAATGCGATTCAAAATGTTGCGTTATTACCCTCGCTGCAGAAAAAAGACTGATTACAGACGCAGAAACCAGGGCCTAGAATAATATAGTGACAAAACAGATAACAACCCTTGATGGTTGCTTTGACGTGCAAACCAACGAGGCGCCAGCTAAGCAAACGAAGCTCAACGAGTTACAGAATGACAGGAGAATCACAAAAATATGGAATTACATGAAAATGATATAGGAAGTATGGGAATGGAAAAATGTAGAGGTAGAGTCTAAGGGAAACAGTAGTCATGAAAGAATGAAAAGTGAAAATAAGTAAAAGCACAGATGCTCACGGCAGTCTACGTGATCGGATCGGAATGTTGCAAGCTTAGAACCTAGGCAAGGCGCCGCCGCGCGGGTGGCGCCCGGGAGGAGGCGGCAAATACATGAGGTAGCTGCAGAGTGCGCGACAGATGGGCCGACCAGTTTTCTTGAAAAAAATAATAAACATTTCGAAACACACAGGACCCGGTTTTTTCGGGGGCACTCACTCGCTCTTTGCCGTCTGCAGCTTTCAACGCCGAGGCGCCTCGCGCCCCTTCGTTTTCCGCGCAGCAGAAGCTTCCACGCGGACGACGGAAACTGTGTGCCCTCATCCGCCGCTCAGGTGTTACGTGTACTTAGTCAACGCCCGTCTACAGTCACAACGAGATGCGTGAAAAGAAAAAAAAACCTCCACGTAAACGGATATGTGTATTGGCAAACATCATTGGATATGCGTCACTGATTCGGACAGGTTGATGATAAAAGTAGTCTTCTTCTCGGATGATGGCGGATAACACTTTTGTGAATTTATGCAAATATTCAGGTATCCATGTTAGTTTCCCAATTTGAATTTTATTTGGCAGAAGCTAGTAGCTACAGTATCCCCATGTCTTATTGCTAATACCAAACACTTTAAATGTCTAGAACTTCCTCAACGTCATTGACACTTTCAGTGTTTTTCGAATCATTCAGATCACGAGATACAGTTCAAGAGACTAGATTCTTATCAAGTGTGAAAGTGAATTTGAGCGGTAAAGTGCAGTACCACCAAAATATCATTTCAAAATACAATTGAACTTTTATGAGTAGGAAGTTTTGATCGAAAAAAAGAAAACGAAAACATTGAAAAATAGTTGGTCTTTGACAGTGCCCGCCGAAAAAAAAAATTCTAGATAATCCTCTGTGTGGCGCCAAGAGGAAGAGATAGTTCCAAATGATATGGTCGTTTTTAAAACACCTACTGTTGCGTCGAAAAACAACTTCATGGGAGGTAAACGAGTGGGCAGATAGAAAATTACACACACAGCCGAAAAAACTGCGATAGAAGACGAGAAACTGTAGAAGACCCCTCGACAGCATAGTTAACAACGAATTCGTGCGTGATGAAAGAGGAACAGTTGGGCAAGTTACTAAATAGGTTGAACAATACAAAAAAAGAGAGAGAGAATTCTAGAATTGAGTATAAACTACTTACAACAACTATACAGTCTCAAGTGTTTGTATTCATTTTCTGAGAACTAAGAATCAGTCGAGTAATAGTTTGGTTTGCCAACCCGTCAAGAATGTATAGTATTTGCCAAAACAATGAGGGGCAATTGCGCAACCAACTATAAATAAACTTGGTAAGAAAACTCTCAAAACTTTGTTGATATGACATTGCGTTGTATTTGTCATGTTATTCAACAATTTCTAAATGTTTTCATTTTCAGGATCCAACTGATTTTGACAGCCGGAAGTCTGTTAGTGTATCCTAATAAGTTGGAGGCAACGAATGAGAGCAACTTTTAAAAATATCTGATAAAAAACAAATTTTTGCTCATATTCAAATATTCTCTGCTCTCTCCATTTATTTCCGGAGCCTACGATGTTTTCCGTTTTTTCTTTCAACCCATCAGATGAATGTGAGAAAATTACGTCTCAATTTCCAAAGTTTTGCCCTCCAAGTCGTTTCCTCATACGTCGTCTCTCTTTTTTCTTTCAATGTACAGATCTTTGGAACGATCCACTTTGCCTCGAACGAACAGAAAGGTTTTTCGGCTTTCTGGTAGTTAGGAGTGGTTTTTTTCAAGTGTTATCCTTTTTGCCGCAAAGACATTTATTTACTTTCAAAAACGGAGAGATGTGATGCTGCTTCGTGGAGGCCTTGCCATTGCATTCAAAAGCAGCACAATTACATACAAACATCTACAAACACAGCACTTGCCCCGTTGTGCTCGACGCAAATACAAACAAACATTTGCCAAACAACACTTTTTTGATGCTCCTCTCCTTCCTCACAATTTGTCAAGTTGGCATAAAAAAACACACGCGCGTGGAATCGAAAAATTGCGTGATATATAAATATGTGTGTTGCAGTCAACTATTCTAGAATGATTCAGAATAAATTTTTCATCTCACTGGAAAAAAAAACCAGAAAAAAATATATCCTAAAAAGGATATTTTGAGCATCCTAACTCAAAAAAAAAGAAACAACTAAGTTCAAAACACACATGTTTTTTGAACTTTTTCCAGATGTTTTGATCAATGTGATCAAAAAACTAATTGGTTCATTCAAAAGGCTGTGCACAATTTCCGTGTCGTCCCTATTCTCTGCCGCTTTAACAGATTGCCTTTTATGATGTCACAAATGAAAACAATTCGAGAAAAGTAGAAAGAGAGAAAATTTAAAATAAAACATATCTGAAAATAACCAAAGCTAACCTACCTGAATCTTTTTCTCAATACTCTGATTCATCGTCGGAGTCATCGTGCTGCAAGTCCAGGACTGACCAACTGACGGAAGGGGCCAGAAGAGTTGCAGTGTTTCCTGAAGATATTTGATTAGTTATAAACATAAAAACAAAAATAAAGAAAGAGATAGAGAGGAAAAGATTGAGTGTTCCAAAGAGCAATAAGAAGAAAAAACAATGACTAATGAGAGATATGAATCAAGAAGAATAAGATCAAGATCAGAGTGTTTTCTAGAAAAGAAAAAATTAAATTCCAAAAAAATCATTGAGTCTAACTCTAGATAGCTCTTCTAAAATATCATGTTTCAGAAAAATAGGACCATGCAACGAATTTTTCTATTCCTAGACCTAATAAAACTCCATCCATTTGATACATAGATACTCGCTTTTAGACTCTTCTAGACCTATGAAATAGCATGAGAGACCTTGGAAAAGCACTGTGTTTTCGTTGTGGCAACTTCGTTAAATATTCATAGCCGTCCCCTCTTTTTGCCCTAGAAGGTCCCTGGGTTTTTTCCGCCTTCTTCGTCGTCGTCTTCTTCGACTTTTTTATGTGTTGTTAGTCAGAAGAAACGGCTGAAGATCAAGAAACTTTTTTTGGATGTATGCACATTTTTTTTGCTCGTCAACACTTGAAACTCAGGATAGAAGATTTCCAAAAATGTTCTTAAAGTGATGCAAGAAGTCAGAATAAGAGATAGATAGAGAGAGAGTCGTTAAAAGTGTCAAAAAATCCGAAATGTTATTTTAGATTGACCAAAATTGAGCTGTGTATCTCTGTGAGCTCTAAGATCAACTCTCTTCTTCCTCAATTTTCATTCGATCTATGCAAAAATCAGAAATTGAATAAGAAATGCTACATTGGTGATTTATGGCATTGAACAGACGTCTAGATACTAAACCTAATAAACTTAATCAGTTCGGCTCAAAACAAGCGGCATAAATCAGATTATCTCGGAAAAACTAACATACATGTTTTTAAAAAACATTATACGGCTTCCGTTACAAAAATGTTGCGAATATGGAATAGTTGCTAATTTGAGAAGAGGGTTTCAGATGTTTTGACGACATCAAAAAACACTATTATAGACACTAATTGTTATATTTTTCTGAAACTCATAATTTCATTCAAAACATGACTTTGAAAATTTTCAATACACACTCGAACGGAAATAGACGGAAATTGATGTTATGGATGACATGTAAAAGAGAAATCGCAACACATATTTCCAATAAAAACTAGTTCTAAAAATCAACAGAAGTACGTAATACACGTCGTGTACCTTAATAGGCTTAGGCAGAACAACAAGTTCTGGAACGTTCTTCGCGTAACGTATATTGAAAACAAAAAACAGAAGTGAATGAAATTCACAACTTTTTTTCAATTTGAAAAAAAAGAAGATTGAACAAAAATCGAGGTATTTGGAGTAGGTAAGCGGGAGTTGATCTGACATGATCCCGTTGTTTGTGTTGTTATAGAACATTGAAATGAACAAAGAATACGATTTTGTTGTGTTCATGAAATAAAAAAGGAAGTTGAAGTAGTACGGTAGAGTGGATACCTGTGGTGGCACGATAAACAAAAAAAAAGTTTGAATAATATCATTTTTGTTTTGAGCTTTCTATTTTTCTGTGAAACTAAGCTCCCACCCCTGAAAAATCATTCGTGCTTCCCAAAAACAAAAATTGAGAAGCAGTGTTTCGGAAAATGGGGAAAATATTTTAAGCTTATGCTAGTTTATTGTTTTGACACGTTCACATGGGCAAACGAGACGGATGGAAATGGAACCATGGAACAATTGGCAACAATTTGAGTGAAGGGTCCTTTCTGTTCAAAAAAAAACATTTGAAGAGCTTCTAAAATAGAGTCCTTTGGACGTGTTGACCGAAAACATATTGGTCCCACACAGAAACCAAAATATGTATGCATGGATGAATGAGACAAAAAGAACCAACCCAGGATGGAGCAAAAAAAAATAGAAGAAGTGGAATAGAAGAGGACAAGAAGAAACGTTTTTTTTTTCTCACAAAAACACTTTTCAGCGTCATGCATTCAAAGGACGCTTCCGCCATGCTGGACAACCCTTTTTGTGGCTGTCCTTGATGGGCTCATCGGTAAAAAAGTAGAAGTACTCATCGTTTCACTTTATTCAATTTGTGGAACAACAAGTTTCCAGAAGCCGACAAAAGTCGGTGGTCCGACTGGTCTGAATACGAAAGGAATGGAGGGGACGGGCCTTCGAATGGAACAATCACACAAAAAAGAACTAGAAAGCGTGATGTCCCAAGGGAACATGTTGGAATACTTTGGTGGATTTGTGGATTACGTTGATTGCCGAGATCGTAAAATAACACACTGCGTCCTATGTACTTAAGTTTACGGCGGGTCGGCCATTGAATTGAAAAAAAAAACATTCAAGCCTAAAAACAACTTGTACTATGTATGTGAAACAAGCTTCTGTTTTTCAAAACTTTCCTAGTCTAGAAGCTTCCAAATATTACTGTATCATATGTTTATTTTCACACTGAATATTCGAAAATGTCAATCACACAAAATTATCGTATTACACTTGTTGATATAACAAAACATACTTAAACATGTTTGTTTCTTTTTCTTTCTTATCAGTACAGTACAATAAGTTGCGTAAAAACACTCTACACTTCGTTGCTCCGCTTTTTTAGTTCATCCTCAATGATAATCAGCAACGTAGCATTGCCTAAGAGCAAACATAACAAGCAACGTGGTGGCACTAGTGCTCATGAAAAAATCGAGTTAAATTTTCAAAAAGGGAGAAAATTGGGATGAAAAGCAATGGTGAAAACATAAAATGACTGTTTTTGAACTGAAAGAGCTATATTCAATATATATATTGAATCATGAATAGAAAGGACACCGTTGAGGTTTGTTTGTTGTCAGAATTGATATTAAAAGCACGGTGTTTTTATGAATTTACTGAAAAATAGCAAGGAATCGAATGGATAGGGACAGAGAGACCTACAGAAATAAATCGATATTTGTAGAGCGGTGCCACGTTCTAAAATGGGTGAGAAAACAAAGAAGGCAAATACTGTAATGGTTTTATGTACCTCCGAACTCAAAGACATAAAATAAAATAAATTAGATTGAACCAACAGTTATTTGCTCTTTGAGTTTGAATATTCTGAAAAGTTGAGAACGCTGTTCACTTTTAGCATTTGTGTTCCTTTTTATATTGGATTAAAGTGAATCCCCTTGGAATCTGAGACGTCTTAATCCTAGACAGATTATTCAACGTATATCATTGTCTGTTCGTTTTAAAGTTCATCTGGCTAACGAACACCAAAGAAAAAAGCGAAAAAAAGAAGAATCAAAGATTCAAAGAAAATCTCTCTGAGAATGTTTTTGCTACTTTTAACACTTTTTTTCAATTATCTTTTTTCTCTAGTTTTCTCCTGGAAACCTCTTGGAACAAACAACACTTTACGTTTGAAGTGTAATACTACGTTTTGTTGCAGAAACGGACCCCGAGGGCGGTCGTTCCATGCGTACGAACAATATCAGTAGGACCCTCCGGCTGATAAAGATTGATGATAGACGACAGCTAAACCTATATGTTTTCAATGTTTTCGGGATTGAATCGGATTCTCAAAAACAAGAAAGAAGAGAGTAGAAAAGAATAGTGTAATTCACCGGATATCTCAACGAATGTTGGATCTATCTGTTCGTTGGACCAACGAAAAAATTCAGAGATATGTGGAAGAAACAATGGATCACAACTGATAAGATATTTGATTTTTGAAAGCGTAGGATTAAGGAGGAAAGATAAATTCTGCGGAGCAGAGGTCAAATCTGATGTTTGACTGAAAAATTATCGAAAAATAAGTTAATTCACCTGCCGATTAATAGTTTCCGTTTGTTATTCGGAGCACAGCAACCTACGTGAAACAAATTCAAAAGTAAACATGTTTTCGAACATTCTCATTTGTTTTTAGCCTAAGATCAGGTTAACTCAGCCGATAACAAGAAAATCATGAGCTCTGCATATTTTTCCTCTCGTTTTACCCGCCCTGCTTTGTGATGCAAAAAAACGTTAGAGCAAGCCACAAGTAGTTCACATTTTCAAAACATCGCATTGAAAGCAACAAACAAGTATCGGATTTCACAATGAGGATCTCGTGGAACCCGTGGTCCTAGTGAAGTTAAAAGAAACGGAAAGCATGTTTCCAAAAATGAAATTTCCGGAGTCATTGAATGTTTACAAAAAATAAAGCTTTCCTACTGTAGTCATGATCTATGACCGAATTTTTTTCTTCGGAATTGTTTCTTAGGCTCCATATGCTCAAAAACAAACAAATAGCTTGGGAAAAAACTGAGAGCAACAAAAACGTATGAGAATATGAATTCGAAACAATTGGTCGCTTTTTTTTTCAAAACAAAAGTGGGCCCTCTGTTTGATGAAGTCATCTGGATTAAAGTTCTCAATGTATTTCCGGAAATTCCCAAAAAAATCTAATTCGATTCCATTTATATCCACTGCAATGATAAACGTATCTTATTCATTTTTGTATGTATGAGTCTGTAATAAAAATTATGTTCTACTTGCAAGTAAGTTTGTTTGAACTTTGCAAGTTTGAAAATACATGTTGCTTTTTCCGGTTCCAGGCATATTATTTGGCGACAAACTGTCGTTTTCAGATAACGTTTCAGTTTGTTTTGCAACACTTTTCTCTTTCAATAATTTCTGACAATAGAAAATGATTGGTTTTGATTGATAAATTAAAAATGTTAAGAGTACGCTTCTCAATCTAAATTAATACAGAAGGATGTCAGGTAGAAAAAATGATGATCACGTGAGAAAACAAGTGGTTTTCAAGCGACATTTTTTTTTCAAAAAACTGTCAATCGCTCGGTCATACCGTCAGGTTGTTAAACTTTTCGAAACACAAACAACAAAAATAACAAGGGTTTTTCATGTAGGGAACTGGTTTCGAAACATGAAATGAGGTTGAACATCGGACAATTGAACGAGAAAAAATTGCAGCGTTGTTTTTGTCATCGTTGGCGGTATAGGTGAGAGTACCCACGGCTAATTGAAGAGATGCGACATGATGTTAAAAAAAGAATGCTTCGAACATAGGGACCAGAAATCTTGAGAGATAAAATGACTCAGGACTTTTCATCGAAAAAATCTCTAGATGATTTTTGATCATAGCGGATCAAAATATCATAATGAATTTCATTCCATCATTCCGTCGGATCTCATTTCTGTTGGACTTTTTTTGTTCCAAGATCTTTTTCAATTGAAGATATTGCGCGTTTTTTTTTCATCTGCGAAAACTGTATAGATAACATACATTCCTTTTGCATCTTTCTCTCATCAAGCGGAAATAATACTGTAGGTTTACATAGTTTATGAAAACCACTCATAAATCAAAGATATCTTACAAAAATGGGTGTTTTGTCGTCGAAACAGTATCATTACCTGTCAAAACAGATAAAAGATACTATCATAATTCATTCCAGATAAGAGGAAGTTTCAAATCGATGATTCAGGTAGACAGATCAAATCGGCATTTTATTGGACGAATGAAATGTGTAAGAAAGTAAGAAAAACAACAAGCTCGATTTGTTTTGTCCAGTCAACCTGAACGAACAATGGAGGAAAAAACATTGAAATGGTCGCCATGACTCACAAGGACAAATGCACAAGCATAGTTTGAGAAGAAATGGATCATAGGAACGTGTTGAATATTCACAAGCCGCGGGGGTGTGTTTTGAGAGCTTCATTGTTTTATGGTCGGGAATTTCGATATTTTTATTGTTTTCTTCTTTCATTTTTTTGTTCAAATGTTTCATCTTTTTGTTTTCAAAAAAACATAAATCCATTATTTTTCAGACTTTTGATCTAAAAAATTGAAAAAAAACTGTAATTATGTTTCTGTGTCAACATCTCTTCACTAAATAGCTGCTCCGTAGTTCTGATTTAAACTTTGCTCTAATTTTGTAATTAAGGTGGAAGCGGAGCTCAGAAATCAGTAAGGCAATACTTCAGAGATGTTGTGGCGCAATGTGTTTTGTTTGCCGAGCCAAGGGCAAAAGTTAAACAATGAGTCCAAAAAATTGAAATGCTCTTACGTGGATTGCTTGCCGGCGGAGTTCTGCCGCGCACCTCAAGTGTTTTTTTCGTATCGCGATCCAAGGGAATTGGAGCCGATGACGGAATGAGATGGAAAAAAACGTCTTGCGGATCAACATCCAACAACGTGGAAAAGGTTGGTGTGACAATGGAGAACTCTCTTCCCAGACAATACCGGAAAAGAAACAAACAGTGCACAATTGGCAGAAATACGTCAGAAAGAGGACAAACACGCCAGGAGCGGTGGATACAGAAAACAAATAATAAGCTGCAGATCGGAGCAACAAAAAACTTGATCAAGGTGCTGTGAGCGTGGAAGTATTACGCAACACACACACAAATATACAGAACTCTCCCTCACAACGTGAATACTGTGTTTTGGATGACTTTCTTTCTTAGGGACTTGAAACAGTCACAGATCGGAGAAAAAATTTAGCGAAAAAAAATTAGGGGACGAAAAAACACCTTTCTAAGATTTCTCTAGACAATGACAAACTCGCAACAGGTTGAGAAATGATCTTACGCAACTATGCATGAGAAAAAACACAGTAAGCAAAAAGAAAAGAGGGACGAACAGGTAACCGGAACTAAGCATCGGAAGAGGGGAACAAAAAGAAATTCAGCCTTGTATGAAAACAATAATATGTAGAAGACGTTGTAAGTTCTCAGATAGAGAGGAAATATAGACAAAGCAGCTGAGAACTGAAGAATTATCAGGTGACAGTTTGAATATTAAAAGTGTGAAAACTACTTTTTCAGAAAACATGGATCAGAAAACTTCTGATTTGTATTATAATCAGCAGAAAAGTTTGATAAAATTCGAAATTGAATAAAAAATTAGGGAGGGAAAATTTAAAACACAAATTTAAAAAAAATATTTTTTTTTCTAATTTTGGTATTGGGATCTGTTAATTGAAAAATGATAATAATTTTTGTACAATCAAACTACACAAGACAGGTGATCTTGTAAAAGAACGTAACGTATCATTGAAACTTTTTAAAACTTTGAATTGAAGATGAATCACTAACCAAACGATGGTTATCTCAAGATAATTAATTAAAATCTTTGTGAAGAAAAAGAAGAATGCAAAGAGTTACTGTAAAATTTTCAAAAATTCAAAAATTGAATTTTTGAGGCATTTTCAATAGTCAAAACATATAATTTAAAAAATCGACCATATTGAAATACATAATTAAAAGAAGAGAATAACAATAATATGAAAATGGCATGTAGGCAGAAAAACAAAATTATTCTGATAGATATTTAAAAGGAATAAATTATAGAGAATAAATCGAAGATAAGATTGTTTTCGTTGATATTCGGAAAATGAGAATATCAACTGATAACATGAAAATTATTAAATAAAAACAAGGGATTGATCAGCGGAAAATTGTAATAGGCTTGTTTGCCCTATCATAATATATGAATCATGATACGGTATTTTGATAATAATTAATATATATGAATAATTACACAGCAAGCTTTTATATAATATTCAAAAAAAAAGGAGAAAAGACAGCTTTTGTTGCGGTCTTGATGAAAAATAATGAGAGAAAGGAAGAAAAAAAAAACAGATGTCCCCAGAAGAAAGAGCTCCTGATGAATTATGAGTTAAGTCTACGACACGACCTCTTCTTTGTTTATTTTTTTTCTTATTTGAAAATAGTTATACGAAAACTTTTCTGAGAGGTTACTCCTCCTTCAGAATGTCGGCAGAATTGTGAAGAAAACTGTTTATTTTGGCATAAACGTGTTTGAATCGCAACCTTGACGATGAAAAAGGATGGGTTTGGAAAAAAAACATAGAACTACAACACAAAGATGAGTCAGGTGTTCGGACAGTAAAAAACGTTTTGAGGAAGGAAAACAACGTCTAAAACGTGGGTGTAAAGTTGAAAGAAATTTCGATATTAATGATGAAATCGACAAGTGCGAGGACAAGGAGATTTGGTGTTAATCACGCATTTCTTCGAGACGAACGGCTTTGTATGCATCAATAGGCAAAACTAAAGCTTGAACCCGATTTACTGTAATTGCGCGTTGGCGCAGAAACCAAAACACCGTAGTGCATGAAAAATCTGACAACTGGAAATAGAAATGGGAACAGATGTAGGATGTTTTTGAGAAGATTTCGGCTAGTGCAGATGGTTAATTGCAACTATTATCTGGGGTACTGTAGCATTAGACTCTAGATATGAAATTGGTTTTGAAAGAGATGGTCATAACCATATAAAGGTCTTGTAGTCAAAAAGTCATTTCCTGTTCAAAATTCTGACGTCTCTTGGTATGACCTGGGTTCAAAAATAGAAGATAGATAATAAACTGACGTTGAACGATTTCTGATCACGGAACGGTTAATGTTATGGCTAGAATGATGAAGTCAACTATCACTATCGTTTGATAATGATGTGTCGATGGAATTGTGAATTAGCTATAGAAATGATTGGCAGAACGACGGAAGAAGCAAAAAAAGTGGTCGACGGTGAAGCTAACGATAGATCCGCAAAGTAGCAAAAGTGTAGATTATCCAGATTGAAATGGAGAAAAAAAAACACGAAAAGCGCGGAGGCATGTAGGGCATTTGTTATTAGTTCGTGGTTGCTTTGAATCCGATCGAAAAATTGGTGAGGGAGTGGATCGAAACATGGATACACTTTTGAAAAAGGGTGAGGGCAAGACGGCCGCAGACATACAGTGAAAGGATGAGAGAGACAACAAAATCCGTGAATTCGATGAGCGAAAGTTTCGGATCATCAAACTGTGGAAAACTAGGAGTGTCACAACAATCGACAAAATACAACATCTTCCCCTTCTCCTCCGGCTGGATGACATTTTTCGAGAGGAGTAGAAGCACTACCACCCCGCGACATCTTCAACATCTTTTTGTCTAGATGGAGGTGAAAGTGCATTCTGGTAAGGATCGAAGGATATAGTACAAGCCGCTCCTGCGCGTCTCACGGCGCGGTTCAAACCGGTTTCAGAGCGGTGTTTCCATTCCGAATTTCGACACTTTTTATTCATCAAATAGGAGAAAGCAAAGAAAGAATAAGACTTGGGAGGGAGGTAGGAAGGATGCGTAAAAGAGGAGATGATTTCAATCGAAACGGTATCTTATGTCTGTCTAGCAACTACCGCCGTGAGTGTGTGTTTTGACGCGCCAATATGGAAAATCATACAAGGGCATCTATCAAAAAGATTTTCACTTTTTGTCGGAGAAAGTCTTCGTTATAGACTGTACTGATCATGGCGGGTTTTTCGATGCAAAATAAACGATTCAAATAATTTGCTTTCGAAAAAGATTAGTTTTTGCAGATAAAACATACATGAAAATTTGAAATTGAATGAAAGTGAAACAAGTTGGTTTTTGGTTTTGAATTCATGTTTTCTTGATACGGTAGGAAGTATTTTTATATTTTCGTTAACATATGCTCTCTAGTGCGATTCTAGCTTGTTTTAGTTTGGACTCGTTCAACCAGAAACTTTTAATAGGAGCCACCAACGGGTATCAGGGGGAAACAATTCCGAATATGGAAATACATGTAGGCAATTTGTAGGAAACCTA
Source organism: Caenorhabditis wallacei (assembly GCA_963932035.1). Classification (NCBI taxonomy): domain Eukaryota; kingdom Metazoa; phylum Nematoda; class Chromadorea; order Rhabditida; family Rhabditidae; genus Caenorhabditis; species Caenorhabditis wallacei. Next base: position 8,786,438 of record OZ009931.1, on the reverse strand, counting down.
TCTAAACATGATAATTGACGAATTCGATATGTCATGTGTTTGTTTTTACACCTTCCAGCAAACTTTACACTAGGAAAACTTGAACTTTGTAGACTTAAATATCACTTCATTTTTTCCATGCTTCGTATTCTTTTTTTGCTTTTAATTGAAGAAGATCCAAAATCTACAAGTTCTTCGAACGTCGTCTCACGCAGTGTAACTTTTAGTGAATGACATCCAAAAAAGAAAAGAAAGCATTTCTTCAATGTATTTTGACAGACATAATTGCTACGTTCACAACTTGAATTGAATGCGGAACTTATGTTCCAAAAGTACTCAATTGCTTTTTTTCGGTGTTTGAAGCGCAAATAACACTGTTTGGGGGGTTTTCAGAAGTGATCGTAAACCTAACGAGTGATTTTTTCTTCTATTCTTCCTATTGATCTTGCAGACAGACGATGTGACAAAACACACATCACACACCTACAGTTTCATACATTCCAATCTCTTTTTTCAATTTCTTTGCAGAGATGAAGAAAAGATGCAGCAGGTGGTTGCGAAGATGAAGATACCCGAAAACGGTAGGATGTTTTATAGAGTGGAAATGAAAAATAGGTATGGCGTGACAATTTGACAGATGTTGCTTGTTTTTTCAAAACGTCGTCGATTCTTCTTCATCTTTCTTACACCTATCCGTTTTCGTTTTTCATCTTCCTCACGGGGTCCGTCGATCTCCCATTTCAAACAGAACATTTTCAATGATGATGACGATGATGATAAAACAAAAACAACACCAACTGACGTGATAAGGGGGTCTCAGTGTTGGCATTGCGCCAGGCGATGGGGGGAACCGCTACTCTATCAGCTTGTCGGAAACATTGTAAGCGTCAGGTGTGATAGGAGTGAGTGTGTGTGTGTGTGCAATTCAAGATGAATTCAGATCACTGACTTTTGTTTTTAGCCCCAGAGTTTTTGCGAAAAAAAATTCGGCAACTTTGAGCAGCTGTTGCAGGAGTGGGAGGACAACACGTTTCTAAGGAAAAGCACAAAGTGTTTGTTCCAATTTCAAAACCAATGACACATTTTCTAGTTTGAGCACTGAACAAAAATTGAAGAGGGAAATGTTGCGAAAAAGTTTTTTATCTGGATCTTAACATGCTTTAAAAATCGAAAAATATGAAACGATTAATATACTTTATCCAACGTCAATGAATTGTACTTTTAAAATTTTTGCATTCCAAATTTTAAAAAACTACAAGAATTAGTAATATTAATTAGGTAAAAAAGGTTTAAACATAGAATAGTAAAAAATTAATCATGATTGTACTTATATTTATTCTAGACTTTTACCATTCTGATGACAATGCAGATTAAAAATTCCCAATTATCATTTTGCACTTTTCAAATCTGCTCACCTGCACGAACATTTCGAATAGCCTACACGAAATTCCAAGAAAATAATTGGACTCACGTTTGATCCGGATCGTAAATGAAAGTGATCGGAACACAAACCACAACAAAATACTGAAAGATGTTTACAGCCGCCCGTGTTGTCATTTCTCAAAAACCGTATTCTTGCAATAACAGCTCTCATAAAAGTTTTCAGATGCCAATGGTGAACAAAGATCACGAAAAATGACATCGTGAGAAATGTTCGTTCTTTCACACCGGGTGGTTTCCTTACTCATTATTTTTCACAAATCGTCAAATTCTTCTGATCTGATATGCGTGATGTATTAGATTAGTTTTTTTCCCTGAAAACGAGAACAACAACGGAATGGCAACGGCAAAAAACAAAAACAAAAAAGGGAAGAATGTTTTTCTCGAAACGGAAATAGTTTACTGATTGTCGACAAAAATCTATCGCAAATTTGATAAAACATGGTGGGGTAAAAGAAAAGTCGGAACAAATTAGTCCTTAAATTCGAATTTGAGGTCGTGGGCTTGTCCGGGGAACTCCAGCTCTAAGTTGATCTTTCCAAAATCATACACCTTTCTGGCTTTGGTTCCGAGCGTCACATAATCCTCTGGAAGACGGACTCCAATTCGTTTGTATCCATACTGAAAATATGAAAAGTGCAATTGCCTAAAATCAGCTGAAATCTGAAAACTCACATTGGAAGTGGCCTTTTCATCCATATCGCAATTGTGGTGAATGGTGACATATGGTTGAATTTCGGTCTTGGTTCTTGGGAATCTGAAAAAAAAATAATGAGATTAGGTGGCACTGGTAATTTAGGTACCTAGCAGTGTCTCCTTCAACTTGGAACATGCCAGTGATGTAGGTGTTTTTCACATCGAGAAGGTCAGCGAGATCTGTCAAAACACATTAAGTAATCAGTTGAATGAAAAACAGTTTACCATCTGCAGCACTTGGTTGATAAACACGGAAAAGACGAATTTTAGCTCCCTCGAATGGCTTTCTTCCACAGAAAAGTTGTCCCTTGATGGACATAGATCTAAAATATATTATTTCATCATAATAAAAAAGAAAATTAATTAAATCATACCTGTTGGCAACATTAGTTGGAACTTCCAGGTCTGCTCCAGCAGAAACTTGAGAAATTGGCAAAAGAAGAGCTAATAGAAATAGGTATATCATGGTTAGCAATGAACCTGAAATGCGTGAACTAAACAAAAATGTTTGGGGTTGGGTTAAGAAACCAATCAATGAGATAGAAGCAATCAAAAAACATGGGAGGAAAGCATCGCTCAATGAACACCTGACCTATCCGAAATGCACGCCCGACGAGCATTTCCAATCAATAATTGTTTTGATGCGATGCTCTAGATAAAAACATAGGAGAATGATGCGATCAAAACTGTACACTTCTTCATTATCAGGTTTATTCCGTGCCATTTTGACAGACCAAACATTGATGTATACTGGCTTATCATTTGTTATCAATAGGACATTCAAGCACAACTCTTTTCAGTTTTTCAAAAATAAACAAGTCATTCTAAATAATTACCCTTGTGATTCTGATCAAAGCTTGAATGTTCAATATTTATTGACAAAGTTTATGCGAAAATAAATCTTCTCGAAAAGTTACATAAAAAATTGACCCTATCAAAAGAAAAAAGCTCCGGGCTGAAAAAGAAATGAAACAGTTACAATAGAATTCTCGGAACTATGCACCAGGGGAAAAATATTGATTAATGTTTTTCAGAAACTGGGATTTAATTTTTTTTCAAAATCGGGGGGACAATGAGATGAAACAACCTAACAAAAATAAGAATCTCACCGGAAAATACAATTAGGTACACAAGAAGGCAAAATTATGAGAAGAAAATATTGATTTCCAGTATTGGAAACGAAAGGCAATCGTTTTGATGACTAGTCAAAACAGTAGAAGCTGTACGTGAAGGGGAAACAATGGCAGAAAATGACCATGAAATATTGAGTTACTAACCGCGTCTGAGAAGAAAAAGCTGCTCTTTTCTTAATTGGAGCACGTCGAAATAATTTTATTATGCTAGAAAGTTCTACGGGGGCACATTTTAAAGACAAAGGGGGAAAATCGGGGGTGAATCAAGAAAATAAAACAGCAAAATCCTGAGCATATGGTATTTGAAAAGCGAATCAATGGGTTGTAAATGCAATATACTGCTTGCTATTGTCAAAAGAATTAAACCGGGAAAATCAATTTGTTTGAACCGGAATGAAGAAAAAGACATTATGTGTGCGGACGAAAATGTTATGCTTGAACTTGTTGAAAAATGCGAAAAGGGGGATTCTTAAAGAGATTTAAAAATTTGTTAGCGCTGGGATTTACCGTATCGACAAAAAGATAATGAGGTACTAATTCGGAATTTCAGAAGTTTTAGAGAGAAAGGGAGAAATCAAAGATCTCCATCGTTTGATGGTGCTTCTGGACTCCCTGATGTTCCATCACCTAAAAATAAATTATGATGAGTAAAATAACACTATCGATTTACTTACTGTCTTCATTACTAGCTTGACATGAGGATGCCAATCTTGCAGCCTCCTGGATTTGTTCCAATGCACTCATCTGAAAACTGAATCCCGATATATTAATTTCGAAATTTGGGAACTCACGGTTGAAAGGTTTGGAAACACTGGACTAACCGAAGGAGTAACAATATCACCTTCAATTGGGTCATCAACTCTTCTCATTTTTTGTCGACGATTACAGAACCAAACTCTCACAACATCTCTGTCTAACTCTAATGAGTTAGCAATATCTGTCATTTTGTCATGATCAGGTCGTGGATTTATGGCGAAAAAACGATCGAGAGCAGTTCTTTGATTCATATCCAGATTTGTTCTCTTTCTTCTTCTTTTCACATGTTGCTCACTTCTCAAGAAACTACTAGCAGCTACTGCTGCCATTGTAGATGAAATCGCTTCATGTGACTGAAATTGAATATTAATTATGAAAAATTATCTAATTAAAACTTACATCTGAATGATGAATAGAATGATGGTTCCCATTATGCATGGTCTTCTTGTCAATCAAATCAGTAACTGTAGCTCCACCTTCAATTGCCATCTCCACATCAGCTAACCATTCTTTGAGAAGGGGCCTCAGTTTACACATATTCTTAAATGACAAGTTGAGTGCTTCAAATCTTGAAATTGTAGTTTGAGAGAAGTCTGTTCCATATCTTTTTCCCAATGCGACTCCAACATCTCCTTGTGTGAAACCAAACTTTATCCTTTGCTTCTTGAATAACTGAGCAAAAGCTTCCAGCTCATTCATATCAATTCGATCATCTCCACTCATATTAGCTGCTTCGATCCGAGAAGTATCATCAAACAGACGTCTTTTAGATGCTTTCAGCGTTTGTGATACTACTGGAGGTCGGTTTTCCGTTTTCTTTGGTGTTAATGAAGCTGCTGGTTGAGTCGGAGTGTTCATTAATGAATGAAGAAGTGTTGGACTTGGTGCTATCAATGGAGATGAGAGGAGACCACTGTTTGATGCGCCTGAAAATATTTAAAAATGTTCTTTAGCTAATGAAAATGATTATTTACCTAAACCATTGCTTCCGAGGAATCCAAGAGAAGGTGTCATAATAGCTTGTAACAGTTTCTCAGGTGTATTGAATGAATCTCCAGATGTGAACAACGGGGATAGTGGAGTTGTTATAGGTGTTAATAAACCATTCCCATTACCGTTTGTTGTAACTGGAGGGACGTCAACAGATTCTGAAAACTTTTATAATTTTAACAATATTTTTATTAGAAAAATTAAGAATTACCTTTGAGGGAAGCAATTTGTTGTTGCAGGAAATTAGAATTAAGTGAACCATTCGACTGATTTCCTTGTAACATATCGGCAACTCTCCGTAAAAACTCGGTACCCGCAAGCCCGGCCTGCTCCATATCGTCGCCGTTTCCGTTAGTGAACACTTCTTCAGACGTATTGCCTTCGTCTTCTCTGCAATAACGAACAGAAGTTCTAGAAGGCGTGATAGAAGAAATGTAAAGAAAAGCGGGGCCGGAAAAATAAAACTAATATTATTAAAATCATCTGTATCATGTGTATGCGCTAGTCAAACAACATCAGGGTGATGTTCCTAATTTAATTAAATTTTTGATTTCATTGTTCTTCGTTGTTCGTTTTGCAGTTCAATTTGAACACACAAAAATAACTACATGGAAACAGAGTGTTTGCTAACATCTTTTTTGTTTGAATTTCAGAAAACGGGGAGTTGGAAATATCCGGTATGACTCTGAAGTACAACACTTTTATAACTACGGAAGTTCAGTTCAATGGATCAAATATGAAAACACTACTGAGAGAAGTTCGCCACATTTTGAACTTTTTGAGTAATGCTTCAAAAACTGTAACTAAAGATCAACTGAAAGAAGTATATCATTGCACATGCGTGCTTTGAAATATTTATTTTTCTAGTAGTTCGGCAACGTTTTGCATAATTTTAAGGGTAACTCAGCAACAGATTTCTGAAGTTTTGACTGAATTTCAAAGCATTTTTGAGAAAAGAGTTAGGTGACGTCGAAATAAGTGAATCAGAAATCGAATTGAAGGAATAATAAATTTTTCAGTTGAAATTTATCATTACTTATAACTAACTGATTATCAAGGAAGTATTATATTTGATTGAACGAGAAACGTTCCAGGTTTGTAACTTAATAGTCGATAATGGAATCTTATTTTGCAACGACGCATGTTTTAGTGACGATAAACGTCATTTCAGCGCGGGTTCCGAAAAAGAGAAAAAATCCTAAAAATACAAAAAAAAGAAAGAGGCAGAACGGAAGTCACATCTCATTTCTTATGAATTTGAAAGTGGTGAACAATATACGTTAGTTCCATTTTTGTGTGACCCTCACGACAGTCATGTTGCGTTCATTGTGAATAGAGTGCATTATGATGCATTAATTTTTTTTTTCGCGGTCGACGCTGAATATACTGCGCATCCTTTTTATAGGTATTCGCACGTATATACAAAAATTGAGGGGCAGTCCCCCTCCTAGATAGACAGGTTAAAATATCGAAAGTCAGAACAATATATATAAACTGTGTTCGATAGGATTCATTCAGCCGTGTGTACTGTAATTATGCTCTAGTCATTCTGGTTACATAATAAGTCACCAAATTCAAACACAGACTGTTGTAGCATAGGTAAATAATGTCGCATTTAAAATTGTCCTCGAATTCTGATTGTTTAAGTTTATGTAGTTAATACATTACTTCTGAAGAAATTTTGAAAAAAAACGGCGCGAGTTTGTTGACTTTTGTCAACAGTGACCAACATCTTTTCTTCGAAATGACTTTCTACAACTTGTTGGCAGAATACTCATTTCCGAAACGAAACTCGAGTCACGGACAACACAAAAATGGCGGGAAGTAGTGACAAATGGAATGCAACAAACGCCTTTTTTCGTTCATTTTTCAAAACTTTTGGCTCCAGAAGGAAAAAACGAACTGAAGGGACCAATTATGAAGGTGAGAGGCGATGTCCAGTTGGGCGCACACCAATTCAGCAACTTATTGTCGTTTTTGGCGAGAGGAAGAGGTTTTCGTCGCATACAATGCTCACTGAGCATTTATGCAACTTTCTATGAATTTCGCATTTCACGCCCACTATTCATCTCCAGAATATGCTTCTTGACACTTCTTTTTCCGGAGGGGCACAAGAGTCTTTTCTCTATTCGCCACTTTTCTCCAGCGTCACGACCAAATAATGTTTGAGGCCACATTTTCATAATTATCGGGTTTTTGATGAACTCCCTTCGTCAGTATGTCACACTCTTACACCTAGACCGCAATTGAAATGAAGAAGAAAGAAAAAAGGAAAGAAGGAACTTGATCCAAGACACCTCAATTCAATATAATTACATTTTGAAAAAGTCAGTGATTTGCGACTAACCAGATACAATTTCAATTTTATTTTTGCGGTTTCTATATTTAGTCGTTCTAGTAAAATGCAAAAATGAGACAATTTGAGAGTGGGTCAGAAGAAGGCGAAAATTCGAAACGAGGAAAGAATCCATGAATTCAGAATGGGTCTCGATTCGAAATGTATGGCATCTGATTTAGAAAAAAAAATGGAAAAAAAGATGCATTCCGTTTCTTACGATGCCATCGGAACCTCTAATTAGAAAGAACAGTGGCGATAAGAGAAAGAAATGAATTGAACCAAATGTTAGAGTTCGACGAGGAATTTGAACAGAAGGACTATGAGAATCGGTCATGAATAAACCCTGAATAATTGCATTTATCCGATTATCTTTATAAAAAAAAACATAACAAAATTTCAGACGCTTTTTTTCGTATACCGACGGAAGATTGAAGTGCTGATCTCTCACTCCTCTCCATCAATTTTCAATTTTCGATAGAATGTGACAGAAAAAATGACTAAAAATGGAACGGTGAATTTGAGCGAGGTGAAACAGCGAAAAAAAAACACAGATACACCTAACTAGTTCTTTATCTGATCTGGACTGTTATGTTTTTTGGATTACCGCTCGTTTATGGGTGACAAACCCCGCACTTTTTACCAATGAAATTTCAAAGTTCGTCCTCGGAAAAGATGCGTATTATTTTCAGTTGTCGTCTCCAGAAGAAAAAATAAATAGTTCCAATATTCTTGAAAATGCAATATTCTGAAGGGATGATGGCTCATTAGTATTTTGTGAATGAACAAGAAAAGTGTTGTTGAGCAGGGCGAATTCTAAAAAAAACTGGAATATTCATTAGAGTTCCTAGTTCTCTCCCAATTTATCTCAATATCAGACAGAATGAAAATCTGAATCTGAATCGAAAAACAACATGTGTCACTTCTTGTTTCTCGTTTATTTTTTTTCATCGTTCAAAAGATAAATCTATTAAGTGAGTTGTGCATCAGGTAAATATTGAGAGCACAATTGAGGCGTGGAGAGTCAAGGATGAAAACACTACTAGCTCACATCCAAACACACACAAACTCCCGGGTAAAAGTGGAAGGGAGGAGAGGGAGGATGGCTGATGCATGGGAGAAGAAAATTTCTTTATGGCTGAAATAATTTCTCACTCGATTACTCGCCTTGCTCTTTATCGGCGTCTTTTTTCAATCTACTTCACTACACACATCAGTTGAGGAGGAGCAGAAAAAAATTATGTACAGCCGTTTAATTAGTGAGAGGTGCCCTATGTCGGACAAACCATGAATGTGTGCACGTCGCCTGCTTATTTAATTACCAGTTGCAGGAAGAACAAGGTTTGAACAAGAAAAATATAAGTAGGAGGTGCGAGCATCTTTAGAAATCATCTCGAGTACAACGACCATTTTTTGAGACTATTTCACGTGCCTTATCTGAATGTAAAATCTTTGAAAAAATAGTTTCTTGTAAAACATTCAGTTCCAGATGGTAATCTTGTCACTCCCAAGTTATATTTGGAACAGAAGTAAAAGGGAATTCAGAAGATTGCTAAGCGAAAGTATAATGATCAAAAATTATTTGGGGGAATATACATATAATTTTATGCTTCCGCTGAATATGCAAATGAGAGTATTCAGACTGAAAAGATCGAGTTACCGACAAATAAACGTATTGTTTTTTTTTTTTGAAAATCCGGTCGATTCTTCTCTATTAAATCATATCAAAAGATCAAACTCACTGAACACCATTTTCCATTATTTCAGTATTGATAAACTGTCTGAGGGATGCGAGAAGCGGTTCTGTTGCATCCACCTGCATCGCTGGGCATTTTACGTTTGCTTGTGGTTTCTCTTCTTCTCGGTTCTGAAAATTATTGGTTGGTAAGATCCCTTCATCAATTTTTCTTTGAAAAAAGAAGTAAAACGTCATTTTTTTAACTCAATGGTTTGAACTTGCTTAGCGCGATGATTACTAAATCAACATTAACTTAACGGTTGACTCAAGTTTTGTGACCCATAGTTGATTGATTCTCGAAATAAAGTTTATATTGTTCAAGAACTTTTTTCTAAGTATTGAATAATAATACACTAGAAGAATCGAAAACAAAAAGAGTGACTGAAGCTACATGGAATAAATCAGGAAGAGAAGAAGATGGTTGAGTAAAAGAAAAATTGGGGAAGAGAAGAAGATTGCAGAAGAAGAGATTGACCAGTAAAATGCACTTTTTTTTTGAAGAAAAAGAACAAATTCCAACTACTTCATCCTGATTGGCCACTTCTTTTTTAGCATTTTTTTTCTAAATTTTTTGAAATGATCCCCATCAAAAAAAATTCATGAGAAAATCCTTTCCGAAGTACGAATTTAATCAGGAAATGGAACTGAGAAAAAATGGTATTGAAAAACTTCGGTTTCTTCACTGGAAAGGTTCTACTTTTTATGTAGAATAAACAAATTAGAAAAGAAAAACCCCCGTTTTGCATGAACAGTTTACGTGGCGCTTCATATAGTTTATCGTTCCAAAGCAGAAAAAAAAATGTTACGTGATCGTGCATAAATTTTCAACTTCCCGCACCCAAGAGCTTCTCCTCCATGTATTTATTTTGCTATGACCACTGATTGATTGCTATCAAAAAAGAAAATTGTCGTTTCCAATCAGCAGCTGAGATCTTTGGGGATCTGAGTAAGCCGACAAATGACCGGACCTCGGAGAAAAAAATAGTGTTGCAAAATGGAGAATGAAATCGAAGGAGTAGGAAAACAAAAGAGAAGTCGTTTGATGGTCCCAATGAGAAACAGAAACGACCTACTACACTTGCAGCTTCTCACTTTTCAAATTCCCCCGCGTTTTTTGTGTTTCTCCCCGTCGTTTTTTTTCTATTTTATGTATGCAACATTTGTTGCATCGAAAAACGGATGGAGAGGAATCTCTGCCAGAGTGGGTGCTACCAGCAGCGCCCAAAAAAAAAACATTGAGAGGGGGCTGGGGGACAACCAAAATGGGGAATAAGGGGGAGTGAGAGAAGAGCTCTAAATGGGTGGAGGGTCCGATGGCGCCGGGTTTCTTTATTCCAGGAGAGCACTGGAACGGAACGCGCACAAAAATATTCGCTCCTAGTATGTATAAATCTGAGGCAATTGAAAAAAATAGAAACGGGAGAACTAGTGAGAATGGAACGATGTGAAAAACAAGCGAAATGTGGAAGGGCTTGAAGAAAACTCGAGTCATTCAGTGGGGTCGTCTCACTCATACACACGCAAACTGCCCCCCGGACCGCCGTCGTTTTTTGCCCCCAAAGGATCTCCTATTTTTTGTCGTAGCCCTCCGTCGTCTTCTTCTCATCTTCGCCACCAAAACGACGATGCTCATTACTTATTCAATTACTCGGCAGCGGAGGGTCATGATACTTATTGAAAAATATTGCAGCTTGATTGGCTCTAGACGAAGCGTCGTTCCCTATCTTTTTCTTCAAACTTTGTTCAGTTTTTAATTTCAGAAAACTCAACGGGAGGGTACCAGACACATTCAGTAATTCTCCACCATTCTGACTTAGACTTGCCACAAAAACTGGTACAATAAAAGTCTCAAATTTCGATAGCATTTAAACAACCATTTAAAAAATATATATGTGGAATAGTAAGTTCAAGATTAGCCAAGAAACGATGGAAGTTGAAAAAAGAAAAGAAATGCCTACTTTTTTTATCCTACATTATAGACAAGGGGCCAACTCCCGAATCTGCTTATCTCGATACCCGCATCTCTTCTTCCCCCTTTTTAGTCACCCCTTTATTGCATTATCCCACACTTTCAATCCGCTGCTCAATCTTGAGAAAGCAAATGGATGGATGGACCGATGCGAAAGTAAATTTAGAAAAGGTCCGATTGGGGAGAAAAACTCTGACTAGATTTATTTCTAAAACATTTTTTTTTGATACCGAGTGGCAATTTTTCAATTTGCAGACAGATTCCTATTATAATAATACACTCGTTCGGAAAGTTGGTCTCTAGAAACAAATTAATTTTCAAGATTATGTTCAGGTTCTAGAATACAAAACTTCCAAAACTAACTTCTTCTTCCACTACCACTTCTTCATGTTCTGGCTCTGGCTCTGGCTCGTGCTCTTGCTCTTGCTCCTCTTCTGGGATTACTTCCTCTTCATTGATAATCCTTTTCACCGGTCGACTTTTCCTTTTGCTGGCACCCGACAAAGATGGACTGACACGTTCTGTGACAACGCAACTACCATTGGCTTCTGAAAAATGAAAAAAAAAAACTCTCGAGAGTACAAGTCACAATGCGCATCAGTTGCACATCTAGTCAAAAACCAATTTATCTTTTTTTGCTGCATTTGCCCTACTTGGCCAATCTGAACATTTTATCTCATTTTCACGATGCCAATCAAATTCGCGCAGCAGTGAATTTTTTTTCAAGCGCAATGCATCAGGAAGCTGATCGAAAAGCGAATGTAGTTTTTTAAGAAAAGATATCGACACAAGGAACAGGAACTGGAATGCTATTTCAATGGTGGAGAGGGGAGGAATGAATGATATGTTAAAGGATTAGAAAAGTTATACGATATCGAAATATGGATTAGACTGAATTCGGTTTTCAGATTTGGAGTTAAATTTTACATTTTCATATTCCAGAAATCACGGAATAAAAAGTTATTGAATTTCAAGTTTTTCGAAATTTAGGTATTTTTAGAAGGCTTCAATTTACCACTAATCAAAAATATTTTTAATTAAAAAAAACAAACTTCCAATTTTATTGTTGGTTTTTTCTCAAAAACAGAATTTTCTCTCAGGAAAAAAAATGCTCCATCCTGGAACAACACTTGCAACCTAAGATGCACATCGATCATCACCTCCGACCCGTCGGTCTCGTTTTTCTCTCTCAAAATCAGTCAGAAATGAATTATTACGGCAATATGTTTGATTTGTGACTACACCCTTGAACTAATGCTTCCGTGAAAATTGAGAATGAGCTTACCAAATATCTCTGTTAGAAATTGTAGCGTATTTTCCATTGAGTTCATCTTTCTTGCATTGATGATATGTGAAGAGTTATTGTTTAGCAAAGAATGTATTTTGCCTGAAACTCAAAAATAGTCAGGAGATATATAGAATGAAGAAAAGTGCAATTGTGTGAGGATTGAAAAAATATGAAATAAAAATGAAAGAGAACTGTATAAACCGAGAAAGAAAAATTATAGAATGCGGTATGACGGAGCAGAATAGATTGAATAGATTGAGAAAAGAGATTGAGATAAACAAAATGTAATATTCCGTCAATTGAAAGGAGAATATGAAGAATGTGTTTCATGTGAGCAAATCGGCGGCATGGATCAAGCGAAAACGCGTGGGGGCCACTCATTGCCGCTGAGGGTGATTGTGCATCGGCGATTCAAGAAAATGAGCCACCCCTAGAAGTTGTAATATTGGCATAAAATCAGTCACTCTCAAGAGGAGCCGGCAAATCTAACTCGCAACTAACTTCGTGTCACACAAGCCGCTGGGATGAAGCCCGCTTGTCTTAGTATTTTTCAGCCAATTGTCGCATGCGCCTAATGATTTGATCCGATTTTTGCTTTGCGGCGCGTTCGACTCGACTCATCCTTGTTATGATAGCCGTCGACGCAATAGAATGAGAGAACGAAAGAAATTTGAAGAAATGAAGTGAAGTTCGCATACCCACTTTGTTTAAAACAAAATTCTCGAGGTGAAAAATGTTCGTTGGTGACTAATTTTTAAATTTATCAATAATTTAAAATCTGTGATTTTGTAAACAAAAGTTCATAGATATAATGAGACTGAGATTTCAAATTGATTGGTGAAATAGAAAAACTGGAGGACTAATTCAAATTTCCTTGTTGCAAAATTGCATGAGATCATAAAGAAAATTGACTGATAAGCTTTGAATAACACATTAGAGTATTAAAAAACGCCAAATTTGCATATGATAAGAAGAATTGGTTCTGTAGTCCAGAGTGTGTTTGTCACTAACATATCATTTTTCTGAAAGTTTTCGCTATAAAATAATATACACACATGTTTTTGGACTGTAATTAAACTTTTTTGAATAAATCAAACGCGATATTTTAAAGAGATCTTTACGAAGTTCGGGTTTCAAGAAAATATGCAAAAGGGATTTAGTGAAATACTTCTTGGAAATGAGATGATATGATATCTTGTGTATGAGGCTCACTCTTTTCCCATTACACTACACATTCATTACCTAGTCTTTTGAGCACCACTTGGCTCATGAATTCAAGTCCTCACAAAATTACGTAGGTTGACAGGCTAAACACAACTGCCAACCGAAAACCTTCCGAAAGATGCTTCAGAACTAGAGATTTTTTGATTATAAAGATTTGATGGATTTTATTGAGTGATTGATTGGAAGAAAATGTTGATTCGGGTGTTGTTGTGTTGGCAAAAAAAATGCGACAAAGAATAGGAAAGATGGAGAAAGGGGCGGAAAGGGATAAGAGGAAAAGGTAGTTGTGTATGGATGAAACATGGAGAAACAGATGCGATTGAGAGGTCATCAGCTTAACGAAATGAGCATTGACACATGAGCCAAAAGTTGAGTTGAGCAATTCGAAACGCGTTTTTGAGCCCCCTACCTCAATCGACTATTATCTTTGCCTACATTCCTGCTCCTAGAATCATAATGCTTACTGTATAGAGCTCCCCATGGCACTGGTTGGATTCATGTTTAACAAAAGGCATTGCAACGGCTAGATCTGGGGCGCGCAGTTGTTCAAATATGCATATTAGATGGCGTCGATTTAAAAACGACGGTGCTTCTAGCCGCCTACTGGCTAGGACTGGATATACGACATTTGCCTATGCAAGCGAAAGAATGCCGTTTGCATTGCTCCCCAAAAAGCCAAATGGCTCTATGAATAATCACAATGAAGTCGTGCTGGACATGTATGTAGTCGTTGTGGTCCCAAGGAAAAATGAATAAAAAAGTTGGTGAATGACGGAGAAAAATGAAGGAGAGAGGGGGGACAAGTTTGAATGGAAGCGTGGGTTTTCTAACAGCTCTAACTCATTTGACTATTCACCGTGACAACAATGAGGAATCTGAATTGACCCGGTGGTGCCTTAAATGATTTAAACTGTGCTCAATGATCAAAAAATTGAAATTAAACCAAATCTAGAATAATTGGGAAACTAGAAAAACAAGGATAAAAGATTTTACAGATATTCCAAACAATTTGAAATCCATAAAGTCCTGCGGATCGTTCTCAAAAAGTTCTACAAATTTACAACAATTATTAACTTTTGAAAATTCAGACAACATCTTTTGTTCTTAATCTAAAAATAGAAACCATTTTCTTTACACAAAAATAACAAAGATGCCGATTATTCACCATTTGATTATGAAATAAAGTATTGCATAGTTTTCGAATCCATCGTCAACATTTTTTATCATGAGGAATCGGATCAAATAATGAAAAATATTAATTGAATGAAAGATGCAATCATTTTTTTTTGTAAACTGTGCACACAGATATATTGTATGCATTACCGGGAATTGCGCAAGAAAAAAGAGAGACTTGAGAAAATCATCAAAACTTGAAAGTCATTGGAATAAATTGATGAGAAAAATTGAAAAATTGCCAAGTAAAGAATGTGTCTTTTTGTCGTTTCTTTGTCAACTGATTTGATATGTCGGTATGTACGTATTCTGTTTGCCTTAATTGATCAATACTCGAGTTGAGATTAATTTGACAAGGACGGTGATTAGAACAGTCTGAGAGGCGGTTGAAACTGTATACCCAACTAGACAAATGACAAAAAATACCGAATAGTGTTCTCTAATTATCATCTTCAAGTTTTGATTTCACTGCCGTTTCGGCACTTTCTAGCGATCATCACTTGTCTTTTTTCTCTACATTGCCAGGTATGCTGATGTGTAATGTGTCTTAACACACATGGTGAGAAGAAAAAGTAAGAGGCAAAAATTGAGTATTTCGGAGAGATGCAAAGTAACTAAAGACTTGACTGAAGGTCGAAACCGCATATCGCATTTATTTTTTTTTCGAAATGATTGTGATTGAGGTCATTTACTTATCACTTGACTGCATAATCCATTTCAGTGTAAGGGGCCTTTTCGTCTATTGGTTAAACGCATTACTGTAGTCAACAACTCGAGCAAATTCGTTCTCAAGTTGTAGTCAAAATCAACAAAACTAGTCTAATTGATTTGGTCGCCCCGCTGACTCATTGTTAATTTTTTTTCTTCATATATGAGCAACAAACATCTTATTTCATTTTTCTTATTTGAATCCATTTGAAATTTATGTTAGAAATTCATGCTATTTTTCGAACAAAAAAATGCGCAGCTGTTGCTGTTTGAGCAACCCACACGGGATCCATATGATGATGAGGACAACTGCTATCTTCAAGAATGACTATTAAAGAAGAGAGTTTGATTTTTTTGAAAACTTTTGAGAAATAAACTTCAATGAATGTGGGAAATCAATAATTTCCTGTTGATCGATTGTAAATTAGTGAATATTATTATGATTTTAAAACCTTAGGAATCATTATTTCTCATAAATTCAAAATTGAATGAAATAAAAATGAATAAAAATTAGGTATATATTAGGAAACTAGACCTTTTGTAACCGTACTTCAGAAAATGAAGAGATTAACGAACCAAATTTTCAAAACACCAAAAATCAGAAACTGTTGCTATTTTAATTCAAATTGTTGATTCTATAAAAAATCGAGGTTGAAAACGGTGGTTCGTTTACATATAGGCAAGTGAGCAGTCAAAAAAGTCAAGAAAAGTCTCGATAAACACAAAAATTATACGCAACGAGTAGAGAGCATTTGGTGAGAGCAGGGACTTTTTGAGATACTCAGAAACGCCAAAGCCTCAGGGGTCGCGACTCTCATTGCGGTAGATAGTCAGTCTCCTCGATTCCCCGGGAGTAGGAATAAGAAGAGAAGGAAAAAAAATCGAAGAACATGCTGCACAGTAACCTCGGGAGTCTCTGACTTGACTCAACTCTTACGTGACGCCTCTATTTGCATACTCGGCCTGGCAGTTGGCAAATTGTGCCACTGTTTGAAAGAATTGAGAAAATGAGAAAACGACTCTTGCCATCAAAATTTATTGAATCATGTCATTGTTAGATTTCTGAATAGACTATGTATATGGAGTTTCCAGAACATAAGAGGCACATTTTTTGACTAAATTGATGGGCGTGGCTATTTCAAAAAAAATTGAGCAAACTATCTAAATTTTGAAAGAAAAAGGGGTATATCTATTTGAAACATATGGTGAAACATAAATAGCGGGAGCTTTATATGTCCTTACACAATTTGACAAACAATTTTTGTATTCGAAAAAATATGTCTTTCGAGTGGAACATAGAAAATATGTAGAATGTAGGTAAACAGTAGCCCTGCTATTAGAAAATTTCGAATAAGATAGGTAGGTCGGTATGGAGGTAATAGTTGTCAAAGAACATCGGAAGATTATTTAAAAACAGTAAAACAGTCATAAAAATTATTATGTACCTTTTCTGAAGGAATAATTTGAGTCATAAATTTTTCGATTTTTCGAGAAATTATTTTTTGAATAAATCACAAAAATTTGGTAATTATAATAATGAAAACAACAAAATTACAAATTTACCATCAAAACGTTTGAAAGTTGAAATATTCACGAGGAACCGTTCACTTGATTTATCATCTTCTCTCTTTACCTTCGTTAATTTTCTTGTTGTAATAAGTTTACTTTTATTCAATTTTTATTACATCGTGACTTGTTTCATCATTGGAAAAATGAGATTGTTTGCATACGTCGGAGTGGAAAGCAGAGTAAGGTGTGAGAGAATGAAGCAAAAATTATGCGAATTCTCGGTAATGACAAGTTAAAAGCACACTGTGCGCGTAGACAGTTCGACCCCTCGCGCGATCCACCGTGTGCACATTTTTTCACTCTCTCTCTCGCAACAATCCACTATTCTATTCATTCAAATGTTTACTATTCCAATATTCTACCGTCTCTTATTTCTTTTTGTTGATTCATAGAATTTCTCTTTCTTTTCGGTGATTGCAAAAAAAACCTCGAGCTCTCTAGGAGTAAAAGTAAAAATAACAGGGTCACCCGAAAGAATACTTGAATCCTAGTAGAATGCTCACAAAAATAATGGGAATGTCTGCTCCAAAAAATGCATCATCGATAATTGTTTTATTTGAACAGTAAAAAATAAAAAAAATGAGGAGCATTTGAATAGAAGGCATGTGTGCAAATCAAAAAAGGCAGCTCTAATTTTGCCTTTGTTATAAGCTGGTCTGTTGTGAAAATGAAATGACTAGAACTTTACATAGTTGTACACACATACACAACATGCAAGACAGAAGGATGATATTTAGAATGAGAAGACAACTATAAATATTTAGATTTCAGTAAACAGATGAGCTTCCTTAATTCTGCTTTTAATAATCTAAGAAATTTATTCAAAATTTTTCAATACTTCAAGTCAATTCAGACAAGAAAAATATTTCAAATTGTTCTCATTATAATTAAAAGAACGGGTTTTCCTCAAACTATCAATTGTCGAGAAAAAAAATTGTTGAATTAAAAGGGAGTAATTAATTATCGTCTTTTCTTCCGAAAATAATATGATCTGACCTTCGGCAGTGAAACCGAATCAAATCTGATTACTGTTTAAAGTTGTAAAAAAATGTTAGAGAAGTCTAATCAAGTGACGCTAGACATTTTTGACTATTCAACTTTGCTTCATACGGAAACAAACACCACTCAAGATTGACACGGTAGCGAAGAAAGAGATAAAAGTGGAAAAACAAAATTACGAAAAAAAAGGAGAAAAGTTATTATAAACAAGTATAGGCATAATGATCACTTAAACAGTATTTGATACTCCGGGACATGATCAACATAGAACAAAGTGGTTTAATCAGTTAGTTCTGCCATTTCATTTAATCACTACCGTAAGGTGTACACACACGCAGAGAAACCTCCCCGTAATCGAACGTAAGAAAAACGAGTGAAAGCCAATGACTAGAACATGTTTCACCTTTTAGTTGCCTTCACCTCTCCCCCCTCCCAATGTCAAGTGGGATCCTAGAACAAAAAATGATTTTTCAGAATATGTCGAATGTTTCGGCGCCGATGAGACTTGGTTTCTTCTATTTTTTCTCACAAACAGAGATGAATAACGGAGAACAATGTATTGGACGGAGGTTTCGTGGAGTTTTTCTATTCTTATATTAGTCATCACAAACAATAACTTTGTATTACTTTTTTTTCAGCGGGGCGGCTTTCATTTCATTTGTTTATCAAGTACACAGTAGTTCCTTGTTAGATATAAAATCGCAATATCGATTACAATCACTAAAAATAGTTGGATCATGTGCTCTCTGATGAGAAGAATAGATCAATTAAAAAATAGACATAAATCAAGTTTTGTATATTCTGATCATCATCGACTCCCTAACATTATTGAATCAAAAAATATAGAATATACAAAAACAGGTGAGAAATAAAGAGAAAGAAGAAGAATTGTAATTGAAAGGCAAAGTTTTGATAGTATCGAAAATTGAAAAAAAGAAAGTAGTGTATGAGACATAGTATATGGGCCCACACATATGAACAACATTTCGAAAAACTGGTTGGCCAATTTGCATGTGCACTTCTTCATGCCTTCCTCCCAATTCTCTCATTTCCCACCTTGTATGGCAGCCTCTTCACAAATTTCGATGTCTTCTTTCGGGTCTCAATGTGTTCTATTCTACAAGTCGTTTTTCGATGTCAATTTATCAATCAGTCGCTCAGATGCCCCTTCGACCCGATGATTCTCATGCTGATTTCTAATTTTGACTACCCAAATTTGATGAGTGGAATGGAAAAAATGAGTCGATCAGACAATGAGAATCAATCGGTTCTTTCTTATTTCCTAATCACCGCGAAGAATTTTTATTGAAAGTCAAAAAACAGAGAGAAATCGTGTTTTCTACGCGGGGTTAGAGTACCGAAATGAAAATGAGAAGAGTAAACATTCAAGTGCATACTTGGGTTGCAGCTGTCATGACAATTTCGACAAAAAAATTATTCATAGTCAATCATGAACAAAAAATGTCTAAATGAGAGAGGTCAAGTCATAGGGCGGTTTAACGAGATTGTTGATACAACACAACGCCTTATTCAGAAGAAAAAAGGTGACCAACTTAATGAGATGAAAATCAGTCACATCGTCATGCAAAATAAAATGAAAAAATGCTATCTCTCTTCGGTTTTTCCGATAGATAGAAAACGGTTTATTTAGTTATGTCTCGGGATCTGTGATTGTGTTTTCTTATCAAAATACCGACAGGTTGCACTTTTATTCATTCTTAAAAACGAAAGTGTTGCGATTCAGCCGAAAATACAAAGGTCAAATAATATCCCTACTTACGAATATCTTTCAATTTTTTTTTCATTTTTTTTTACTGACAGTATGGGGAAATCTCAAAAAAGTTTTTTTCTCTCTTATTACGAGTGATATTCTCTTATTACGAGTGAATCAATCAGTTCTCGACTATCATTACAAAAAAATTTGAAATTGCGCAACAAAAAATTATTAGCAACGTTAAAAGTGAGAAAAATATTTAGGAACATTGATTCCTGTTTCTCTCATATACTACCTGCCACTGAGGTAATTGTATTGTAACTTCACGCATGTCTTTTCACTCCATTTTTTAAGTGATGTCTTCCTATGCCATATTATCGGTTCCCGTTTCGAAAATATGTGTCCAAGAGTGGCGATGAATTGAGTAGTAGGACAATGTCCTTTTTTTTTGATAGTCACTCGCTTCTTTCCTCGACGCCGTCTGTCTCTCTAGTACCGTTTTACAGTGAATATGCAAGCGTGAATGACCTTGAATTTACTCATTTTGCCGCAAGTTTCGCACTTTTCGATGAATCTCGCTCTGCCTCGGTCTACGATTCTCGCTCATCTTATTCTTTAGAGTACATTACTGTCAACCAAGAGGAATTAATTACAAAACGCCTATTTCTTTATTGCCAGTAAAGAAAAAGGCTTTGTTTGGTTACAGTCGCCAAAAAAAAAACAGACCAAATGTGGTCGGAAAAAAATTGGTGAATATGAAAAAAAAATAAATGGTAGGGATTTGATCACAGAAGTGCGACGAGAAAACAAAAAAGTGAGAAATTTATGTAAAAGTATGAGAATGCATTCACAAGAGGGTCAAATTAAGCATGGTCTGAAACTGGTCAATGTAGAACAAAACGAGAATCAGTGTTGTTTTCTTTTTCTTTTATTCTTCAATACTAGAAGGACTTTTAAAGAATCGATCATATCAAAAGAAACAATGAGAAATTTTTGTGAGGTAATTAACATTCATAATAAATAAGGAAATCATTTAAAAAAATAATATGAATTTTTATCAGATTCAATCAATTCGCGTCAGAAAAGCCTCAATTTTCAAACTGATTTTTTAAATATGTTAGAGATGGTAGTTCGAAATTTTCTATTTTTACTATTTTTACGCGACTTACGTGCCCCAATGAACAAAAATCAAAATTTTATTGAATTCCGATGCATTCAACCATTATTCCCAAAAAAAAACTAAGTTACAGAAAAATTACTAGTAGCGAGTAAGTGTGAAATTGAAGTGTACATGGTTGGCAAGGAGAAAAATGTCATTCTGAATGAACAGGTTATGCCATCTTGAGACGAGACTGGCGACTGAAAAGACCATAAGGTTTTAGACAATACAGTTCACTTTTCAAAGGTGCTTAGGTTTATTCAAACTAAGCGACGAGTAATTTGGTTGAATAATATTACTTGAATTGAGAAATTGAAAAACAAGATGGTTTCAAAACAAAGTTCAGAGTAGGTAAAACAATAGAAATGACATATAGCTGCACTTTGGTTAGGTTTACATTATCAAATGTGGAGATCTTGTTATGCAAGGTTGAGACAGCAAGATTCAGATCAATTAGAAAAAGGAGGTGAGATTCGGGTATACCAGAAAGAAATATCATGAAAAAAGCTAAGAATTTCAAAAAACAATAAGTTGATTATGATTGCAGCAAGCGATTTTCCACTGGAAAAACTTGTAAAATAGCCGAAAAAGCAGTGATATTCTTTGTGATTGAGTGAATTTTGAGAAGTTTAATCATATTGAAGCGCGTTTATATTAATGGTTGATTCTGGTATGGTATCTTCGACACTGAAAAAATTAATTTTTATTTCCCATTATTAATTGGTGTAGTTACCTGGTTGTGACTGATGTTGGGTACATCATATCACTACTGCTATCTGATTTTTGACCTGGACTTAATGGACCAACAGAAGACCGTTGGCTTCCATCGTTATCTCCCTCTGACTTTTGGTGCCACTTCTTTTGACGAGCTCGAGAATTCTGAAATGGTTTTATAATTAGGCATGAAAATGATGTTGGTGGTACCTGAAACCAAACTTGTGTCACTCGTTTGCTTAATCCAGTCATTGTAGCAATTTTCTCCAAATCCGCACCATCTGGATTACTATCTCGATTGAAATAATTCTGAAATGAAATTGATTGCTCAAACTCTTTTTTCACTATTTAGTACCTGTAGCACTGATAACTGATCATCAGCAAACGTAGTTCTCACTCGTTTCGTTTTTGCCTTCTGACTCGAGACACCACTATCTCCCTCAACAAGTTCCAAGTAGTGCTGCTTACAAAGAAGGTTCCCATCTTGAAGTGCGTATTCCTCCCCAGTGCTCAGTTGTCTACAAAAAACCAACGGATTAAGAATAAACTTCATTTTTGGAATCACCTTTTACACTGATTGCAGGCGAAACATGCAAGATGATATACAAAAGATTTAGCTCTTCTCACCCAATCCGTCGACTGGATAAGACGATCGCAAGATGCACATTTAGGACAGAATTCCCTGCAACTGTTATGATGACATGTGTTTTTGAAAGAGTGGATAAGTGGTCTAATCTACAGTATATACGACACCGCGCAACATGTCGGCTCATCTTTTCTCTTGATCTTTTTAGGATCAGCCATCTGTCACGGGAAGGAGTAGACGGTATATCAAACAACCACTTGAATTTGTAAAGAAAGTCAATTGGTTTATCTTGTTTTGGCGGTTTTTTATATGTCTTAACAACAATGTCCAATGAATTCTCATTTTGAGAAAAAAGTGCATTGCTTGGGTTAAAATGTGATATATTCAGCTTTTCTGCTGTTTCTTTTTCTTTTGAAAAATGAAAAGTTCTTTCTTTTTTGACATTTAGGAAATTCAAATTCTCCCTTTTTCTCTCTCAAAAAGACAATTCGGTCAATATCCTTCCGAAATTCCTTTTCTTTTTCTTTTTGCTGCTGAACACGAATAGACACACAACATCCACGTTTGCTTAAACGGATTCGCGCAGATTTATTCGGTTTAGGATGTGTGGAGCACAAAGCATATAAAGAATAACTTGGTTAACGCGCCGTGTTTCATCTGAACTATCGATTCTTTTTCTGTTTGATATTTTGGAAACTGAGTCGCTCGGAGTCGCTCCAAACTTATGAGTAAACTAAGTTTTCCGCAAGAATTCCTAAACTGACACTGATTCAATTTAACCGGTTTGGTTGTGGATGATACCAGGAAAAGGGGGTATGAGGAATATATAACAATATAACCAACATAGCAAATCAGATAATATCTGGGTGCGTTAGACCAACGAGCAGGATTACTGTGGATTGCATAATCGGAGCAGGTTAGACTACCTGACAGCTGTTTTTGGTTAGATGTTCGCGCGCAACTGTGCCTCATTAACCCGTTTCCTTACACATGTTATTTCAGGATTTGTTAAGTAATAATACGACTAATTCCGATTTACTTATCATTTTTCCAAATTGTTCATGAAATTTCTAAAAAATTTGAAAATGCTGTAGAATATGGTTGCTAATAAAACAAAATTACTTGAAAATTTGAGAGCTCCTTTGAAAATTAGCTGATTTCCCATTTAAGTTTGTGTGGCTTTTATTCCTCTGGGAACAGCTAATTATCAATCAACAACATGACAAACCTAAAATAGCATCCTTTACAGTAAAACTTGGGCTCTTTGTAAAAACACTTGCTCGTGAGCACATTGTCGCATGTTGAACATTGAAGACAGTTTTCATGCCATTGCCTGAAAATTAATGATTCATACTAAATACTCGCTTTCAGAATCACCTTCCACCAACGTTCAAAAAGAATTTATCCTGTATTTGTTGTTGGCATTGTGCGCATATGAGAATAACAGAATCCGGCTGTAACTACGGTAGTTTATCAATAGAATAAAAGAGATTTTGTACAATTAGGATCTATTCAAACTGGCTTCCGGTGGCCGAAAATCCAAGTTGGGGTTTTCTATTGAGATGACGCATGTTGTCATGAATTTGGGATATTTCTATGATATTGGGTACTACTAAGAAAACCAAGACTTAAAGATATTGGGAAATTTTTGAGAGTCAGATATAAAATCATCAGGGAAAAACGAAACTTTTGCATTAAAACTAATACTGATATCTAAAAATGCACGGTCTAAATAATAAAAAAACTATCATCTTAAAATAATTTTAACTAGCCGGACTTCGAAAATATACTGATAACTATATAATTATTTTCAAAAATTTTAAAATGTCTTCGAAAATAAATTACCTTTATACAGAGAGCATCATCTTGTGTAAATGCATATTCAGATTGAACTTCAGATGCCAATCGAAGTGCACTAGACACATAAACTGCTGAATCATCAGAAGGGGAATATTCTCTGTTTCCATTAACAGAACCATCGGGTGGTAAAGTAGAACAATCAGAGCCGTAGTCAGACGAAGAAAGAGAAGCACTAGACAAAAAGTCACCGATGAAGGGAAACGTGAGAGGATGTTCTGACGGCGGCGGCGTTGCCTGAGAATGATGAACCTCCATGGCGCAACTTCTGACAGCTGCTTCTTAACGAACTGCCGGGAGCCGACGATAACAAGACAACAAGGAACACTAACGAGTAAAGGAGCACCGATTCAAGGCTTCTCCAACTCTGTTGTTCTGAAGAAAGGCCTACTGGATGCTCGGATCGCTCCGCCCACTGCTTCTTTCTATTGGGCGGCTGGACAGATTTGGCGGACAGCTTGTTTATCCAAGATGCTCCGGAAATAGAAGGGAGAAGACAAGATCACTGTTTCCTACAAAAAATAGTGTCAATTTAATTATGAAGATGATTAAGAATAATTAACAGAAAAAATGACATGAAGTCATTGCTACTATTACATAATGGCAATTAAAAACAACCAAATACTAATTAATGAAGCTCTCTTATTAAATATCTTGAAAATAGAAAAGGCGGTGAACAAAAGTATAAGCCGTTTCAGAGAATCTAAAATGTCACGAAAAAATTGAAATAGAGAAAAAATGCATCCACTGGGAGACAAAAGTGCGAACATGTTCTTCTGACATTCACACGTTCAGCTTAAAAAAGAATTGATAACAAAATGAAATGGTTGAGGAAACTTTCAAACTTTTGTTGAAAAGAAAACCTAAGCTACGCCCATTTGATATTTTGACACTTTCTCATTAGGAATAGTAGCATAATCCTAAAGCTTGATGCTTTACGGAATTCTTTTTGTGTTTTGAGTATGGAAACGTGCATATTTTTGTTTAACTTTGATGGATTTTGGAAACATGTTTTAAATCTGATAAAAAGAATGAGAATTAAAAAATGGAAGTCACCAGAAAGATCGCAGCAAAATACAATATAGATTAGCAGAAGTTAGAAAACGGTAAAATATTTTTTATTTTAGTATTCTTTTACAACAAGAAATTGATAAAACACTCTGATAAACGATAAATGTATGAAATAATATTTGAGAAAACTGGCCAAAGCCAGGATCTCAAGGAGCCTTTGATTGTTGCTGATGGCAGTCGTCTCATACTAATGAACATCAATTCATGTCCCGTCTCAATCTGCCATTTCCCGTCTTCACAAAACACCGCGGAAATCGTTGGTGAATGAGCCAGTGATACCGGAATTCTCTACAATAACCTAACGATGTTATGCCCGATTTCGTGGATTCAGGATACAATAAGACTTATCGGATTAATGTGAATTGGCTTGTTTGCGATATGGACCAGGGGAGGACTCTCAAAAAAGACAACAGACGGTTGCACACCTACGCACCATTTGGCGCATTCCACTTGGTAGTATAATAAGCATGTTGCCAAATGTGGTAAAATTTTGAAGAATCTGTTTTTTTACAAGAGAAAAAGGGATATTTCTTCAATCGGGATAAGATTTTAAATTATTGAAAACTTCCCCGGATAAAAATGAACATTTATTGAATTTCAGATAATTGCTTTGAGGATCATGTCTGAAAAGAAAACTTGAAACTATTAAAAACATCTTCTTGCACCTGTTGATAGCTTCGAACGCCAACTAACATATTGTCGACTTTTTCAAACTTTTTAATTTCATTATTACTGTTTCCGATTCAAAATAGTACTTTTTTAACTCTCACTGTTCAAATTTTGAACTTTCTCTCATCTAAAACATTCAAATCTTGTGACCAATAGTTAACAACAAGTTTCTCTCGGAAGTCAAAAGTCTCAAACCATTTGTGTGGGGTGGTGCTCTTCTCCAGTGTTTGTCGGAAAGAAGGGACGTATGCAACAGCTTGAATCGAATTATCTCGAGATCGATGTAAATCGTATTTCCCGCAAGGATGCGGACGCACTCAAAACACGAAAATGCGAGAATTTAATTAGCGATTTGATGGTCCGTCGAGAAACTCCCAAAAGTCTCAAGTTGACTCCTTTGTTGCTCATAAGAAGAAATGCGGAAAATTTTGGAAGAAAACAGAATTGGGGAGATGAACTGAAAAAAACAGCATAGCAGAGAAAAAAGCAAAAAAAGTAAAATAAAAAAGGCTAATTTTAATTTTACTATTTTTGTAAGGAATGATTCATAGTGAAATTCTGCGGTGAACTTAATGTCAGCTTTAAAACTTTCATTTATTAAAAAAAACTATTTATTGTTTTTGTACTGCTGCGCGTACAGCTGAACATGTGTAAACAGTAAGTCAAAATTAAAAATTATGTGTTGGAACCTCAGTTCCACCATTTTTGAAATTCATTTCAAGTTCTAGTCTTTAGACTGGAGGTCTCGATTTTATCACTGTATTAGTCAAAATTTCACCTGTTAAAAGTTTTCGAAACTTTATTCAATTGTTTTTATAGTATCATGAAAGTAATTACTATTCAACAGTGTTTCATACAAAATTGTATTAAATCCAACAATACAATTGATTAATTCATCATACTTCACTAACCGCCCACACTTTTTGTTTTTTGTTCCCGCAAAAGCCATAACTGTCATTTATTGTTTTATATATGTTTCCTCTGCCAACCTCCCCCGCAATTGTCATTACTTTCAGAAAACAAAAGCTATGGAGTACCTGCGGTCTGTATTCTGTTCAATGGTAAGTTTTTATACAGTTTTGGAACTTGTTTAATTGAATGGGGTCCAATAAGTATAACTCTATTCGTTTTATTCTCCATTTAGTTTTCCAGTAGATCCTATTTAATTTTCTTTCAAAACTAGAGTTTTTCAACCGTTTTTTTCTCATTTTCTTCTCCTTCAAGGTTTTCACAGACAATTAGGTTATACGACGGATTTTATGGGCAATGAGGTGAGGAGTGTCGAGTAATTACAGGGTTCTTTGAAGGAACAATAAAAATGTGGAGAAGAAGGTGTACCAGGCTGAACATCGGGTTTCGAATTTGTTCTTTACTCATAATCTCAGATCCTAGGTGTTCCTTTTTGAATTTACAGTTTTCTAAATTAAGGATTTGAATTTCAAAATAAAGGTTGATTCAATAACCATTCTCAGATAAGCTGTGCTGAACGTTTTTATTAGTAACCCATGACATTTTTAAAAATCACTGTTTACTTTTTTCCAGTGAGCGCATACATTATTCATAGTTTAGCAGAAAACCAAATTGTGAAATTCCAAAATGTTTTTAGATAAGGAAGGTAACTGTTCAAACACCTTGGTTTCTCGAAATAACTCCTTATCAGTTACCTTGAATATTTCCCCAACTAACTCTCTTTTTTCCTTCAAAAAACTTCTTTAAAAGTGTCCGCACTATCCATTTTCGCATCTTCAATGCTATCCAATCCATTATATTTTTTGAAGACTAAATTCAGCCATCTTTATTTCGATCTTGGCTTTCCGGACGAAAAGGTAAATTAATTTGAAATCCCGCTTCCAGCAATTCGTTTATTTCATATCGCCTATGACCAGCATGTTTTATTTAGCCTCATTTCCTGTATATTTACTGAACAAATTGAGCACTATGGCCTAATGTTCACACAATTATAAGTGTTGAAGAGAAAAGGGGAAAAGGCTGACGTAAACATAAGAATTGAGAGAGAGAAAAAGAGTAAGAGAGTTGTTCACACGCCGATTCGCTGATCTTGACTTTTGCTAGCTCTAGTCATCGGAAATTTCCTACAGGTTGATGAGAACACAAGTTTATGTCGGCTGTCGATGGGCAGAGATGCTTCACGCGCCTGTTTTTATGGATAATTTCTGAGAGCGTGGTTGTTGGATTTCGGCGGCACAAGAAGAAAAAAACTGGTGTGAAATGTGCATGACCAGATGAGCAGCCGGCTTCTCTTAATGATCTAAAATCAGTTAAACAACACTTGAATTTGAAAATAGCTACAATCTTGCTTTCATGCAAATTTTTTTGTACAACCAAGATAATGATCTAAAGAACATTTAATGACAATAGAGGAAGTCGTTCTCTATTTTATGGTTTTTAACAAATAATGACGAATTTGTTCAGATTTTGGGTAGTCTTTGTTATCAGACAAAAACTAATGTAAATGTAGTACTTAAAAGCAGAACGCACAATAAAAGTAGTCATTTTTGAATTTTATATCATCGAGACTGTTGCACTTTTTCAGTTGTGCTTTGTGTGAATTAAGTGATATGAACAATTAAACTCTAGTGGTAGATACTCAATTCTCTCATTTATAACAACTTGAAAAAGATTACAATCCTCCCGATAACTTATTTACACCTGCTATCAACCTTGTTCTTTCACCTTGAACTCATTTTGTAGTCACTCTCTGTTTTTTTTTCTTCCTCAAGTCGTTGCTCATAACTTTTACTACATTGTAAAGCGCTACGACGCTGTTATTTTCAGATCAGATGTCCTCATTCTAGTCGTTTTTTTTGTAGTTTTGTGTTCTTTCGTTATTTAGGTGAGGGAACACTCCGGAAGAAAGATTATATCGAGCTGTTGATACCCATCAGTTCCGACAAGAATGAGAGGACTGAGTTTACGATGTAGTTAGATCCCTCGTTAACTGGCAATTAGATCCCTTCTCTTCTTGGATTCTCTTTGAAGAGATCCATTGTACTATTCCAGGTATTGATAATCCGTAGTTTTGTGCCTTGTTCTGACCACGATGGTGTGATTATATGATTGTTAAGTCAATATTTTACAAGTTAGAAATAGATATATTTGACACAAGTGGACTTGAAAGTGATAGGACTTTGGTGGTGGTGTGTCCTGTGTTTGAATGATCTTTTTGAGCAAGACAATGCGTCTGAGCAAATATGTAGTTATCACTGATATCTTCTCTCCCTGAAAGACAGAAAAAAACTGAGAAATTCGCGGGTCATTCATTGGAAAGTACTTGAAAATCACAGTGAAATTAAGATGAGTCAAAAAGGGAGAGCGAATTGAACATTTTTAGGCCAACTACCTCATCGCGCGTCACTTTCAAAGACTTTTCTTTGCACTCGGTCTCCCCTCTGTTTCTCTTTGGTGGGATATTTGCCCTTCCATCTCGCATTCTTTTCAACTTGAACAGTCTTTTTTGTTTTTTCTCTCCCTCGCAGTTAATCTTCAATTGTTTCTTCAAAGACTTTCAAAGGGCCGCGAAAAATCAAAAAAAAATTTGCGTTGGCGAGAAAACATTCTAGTTTGATTCTGAGCTTTTTTTTCTAATCTTTCGTTTTCGATCTCACTTTTTTGTTTCACAATTTTCTTTTTCACATTATTCACATATCCTATTTTTTGTTTCCTCAAAAAATTTGAATATGATGCACCAATTTCACAACAATTATC
The DNA here is from genome assembly GCA_963932035.1 of Caenorhabditis wallacei. Lineage (NCBI taxonomy): Eukaryota > Metazoa > Nematoda > Chromadorea > Rhabditida > Rhabditidae > Caenorhabditis > Caenorhabditis wallacei. Next base: position 8,756,945 of record OZ009931.1, on the reverse strand, counting down.
TGTCTTCAGAATACGAAATTTTTATGAGCTGCTCAATTTTGTCCTCTTCCTCCACTTTTAATCGACTTTTCCTTCATTCTTTATTCCTTTAACTTTGAACCAACCATTGCCTCTTCAGTCGTCAAACTCCAAAAAAAAAAAAATAACTCACATCCGATTGACAAATATTGTCATTTTCGCAAGAACTCAATCAGTCATCGATTTCTCACTGACAAGAAAAAGGTGAGCTCCGAAATAGGGTTTGACGTCAGAGGTCTCAATATCAGAAAATCGTTTGCTCAGTTAGGGGCGACCCTCGTTTGCAGAGGTTTTGCAGGTGAACGGTATTTTGATCTCAAGGAGTTTTTCTAGTCTACAAAAGATAGCGACAGTATGAAAAAATGTTTAAGACGAGAGTCATGATAAGTATGATAAAAGTAAAGAAAAATAATTTTCAGAATGAACATCAATAACAGAGTCAGTTAACCCTAAAAATATGAATCATTAGGTGTTTCTTATAATGAAATATTATTTTAAGCGCATATGATTAAAGGTCGAATCACTTAATTTAAAATTTTATTAATTGACAACTCGATCATTTTTCATTTTCATTTTGTCGATTTTGTCTACGTTTTATGTCTAGTAAGCCTTAAATTCAAAAAGTAACTAAAAATCATCTACCCATTGTTCAAATTCTTATTCCAAGTTGGTTTTACTCAATTGGGAACCCCGTTTCCATCCGAATGAATCCGAACTTGTCTCTTGTCTACTCGTTCAAAGTTCCTCAAAACTTCGATCGTCATTCTTTTTCCGGTCCAATTTTTTCACTTGGTTTATAATGACGGAAACTAGTATATCCGAACTGACAAGGTTCACAGTTCATTTTCCGACAATTATTCCGAGTGTAATGCATACGTTTTTACATTCTGTCATGAATATATACTCTTGAAACACTCTCTATCTACAAATGAGTTTATGCAAAAACGGAGTGCCGCGTGCAATAAAGTTAATGGATACCAGGAAATGAATAAGAGTGAAAGTCAACGTCAGGAAATCAACTTCTTACACAATGGAATAATAAATAACCTCAGCCCTTCTCACTCCCCCATCTTTTGGTAGTAGATGAGAAAAAAGATTTCGTTAGCGTAAAAGTGTTTGTATCCTAAAAACGGATTAAGGTGGAATACTACTAACGACAAAATGAACATGTATTTTCAAATCCCCCTCAAATCCACCCCATATACCTACAAAACGTGCAAATACTGAGATCTTCATGGCTCTTCGGTTAAGATTCGGACCGAAAGTCATTCAAGTCTGACGGATAATTTTCTCATGCATGGGAAAGTTTTGCTTGATATGATCTTTCTTCAAAACCTATTTTATAATAAGATTACTAAAAATTTTGGTTTTGTGAGCTTTCTTTTTTTTTTCAATTTCTAGCAAATAACTCTTGACTATTGTGGAAAAATTTGAAAACGTGTGCAACATTCACACTGACAAATTGTTAATCCCGTGCTTTGTTCAATCAATCATCATGGTCCCGGTTTGTTAGAAACACTTTTCTCTCGGAAATCCCAAAAGTATTAAAAACGGGTATTGCATTAGCAGACACCGATTTCTGACCTCCCTTCAAAATTTTCGGAAGTGCAGTTTTGATGTCAGTGCTTTTGCGTATTTCGCGTGTATCGTTAGGTTTTCAAAATGGTCCGTTGGGACAAATAGGATATATTTCAAAAAAATTCGAAAAATGAACATGAGAAGAGACATGAGTGAAGAGGGCGTTCCCGGTTTTTTTGGAAAAAAAAGAAACTGAGTAGTTGAAATAGAGGAGGAGAAAAACTTCGTCTTCTTATTCAAACGAATTTGAATACTCTGGTGCTGCTCATACTTCTATTCGCATTCACAGATGTCATTTTCAAGAAGAAAAAGATAACCGATCACAACAAGTTCTAATGAGGGTTTTCCGGTTATGTCTCTTTCTACGACGTTTGGTAAGTAAGTTCTACTTAAAAGGAGGTCCAAAAAGGCTTTTCTCTTCCTCCTCCCACGAGAAAAAATTGTGGAGGTGTCCTTTCTCGAAATTTGATACATGATTGAAATCATGCGCGATGAAATTTAAAAAAGCGAGATTTCACATCTCAACGCCCCGGAGGGTCAATTCTCAAATTCCAAAATTTTCTTCTTTTTCTATTTTTATTCTTTTACCTATTCGCTCATTCTGTTTTATTCAATTATGAAATGGAAACGTGCCAGAGTGTGGATTACATGTTGGGTAAGAGTTGAAATTGAATTAGAGCCAGCTGGAAGCAAACATTAACCATAAAACATTTGCTGTACCTTGTTTTCTTTCTTTCTTCAAGTGACGTGATTACTTTTCGAGTAGAAGAAGAACTAAGGTCAAGTAAAGATTGGCTAGACGGATGTTTGTCTATTTTCAGCCCATCCTCCACCCCCACTTGATTCTTCTTCTAACCATTTGTTTTCTGCATGTTTATCAGGAAGGAACACTTTAATTTTCATTTCCTTTTTTCAATTGAGCAATACAATACAAAGCACAAAAAACAGCCATCAAAGGATTAGTTTGCTCTGTTTCCTGCTTCTGCTTTTTCAGCGAGACGCCACCAAAAAATTTTGGATTGCATTCTTGTTTTTCCGCGGGTCCAATATTCTCGGACTCTCAATTGTATAGTACGAATATACAATTTTTCATTCTTCTCTTTCTCTCTCCACCAAAAAATATATACGAGTGCCGTATTCATTGTGTGTATATATATTCATCGCGCAGTTGATGTGAAGATTGAAAGAATTGAACGCTGCCATCATTATTCTTCACGGCTTTCGAACGAGAAAATTGCCATTCTCAACCTGATGGATTGGCAGGGATGAACTGCAAAACCACTGACTGGTTTCTTTTTTGTGCAAAAAAAAAATTCGGGGGAGGTTTCTGTTGATACGAATGAATGCCCCTGCATTTTTATTGTTTGGTTCTGGTCCAAAGCTAAAAGTGGAGTCTTCTCCTGAAGAATTCAATTACTTTTCGTTTTGAAAACGGCTGCTTACTTCCTTTTACGTTGTTTCTTGTAATAGAATTGGAGAAGCCAACTTTTTTCTTTCGCCTCGCGACTGAGCCAACCCGATCTTTTGCCTCTGCTTCAGTCCAACCCACTTTAGAAAACCTCATAACTTCCTTTTGCTGGTCGTATTTATACAAATTGTGTACATGTTGTTCGACGGCAAAAAGCGCTCCCGAATCAACAAGAAATGGCATTCATTTCTGTTTTGCTCCCAATTGGTAGTGTCAAGAGGTTGTGAAGCCTAATTTCTCATCAATGACCAGTGGAAAAACTGAAATTTGAAAAATAGAGAAAACTGCAATAGATTTCAATTCATAAATAACATCTGTTTGATCATTTTCCTAGTCTTTGACTTTGACTTCATGAAGTTTTGCTTTTTCTGTTTCCCATCACTTCTCATCTGTTGCCATTCTACATTAAACCATCTGCTTTGTATCATCGTTATTTCTTTTCCATTGTACTTTGTATTCTAGAGGTTTAGTTTGCACAACGACTTTTCCCTTTCTCTTGATTCGTGGTATCAGAATACCAATCATAAATACAGTATTATAACTTTTCGCAACAAGTACATACTTTCACATGAATTCCAAATAGTTTCCGTGCTATTTCAGTTCAAATCATAACCGAATTGATATTCAGGATTAGTTAGATGATGTAATATTCCAAACCACAACTCATTTTTCATAGACAAAAAGAAGAAACTTCAAATCCATTCAAACATCACTTATCATTCATCATTTCTTTTCATATAAAACAGGAAGAGTTAGATGAAGACAAAGATCTGAATCATTTATAAATCTGAAAAATTTCTAATCTGCATAATATATAACTTTACCTTCACTTCCTTCTTCCAAACTAACAAAAAAGAAACTAATCCTCCTCTCCAGAATTAGTAATCCATGTCAAAAGCAAAAAGAGACATACGGCTCTTCCTGCCAGTGTGTATCTTCACCATAAAAAACGGGTCGTCGTGACTGCAAACTACTACTACTACTATTGCTTCTGTTGTCTTCTTCTTCTTCTTCTTTTTTTCATTCTCGAACCGCATTTCTTTCCGCTTCTCACTCCGCATCCATACCTCTTTTCCTCCTCTTTCTCTCTTTTTATTGTTTCCTTTCGCTCCGAACTCCTCGGGAGCGTTCTCATTTTTTTCATCCATTCACGTGCACTCGAACAGTACCTACCCGAATAGAAAAAGTGTTGGCGGCGGTGGCAAAAGGTGGGAAAACCATCGAGGCTTTCTGAGAGAGCCCCGCCCCTCTATCTTGCTGCTCTGCTCACTGCAGTGATCTCAAACTCTCTTTCTCGGAGCCCGCACTGCTCTTCTTCAGACGCCACGCCCCTTCTTCATGTGTAGTTTTCTCAGGCTTTTGCTGTTCTCGTTTACTGTTACGACTTCCATTATTCATTTTTTCTCAGTCTGTATTTCTTCTTGCTTCTCCTTTTTTATTTTCTTTTCTGATTCTTTCCCATATAGTTTTCTTAATCATCTGCATTTTTATATTACATGTTACTTTCTGATATAGTGTTTTTGTTGTTTCCAAAGAAAGCCTTGTTTGTTTTAACATAGTATTTTGTTATTGTCTCATCTTCGTTCTTTATGCATCTTCTTTTCACATTTTGTACAAAACATATCTGTAGTTTCTGACCATTCGCTATTTTGGTATTTTATCTATCCCGCCCAAAAAATAAAAAAAAAAAAACGTACGAAGCGTCATTTGAAGATCAAACCTTCTTAGATAAATTTTTTTCTAGAAAAAAGACGGAAAGCCTTATCTTCCTAGTCAAAGATTATAGTCTTCATCTGCTTAAACACCCCCATAATCATTTGTCTGTTTGAAAGATCTTTCTTAGCTTGATACATCAATATTCATTATTTTCAGATGTCTTCCTCGGCATCATCAGTGGAATCAGTTGAAGATGAAAGTTGCTCGAACGAATGCTCAGCTTCTTTCACATTTGACACCAACAACAACAGTCGAGGTGATAACCAAGTGAACGTAAGTTCTAGCACAAAGTACACGGTCATTTCGAAGGTCATCATGTCGTTTTGCAGGAACTTGCCGAGGAAACTCACATGAAATTGAGCATTACGCCAACGCGTGAATCCTTCTCCTTGAGTCAGTTGGAACGTATTGTAACAATTGGTGAGTGTGTACTACGTATATTGAAATCACAGTTTTTATTGATTTTTTCTTCCGGGAATTGGATTACTTTTTCTTTGTATCGTTTACAAGGTTTAGAAGGCAAATAGTGAAGACGGTTTCGAACTCTCAGTTCGTCTCGTTGCCTCTCCGCTGTTATATAAACAACTGATTTTTTTCAACACAAATGCGGGCGAACTCAATGAAGCTTGAGTATGTATTTTGAGGAGAAGGTGAAAAGTCAAGAAAGATGACGGGGGATAAAATTATTTTAGTAGCTTTATCATCCTTATTCTAAAATATGGTATCACTTTCTCAAAATCCAGTGTTAATGGAAGATTCTTTCATTCTCTTCAACTATTTAGTTTTTTGATCTATCCGTTTCATTGAGAATCAATTTTCGAACACTTTCAATTCCTCCGTTATATGCGATTAAGGATTAACAAAACTTATCAATTGAAAAAATGCAGACCAACTGGCAAGATACAAAGTTCGTAGCCTTAGTCTTAGTAGTCAACTTCAGCGTAACTCCTCTCTCTCTCTCCTTCCGACCAATATTTACCATGTTGAAATGCTACCGTATGACGTAAACCATTGTGTTCTTCACACCCGCCTAGCCAGAAAATTTAATCAAACGAGCTTCCGATTTTTTCGACGGGTAAATTTGCGGGATAGATCAAATGATCCTTCATAAAGAAATGTAGTGACACAAGGAACGAGAAAAAAAGAAAATAGGAGGGGGTGTTAGGTGAAAAAACAAAAAAAAAGTGACTTGAAGACTGATAGCTCTCATCTTCATTCTCATCTCACTGGCTACCTGGATTCAATGATCAATGACATTTCCAAAGTTCAAAGTCAAAGGATCTGAAAAATGAGAACTGAACTCTGAAAACCAATCCGTTTTGCAAAAAAAATGCATGTTTTTTTCTTGATTTTTAGAATTCCTACGTCATCAACACAAAAATCTTCCTTGTCTTAACCCTGTAGTTACATCAGCATGAATTTTTACTGACATGTTATGTGTTAGTTTTGTCAGTTTCCGCCATATGAGAGAAGAAGAAAATGAAATCAGCTGCCAGTTGCAAGATCATTCGTCGTCATATCTCTTCTGTGGTCAAAATCAAGAAACACAGATACATATCGACACGAAAAAGCGGAAATATTCGCAAAGGAGTGCGATGCAAACTAATACGAGAAGAAGAACAGAGAATGATGACGAAAGACTAGTGTAACGTTTCAATCATTTGCTTCCGAGAGCACTCGGTTTGTCCAAAGGCACAACGAAGAGAAGATTCTTGGAAGATTCGAAAAACTTGTCTGTAATTTAAGGAGATTTTCCGGTGGTTCTTATTCTCACTTTATTGAGTATGTATGTATATATTGTTTCCAAGCGGAAATGGCATCCAACCGAAAAGCGACTAAAAAAGAAATATACAAAAAGTAGTACATGTAAAAAATTCATAAGTGCTACAGCCCGCCCGGACGAACCCTTTCTTTTCTGCTAGTTTTTTCGTCGCTATTTTAAGGCACCACACCGCGTTGCTCTAGCACGCGTGCGCGACAATCGTATAGCGGAAAATGGAAACCCGAAACTAGTCAAAAATGTTGATGATGGAAGCGAGAGAAACAAGTAAACTTCTTGAACCCGGAGTTTGAAGTGTCTATCAAAAATGCATCAAGTATAGAGACTAACTGTTTCATTGTAATCATTACACGCTACAGTATACCAAGTGTGATCTCATAATCTGCTTGAAATTGCAGAAATAGTCATAATCCGAGTGTTCTGTTGATTTACTTCCTATTCAAAGTCAGCTGTAATCGTCAAAATTCTGCAAAGAATCCTTTGTCACCATTTCCTTTATTTCCCATGAGAACCCTGTTTTTTTCTTTTCAGTAATACAAAGTCGCCGTCTTCTGAGCTTCGGATGGAGGAAAAAGCAAAAAAAGTAATGTGCGACACACACAAAATTTTGATGGGGCCACTTTGATAAATGTGTGAGAGAGTGTGTCAGAATTGAAGTCTTACTGCAGCCAAAAAAAAAACTTCTTGAAAAAATAAGGAAGTTTTTGTGTTCATTTTGTATTCCAGCCTCTTGAGAAACTAAATAAAAGCTATTCTTAAGTGTGTAAATGACATTGTGGGAAAAAAAAGAATATGTATACGTTTTTTGAAGTGTACACTTTACAAATTTAAATTCACATTAGCCAAGGGTTTTCATAGTTTCGGTGTATCTCATGGATCATTTTCAAGTTGATTTCATAAAACATCAACTTTATCCCATCTCATGCGGCCAAGAATATCTTTTTCTGCGCATTAGAGTTTCTATCCAGCTAATATCAAGATGTCCATCCACCTCATCGAAAAAAGAGATATGAGAAATACGATGTGATGAGAAGAGAGTCTTTCCCCGTCATTCTGTGCAACATTTATCTGATCAATGAGCGTCAAGGCAAAACTATCATTTTCTTGACCAGTGACCATTAAGTTGAGCATTTGAAAAAAAAGTGGAACAAGAAAACGGTGAATGTCCCATGAGATGGATGGCACCAAAAGAACTTCATCTGGATAAGGTCACGTTTTTTTTTTCAGGAAAAGGGACTTTCGGACGTGTCGAATTGGCTCGCGACAAGATTACTGGGGCACATTATGCACTAAAAGTGCTCAACATTCGTCGTGTTGTCGAGATGCGTCAAACGCAACATGTTCATAATGAGAAGCGTGTTCTTCTTCAACTCAAACACCCGTTTATTGTAAAAATGTAATAGTATATCACATTTTATTGAAAAAGTTCAACCCATCAATATTATAGGTATGCAAGCGAAAAAGATAGCAATAACTTGTACATGATTATGGAGTTCGTGCCAGGAGGTGAAATGTTCTCATATCTCCGAGCGTCGAGGTGAGTTATGGGATTAAACAAAAAGAAGAAAGTTAAGCTTTTGAAATGGGTCCAGTGGGCTTAACTTTCTTTTTCTATACCATAAATAGTACAATGGGATTAAAAGTAAAACCATATTTTACAGATCTTTCTCAAATTCGATGGCCCGCTTCTACGCGTCAGAGATCGTGTGCGCTTTAGAGTACATTCACTCTCTTGGAATTGTGAGTCGAAGGACAAAACATGAACTTTTTGAAGAAATAAAAGTTGTTTTCAGGTCTACCGAGACTTAAAGCCAGAGAACTTGATGCTCAGCAAAGAAGGCCATATTAAGATGGCTGATTTCGGATTTGCAAAAGAGCTTCGTGATAGGTTGGTGGCTTTTTGATTATTGATGTTTAAAACAGTACTGGAAACATTATAATTATAGTTTCCTCTCCTTCTTAAAATTTGATCTTTGATAGACTGTGTATCATCAATGATATATCAGCAAATGACCATGACATAGCTAACCCATTTGAAATAATCCTGACGAAAGCAAGTGTTACGAGTGATACGACTCATCAATGTGGGTGGTTGTGGGGGTGATGAATTGAAGTTTGGCTCTTTGTGTTTTTCAAAGTAATTGTGATATTGGTTCCCAATTTTAAGTGAGAGACAAGGTTCGAAAATCAGATTGTGATCAACACAGGAAGTTGGATCTAAAAATATATGTCTCTCCGTCTGGATCAATCGGGTTCATCAAGTTTACTGCTTTCGATTTATTGCTTCCACGGGGTTTTGATCGAAATATCTGTTGATGATTTGAACCAGATTTCATCAGAGTTAGGAAAGAGTCTAGGATAACGTGACACCAAAATTATTTGATCTCTTTTTCTTTTTTCAATATGTTCTTGGGCCTCGGGAAAGTTAAACTCAACGCAAAACACAAAGTGATTCGTGACAACAAAAAAAAGAAGATGCAACATGTATCTTAAAGCTTCCGGGGTCAACTGGTCTTCTCATGAAAGAACAAAAATCATTTATCTATCTTCATTCTTTCAGAACATACACAATCTGTGGAACTCCGGACTACCTGGCTCCAGAATCATTGGCCAGAACTGGACATAACAAAGGTGTCGATTGGTGGGCACTTGGTATTCTTATTTATGAGATGATGGTCGGAAAACCACCATTCCGTGGAAAGACCACTGCTGAAATATATGATGCTATTATTGAACACAAACTCAAATTCCCGAGAAGCTTCAATCTTGCCGCAAAGTAATAAATTTCGTTTTTTTTAATATGAAAAATGATTTATTTTTCAGAGATCTCGTCAAAAAATTATTGGAGGTAGATAGAACTCAACGTATTGGATGTATGAAGAATGGTACTCAAGATGTCAAAGACCACAAATGGTTTGAGAAGGTTAACTGGGATGACACTTTTCATCTCCGCAATGAGGTATCAATTCAAAATTGATTCATCCTATAAAAGTTTTTAATTTTAGCCTCCAATTGTTCCAACATTGTATCATCCAGGAGATACGGGAAATTTCGATGACTACGAAGAAGACACAACCGGTGGACCATTGTGTAGTCAACGTGAACGCGATCTTTTTGCCGAATGGTAAAGCATCCATTCAAAACTCTAAAACTGATGAAAGTAGCATTCCTTTCTTGTCCTTATGGTGTATAGTTCCCTGTATTTCATCCCCTTCTCTTTTTTCTCCCCTGGCTTCTGCCCCTGTCCCTGTGCATTTTGTGAATTTAAAATGTATTGTTCTCTCGCCACTCCCGCCCATATTGAACAAAAAAAAACTTGATACAATAATAATAATCACCAATCTCTCCAAACTCTCTTGTTCCTTTTCATAATAATTTCTTGGAATGAACATCTTTAGCAATTTTCATTATATGAATAAACACTTCAATTTGTACATGGTACATACTTATTGATCAAAACAAAAGAATGAAATCAAATATCATCAATATCAGCCTCCTGAGCAGCTTCCATGACTTCCACTACAACACTTCCATCATTCTTCAGAATTTCAGCTTTTCCTTGTTCCGGGTAATACACAATTGAACCTAAACCATCAACTTTAACGGATACTTTTAGAGACAGTTAATACTATTGTTTGGTAGTGTTCTCATTGATATCGTGGTCGACTTGATAGCAGGTGCCCCATCTCCCATTTTTCTTAACTCTGACATATAAACTGATGTTTCATTTCCATGGTGCTGGAATTAAGAACAGGTGATAATTGTTGAGCTGAATAAACTAACTTTTGGTTCATTCTCATCATCGTCGCTGAAACTCATTGATGTCATTCTATTTCTGTATCGGACAGCCATGGTTTTATATTTCATGCAGCAAGTCATTTCACTGCATCTCACGTAGCTGAAATGGAAAGTTCAAAAAGAAGAATTCGGGGGCTTTCCTTACCCTGCCGGACAATGACAAACATTATCAAAGATGCAAGGGACCATCAATGGTGGAGCGGTTACACATTCCTCTGTACAATCCGGCATGCAAACTGAACAAAAAAATTTTTTTCAGAATCCGAAAACAAAGATTATCTACCTGCTTTACAAACTTTAGGTTTTGAATTTTGCTCAGCTTCCGAATAAGCGTCGAGACACTGAGGGGTACAATATGGCATGCATTCATCTCGACATTCGAGGGTTTTCTTCGGAGAGAATCTGACATTCTGAAAACAGTGAATCCATTAAAAAATTCGATAGTGAACAGAAATACCATTCTTGGTTCTTCGTTGACAGGTTGACCCATTACATCAATAGCTGTCAGGGAATTCATAAATGAGGCAACGATTTGATTGTATCTCTGAAAAATAATACATTGAAAAATGTTTGGGAAAGTAAAAGACGAAAATTTTGGTATTTTGCTGAGGAAAATTTATATTTAAAAAGACTCTAAAAATTTCAAACTAAATCAATAAAAAGTAAGACTAACAAAGTCTAAAAATTTCAACAATCTTATCAAATCTATTTAAGATGAGAAGTAGAAGATTTTATTAACTAATCCATGTTTTGGAAGTAGCTTAGATCTATCACACTTTCTATTTTGAGTAATTATCCTAATTGACTATTTGTTATTATTACCTGAAGACAACGAGGACTGCATTGAGGCATACAAGCATTAGCACATTGCTTCGACAGTGTAGCAGCTGTCGTTGTTCGTACAGCTGGATTACGGTTCACATATGGATACCTGCTCATAGTCATTGCTCGAGAAGATCCTGTTCCCTGTTGGTTTCTGTTGTTCCCAAAATTTGGGTTAGGATATACTCTACGGTTTCCTTTATTCGTTCTTGCCATGTGGTGCCTTTCAGTTGGACAACTAAAAATTAAAAATTGTGGAAATAAATATGTAGTAGGTATTACCATCTAAAAGCACACCATCCTTCGGCACCACAACCCATAAGATCACTGAAATATTCACCAATCGCCCTCATTCGACTATCTGCGTAATGTCCATAATCATTCAGAAAATTCGTTTCATTTTGCTATAAATTATGGATTTTCTGTTTTTTCCCTATTTGAAAAAAAAAACTCACGCAATGAACTTGAAAAACAAGATTCTGTAAAACAAAAAATATGGGAATTATGAAAATCATCTGCTCTTTTTGAAGCACAGAATAAAGAAATGATATCTCCCGTGAGAAGCCGAGGTGTCATTTTGGACATATTGTCACAAATGGATTCTCTTTACAAACAATTGGATCGTGAGCTAACAATGAACAAATTTCAATTTGCAAGTGTTTTCCCTTTCTCACATTAATTATTAGTCATAAAAGTACGATCTTTAGAAATTAAATTTCACTTTATGTCAGCGAATCACCAAAAGTCATAAGAGCGTGAAGTCCAAGTTTGGAGAGTGTACTTGTCTTCTCAATAGTGTGTATGTTCATCGTAAATTTATTTACATTTAGCTGATCAAATTATGAACCAGGCGATATATTTTCAATTAAGTTTAATTTAGTATACTTCGAATGCAAAGAAGAAACTTTTACTTATTCTTCGAATTGTTCATTCATTAACATTCAACGTTTTTTTCCTTTGTAGTACATTTTCCATGAATTTTCCCGAGAATCTCATTGAGAAATGAGAAAAAATTCATTTTTCTCTGAAACAGTTTTTCAAAAAAAAAAAAAGACAAAAAACTTCATAGCATTTTCGCCTGGTTTCGAAAACTACACAAAATCCTAAAATTCATTAAGTAAAAACAAAATAAAGAAACAAATTTTCTCTGTTTTCGAATTTCGAGTTAACAAAAAAAATACTCGGATCGCAATTAGTTATGCAAAAGAAGTGTGAACTCTCGAGGGAGCACGGACCAACTCTCTATTTGTCAATCACTTTTTTCTTTTTCATATTTCCCCTTGTTCTCGTGGCAGATTCAATTTTCTTGAATTTTTCATATTTCGATGCACTCTCCGTTCTATTTCTGACTCATTTATATTTTCATTTTTTATTCCCACCTCATTTATGAGACGCGTGTGAAAAAAGGTCATTCAATTTTAATTTTCAAGAATGAAAATGTAATAATAATATACACAAGAACCATAGAAAAATTTCGCTTGAGGGTTATTTGGTTCAAACTCTCCAAATTTCATCCACGTGCCTCATTTTTAAAGTTTTCTCTTTAAAAGAGAACTTGGCCAATGTTCTGGACATCACATATTTTACTCAATTCAATACGCAGCTTCCCTTCTTGAATTATTGATGGAAATGTGGCGACACCGGGTTACGTTCACAAACTTTGGTTCCTTAATAAATTTTGGATTCCAGAGAACTTTAAAAATCGATTTCAGTCAGTTCTTCAATATTACTTCCTCGAACGATATGGCGCAAGCTAAAAAAAATTTCTAACCTTTTTCAAGTCCTTTTTTTTCAATATTCAACAAAAAATCACGTTTTTTACAGTATTATTCTATTAATAGCCATAACTTTCCCAGTCAAAGTTACCCTTTTCCCTTCCCCCAACAAATCCGTCTATTTCACAGTTTCATTGGCGGCCTCAGTGCTTTGTCGGAGCAACCATTGTAAAATTACACTCTTTTTCTCCATCGACCGGTCCTCTTCCATCGTGGCTGATCATTTGTTCCGTCTTAAGAGCCCACCCAACTCATTGTAATACCTTTACTATATCTCTACCTTCGATCATATTACATCACAAAGAACTGCACCAGTTGCTCATATTCCCTACAATTTTCGAATCTCAATTACAAAAAGAAAAAAGGGAAAAACGAATGAGTCGTTTGGTTTATGACTTCCTAGAAACGGTCATAAAAATGCACAATTTTTAACAGAAAATCCTAATCCGTAAAAGATGACATTTTATTTCAATCGTTCTGCCAACCATTTTGTTGATAGTTTTGGTGGCACTTTCTGTCTTTTGGGGGACGGACCATTCATAATCCTTTTGCAAAGATTTTAAGCCCTCACCATATGGCTCCGTTTTGAGAATTTGAGAGAAAAAAGAAAAAGACGAGGAGGAGAAACTATTCTCATTGTCAACTGAATTATACCCAAGTTTTTCGAAAATTCTTTTCTTCTCTTCACCTTGCCAAAAAGCGCAATGTTCAATAATTGATGTGGTCCGAGTCGAAAGTCTTCTATTGTGTTTGGTTGTGCGTTTTTGTCTGTGTCTCGTTTCAAGTCCTCCCTGACAGGAAACTGCAAATTATAAGAGCCCCCCTCAATGGCAAATTATTGTCAAATTTCACAATAGGGCATAAGGAATGATCGAAAAGAGTGAAAACTGCCAGCTTTTTCAATATAAACATTTTCGCCTGTTGGAAGCCGCCGATTTTCTCAATTCGTCATCAAACATAGTTTCAACTTGTAAAATTTCAACTTTACTTTTTTAGTTCATTCTTTACTTTTCTTCTATTCCTCATTGACTCCTAGTAGCAATTAAAATATTTTTTGCAAGAAAAAAAGTTTTCACCACGACCCAGGTCATTTGGCAACCATATGTCCGTCATACTCTTCTTTTTCTGTCGTGTCTCAGAAATTCATTGAATTGAATAGTGGAATTTGTCGAAGAGGAGAAGAAGATCCATCCGTAGACAGAAAAGAGATGCTCTTCTTTTGCGCACGTCGTTCTTTTATTCGTCACATTTTGAGAAGCTAAACAAAGAAAACGAGTTGAAGGAGGAGAAGGAGAGTTCGATCTCACGTCCTTTTGGGAACGGAACTTCCCACGGACCAGTGTATCTCAATCCATTGAAACGTATACCTGCATTAGGGAGTAGGGGAAGAGCATGGAGAGCTTCCTCATATATGACTCCATCCGTGTGACTTTTTGGCTTTCCACGTGATTTCGAAAGCTTAGGTCAAACATTTTTAAAATTCCAGAATCCATTGTCCTAGGGATACTCGGTTACATTTTTTCTTGTTATTCACCTATACTTTCTTTATAGATTTCATCAAGTCCTTTGCAATCGAGCTTCAGTAAATGTAGTGAAAACATTCATGAATATCAAGGGTTTGAGAGGACTAATTAGGAGCTTGGAGCTCAGTGGCCATGAGGTATGGGCTCAATAATTATCACAAGATTTGGTTTCATGGATTTTTAAAATGTTTTCTTACATTTGAATTTAGCTTTGTGTATATTTTTTGAATAATTTCAAGGTATCTTTCCGCATCTGAGTTTTAACTTTGATTATTCACACTAATTTGTGAAAAATAGTCGTTAGTGTGAAGTTTATATCAACTTTTGTTATATTGGTCTGCTTTTCCGGTTGAAAATTCATTAATAACTCCATCTAAATGATTTTTTCAAAAATTGTATATTTCTAGTGGAATTGGAGACCCTATAATTTTAAAATTTTTATCACTATGAATATTTTTTTTATTCTGAATCATATTTTTTCCGTTAAATCGATGTTCATACCTCTACAGTCACCCCCTCATAATCTGTGTACTCAAACCATCGGGACTGCACGGCGAGCATAAACACGACAGTGCATGAGCTCGATGAGTCCTCCCCCCCCCCCCCCCTCCCTTCCCGTAGAAAAAAAAGAGAGAGCAAAAGCGATTTTCGTCGTGGTGGAGGGGTGACCTGTTGAAGGATGGTGTTTACGTTGTCAGCAGCTGCTTGACAGTTGCCTTTCCTCCGCCCGCTCACACTGCTCGGCGGGAATATAGAGAAAAGGGAAAGGGAATGAAAACGAGGAAGAGCACTGGAATTCAGACACATACACGCGGGATTCGATTCCTGGACACTTTACAACGTGCGGCAAAAGGGATGAATGACGGGGTCTCATTCATCCTAACTATGTGTATTGTTAGTCGGTAGGCTTTTCACTTCCTGTCGCGGAGAGTGAATAAAACTGAAATAAAATGTCGCACGTTTGCGTTTAATTTATTTGCATATGCGTATATTTATAGTTCATAATGCTTTAATTCAAAACTTGTTTTCTTTAATTCGAAAAAAATTCAAGTTTTGATCCTAATTTTGAAGAGAAATATCATTTTTCCTCTTCGTGCTTGTTCATCTCATCCATATTCTTTTTCCATCCATTGTCGCCTCTTCCTCACATTTCTTTTGTTCAATTAGCTGCTCTTTGTGCCGAAATAAACGCAATCAACAACTCTATTTGGCGCATTTTCCACTTCTCGATTTTCAACTCTCTTTACAGTTCTCAGTTTTCCATCCATTCACATTATCTCATTTTCCAAAAACCCTCTTTTTTATTATGGTATCATTTCTCATTCTATCCTGCTGACAATAGTCAAACGGTGTCGTATTTTGACTCCTGGGCAGGGATCGTTGAGAAAGAATGCACAAAAGGGAGCACTAAATCGAATTTCTCAGGAAGGTCTTACTGATTGAGAAAGGAGGAGAAAGATGAGGTTGAAGTATGTGAAAGAAGAGAAGAGGTGAAATGAGATAAAAGCGAGTTGAGATGTTGCCAATTGAAACGACAATGTATTTTCATTCTCGGATTCGGTTTGGATTGAAACGGGAGGAAAAAGAGAAGACAATTTACTTTTATGTTCTTCTTTCTATAGATTCCGGTTGATATTGAGGTTCTAAAATGAGATTTTTACCACTTTTTCTTAGAAATGATGTTCTCCAGAACATGACTTTCCTTTCCATATATGTTTTGTTTTTAGATATTGTTCCTCATCATCTATGTATGTTATCCTCTTTTCTACCATCCCTTAATCTATGCATTAGACTATTGTTTCCCAAAATGATAATCTGCTACCAAACAGTCGTATGCAGTTCCTATGAATCCTTTATGTCACTCTATTCGCATTCTTACAACATTCAAACTGCGCAGGCATCTGGTGCGTCTGCTCGCCAGGCCCTACCAGTTGGGGAGGGTGTACCACCTCAATAAATTCACCCAGAACGCAATGCCGAATGTCAACTGTTTATAGGATTTGGTGAACTATCCACGTCAATTCTCCTCATTTCATTTCCTCCGTCATTCTCTCACTTTCTCTTATGCGTCGGAATAAAAAAGATGTTTTAAATGAGACGACCGAAAACACGCGTAATCATAATTGACTTTGCGCTTTTTATTTATTTCTTTTTTCTGCGCCCACCACATCAGCAGGTTTGCCATTTGCCGTTATCAGAAACATGGCCCATCATCAGTGTGTCCCTACAGAAGAGGAGGAAAAACGCGCGGATGGCGGCTGGGGGAGGGTGTTTTTTGCGTTTTGAGACTGTGAAGAAAATGGTAGATGACGATAACGACTATCCTGTAGTGGGGGGCCCCGAGAAAGTTTCATGTTTCGTCCGTTCTCGACGGCTCGCTCGCACTTTTTCGTTGGCTCTTTGCCTATTTGTTTTCGGCGATGAACCAACCTCCTTTAAGACCAGTTTTCTTTTCACTCGAAATATATTTTTGCTACCTCCTCTTTTCTCTTTTTTCTTCTTCTACTCCTGCTTCTGGTGGGTTTTCCATCCGGCAAAAACTCAGCTGACAGCTCTAGCTGCACTGGCTTGTTCTTTTTCACTCATTAGCTTCGATTTCCGTTGAATGTGAGTTCTTAGCAGTATCCACTCGGTTACTGTAAGTCACTTTTTCTGAAACTAGAGAATACAGAGCTATTCCAATGTCAGACATCTTCCTAATCAATCATTTTGTAACAAACGGTTTGGTCGATTCTCATTCTTCCCTACATAGTCATGTGTCTTCTTTCGAAGTTCTTCGGGGCATAAATAACACAGAAAAAAGTGAAACCTCCGCTAGCTGCTGATAGGGTTCAGATCACGAAAATAGTCTATGTACTATCGGTTGATGTGTTTTGCATTCAACCCCATTTTTTCCCATTCTTTTACATGAATTCTTTGAAGTATCTTATATGGCACTTCATATAAGAATCTTAAGAATTTTTTCCATGTGCAAAATGTGGCGAATCGTCATATTCAGAGTGCTCTTTTCAAAATTCGTTCAACAATTGCTTTCCAAGTCCTCCAATTGTTTAATCAGGCGGTTCGAAAGGAGGGGCGGTAAAGTCTCTCCCATACTCGAAACGCACAGATTTGAAGCAATTGTATTCCCGAAAAACAAGACTAGCCTCTTCCCGAAGAGCATCAGTTTTGTTTCTTTTCCTTTCCCATCGTGTTTTTCTTGAGATTCTGAGCTCGTCTCTGCCTCGTTGACTGTTTTCTTTTGCCTGCGATGCCTTTCTCGGATTGTCCAAACATGGGAGAACGTCTTAGTCCTAGCACATCGAGTGGACGGTATCCTTTTGTTTTTTGTAGAAGCGCAACAAATTGTGTTTCTATATATGTGCTATTTTAGGCAAAAGTAGTCTAGGATCTAACAAAATCAAGATTGGAAACAAGAACTACCGTATTCTTTCAAAAAATTATTTTTTTAATGAGATATTATAGCAAGTTATAATTGTTTTTAATGTACTGTATATGTATAGTTAAATTCAATTAGCTGTTTTTATTTTCTCTACTTTTCGTCTTTTTTCCATCATTACTCCATTGTGTTAGTTCCGATCAGAGATGTCTTATTTCATTTATTTCTTCACTTTCTTCCTGAAGCAACTGCTCTCTTTTTCACATCTTTTGATTGAGCCCCTCTTTCTCTTTCTCTTCTTTCCACATACACCCACTCGTTGTCAGTTTAGCTCCTCTGATGTTATGCTTTTGTTGGATCCTTCCTGGACTCTCTTCTTCTTGGTTTAAATCATATGACCACTCATCGATTTCTATATATTTCTGGATCAGCATGACACAAATCGATACCTGAGGTGTTGTTTGCCAATCGGCTCATTGTGAAATATTATGGCAAAAATTGACCAAGGCAGAGTGTAGAGAAAGAGTCGAATTTTTTGCGTCGGTGAGACAGGCGGGCGGTCGGCTTCTGTTTGGAGAGCGAACTTTTGACAGGCTCCACCGGGAGACAGAGAGACCGAACAAATTTTGTGCGCGCTAGCTTTCTCCAATCGGGAGGGCTCTTTCTTATCCATTTTCTATCTTATCTTTAGCGTTTTTCGAAAATAACGTATCTTTTCCTTCAAAGTTTTGTTTCTGATTATCTAGGCGGTCTTGAGGGTGGGACAAAGGTTTGTGATCTCTTAGTAATGATGATGAGTGAGTGGCATTCAAGTGTAAAGTTTCAGAAGACTCAAAATTATCCAAGTGCTCTCATCATTTCTTATTTCACAAAAAAGTTTATTTGATAATTTTCACGTTCCCCGTTCATTTTTCGTTTTGTGTTCCTTCTGCATCACATTTCAAATATAAACAAACGTTGATTTCAGGCCAAAACACTCCAAGGCTTCATATACGTTTTTTATCGATCTTCATATTCAGAATAATCAAGTAAGTTTAATATATTCTTAACTCAAAAAATGAATTATTGTTTCAGAAATGTACGGCCAAGTCCATGATCCACTGGTAGCCGCCGCAGCTCTGGCACAGTCAACAAACGCCGAACCAGTTGTTGGTGAGTTTCTCTTTTCCTTCAAGTTCATCTAGCTCTTCTCGTTTTTTTTTTGTTATACTCTGACACTATGTGGTATTGTCACATGATGGTTAAATGAAAAAAGATGGAGAGAAAAAGAGAGAAAAACTGCAGTGTTATGTGTAACCTCACATATGGTTCCACTTAAAACAAAATCAGAAAGAAAAACGAGAAATCTGTTCTTTATCCAGGTTCACGTGACACCATGTTCACCAAAATCTTCGTCGGAGGATTGCCGTATCACACCAGTGACAAAACACTTCACGAGTACTTTGAACAATTCGGTGATATTGAAGAAGCTGTTGTTATCACAGATCGTAACACCCAAAAGAGTCGTGGATACGGATTTGTGAGTCACTTTGGAATTTTAACAATTTATACGATTTCCTGACCGTGGAGGTCAATTGAGACGAAACGGTTTCTCATCATCAATCACTTTTGACATGATTAACCGTTTTTTATGTCGTCCGTGAACGACAAAAATCATTTCATTGAAGAGTAGATACAAAAGAAAAAAGGATACAAATTTGTTTTCTTTTCTATCTCAAAACGAAAAATCGAAATCCGTGGGGAACCGAAATCTCCAAAATCGGCGAAAAGGTGCTTTTGAACTCTTCGCCGGCTTTTCGTAATGATCGGCCGCGTATTGTAAAAACAAACATTTGCTTATCCTTATATACTCAACAAATGATTATGTAATAGTATATAAAGGTTGAATAGAGTGTTATATTATGCTCATAACATTGTAGAGAAATTTGAATACCTGGAAATTGAATTATTGAACAAATACCTTGCCTATTTCTAAGAAAAGTTATTTTTAGGTAACTATGAAAGACAAAGCATCTGCCGATAGAGCTTGTAAAGATCCTAACCCAATTATCGATGGAAGAAAAGCCAACGTTAACCTAGCTTACCTCGGAGCCAAACCAAGAACAAATGTTCAACTTGCCGGTATGTTTAAATTTCAGAGATTTGACTCTCAGATCATTTTCTTTCTTCCCCCCAAGTGTGTTTTGGCTTCTGCTAAACATTACCATTCCTCCACAATAACCAAAGGATATTGTTTGTGTCGCCGCATCTATTCAGTTTTTGTCTGTGTTAACCAAAAATCACCAAGTTGGTCATTTTAGCGCTGGCCGCTGGACAAGTTCAACTTCCACTCACTACTCAACTCCAGGCTCTGTTTCCGCCAAGAATCGGGTAAGTTTCAGTGATGCCTGTGTGTGATACTTCCAACTTCCTATCTCATCCAAATAAGTCACAAATAATTAGTTTTTTTTTTCGAATTGTGTTGATCATTTTGGGAAAACAATCACCAACAACAACTACAATTAAAATGAAATGTGTCAAAATTTGTGTCCTAGCTACAGTAAAACCCTAGGTTGCCCAATTAAAAATCTCTGGTTTTCTTTTTTCAACCTTCTTCACACTATTTAATAATAATTGACGAACATTTTAAGACAAGTGGCTGGTTGAATCGAGTACCGCGGATGCCTAAGACCAAAGGTTAGGCGTGCTTTGAAGTGTGCCAATATCATTACTTTCTTTCAACCAAAAGCAGAATAGTGCTGTGTTTTGACGTGTCCATACTCTCTTTCTCTTTATTTTTCACCTATTTCCCAAACCTATATGATTTCAAGTTTCTCTCTTTCCCCCCTTTTTGGTGAAAAACATGCATATAGTCCTGAATGAAATGAGCACCCCAGTTTTTTCTTCATTGGCGGGATTTGATTTCTTTCTTTGTAGGTATTTTTTTGATGATGGTATGGCTGCCTAACTAAAACAATCACGCAAAATACTTCGCTATAGTTTGGTTACGTCGTTTCTTTTTTGATTTCTTCTAAAAACAAACGTTTTCAAACAACAGAGGCTGATTTTTTAATTTTTTTTTCCTTCTATCCCAATATGTTGAAGATCTATTTGCACTAACTCAAAAACAAGAAAAAACTGTATTTCAAAAATTAATTTTTGAATGCCAAAGAAAATTTCAAAAAACAACTTTCCATTTTGATTTTTCATCACGCATGTGCGTGTTTTTTGGGTGATATTGTGATCAACACTGTTGCCTCATTTCAAGCATTTGGCATTTTACATTCTCCCAGTACAATTTTGGAATTTTATTGTGGGAAAATAACTAATCAGTTTTCAGACTTCCTCAAATGTACTATCCGGCTGTTACGGGATTCAATCCGTTGATTGCTTCTCAAGGAGCCGCCCAGCAACAATTGATTGATTATTCGGCTCTTGCCGCAGTGATGGGACAGAACCCACAAGCCGCTTATGGTCTTCAATCACAAGGAAAATGTATGTCAATTTAAAGTTACTTAAATCTGAATATTAAATTTTCAGTTGCCTCTCAACCAGCCACAATTGAACAATACGCCGCTTACCCAGCTGGATACGGTCTTGTTCCACAGGCAGCCTATAATCTTGGAAATCCACAATTGCAACTAGCTGCAGCACAGCAACAACTTGAACATCAACGTGTGTAAAACCTTCAAAACAATATGATAATCAATTGAATAACTCCTCTTTTCTTGAAAATTCATTTATAATCACAACAAAAAATGTCATTTCTTCACAGCAATATTTCGCCAACTAATTTTGCCAATAAGAGAACATCGGTGTTCGTTTGATGTAGCCTGATTTTACTTTGTTTAGTTTTTTCTGCATTTTTCTTCGTATCCGTGTCACCTCATGCATTAATTATCAGAGTCTTTTATGAAAATCAGACCGTTTCACCTAGTCTTCATTTATTTCAAACATTTTTTCATCTCTCATTTTTTTCAAAGTTTAGTCACAGCAACCTCAATGATTTTCTTTAATTCTATTTCTAATGAGGGTTTCTACGTTCGATGTTCTATTTTGTCTCCGAAACGCCAGAGTTGCCTCTTTTTCTTTATTTTTTTTCGTGCCATTTGCACAGCATTTTTTTTTCTTGTCCAATGACATAATTTCATATGGTGAGTTCGAATTACTGTAGTTTTTTGCATTTAATGTTCACAATAAACGAATTCAAATAAAAACGGTCAAAGATTGACTGAAGAAGGAACTAATATATAAATCAAAGTGAAAGGAAACTAAACATAAGACAGATAGCTATCAACTAATTAAACTAGTTTTACTTGCTGTTACTCTTAATGAAAAATAGTAAATGATAGTCAAACTATAGTCTATTTTGATTTAATTTACAGTATTGATTCACCATCGTGTTTCAGTCATTGAGAAAAAGCCGATCGGAAGATATCAACTATTACTTCAGAATAGTTTTTTGAAAATGCCAAAGCTAACTTTTCAGACTTTTAGTTAGATTATCGTTGAAGAATAAAGATATTTTTTAAAATTGACAAATTGGACTTGAAAAAAACAAAACGAAGTGAGAAACTCCGTTTTCGATAATGGGGCCGAGGCACACCTACTTGGGATATATGATGCCCAAGCTCATCAGTTTTCGGGGCCGAAGCACACCATTCAGCACGATTCAGAGACGTTAGGACCGAGGTACAACGTCTGAACCGCTGCGGGGATTGAACGAGAGAGTACGAGGACCGAAGTACCGCACGCTACCACTCAACCACGCTGCCGTCGAACCTACTAGGAGAAGAAGGGAAAGACATAGTGACAAATGATGTATAGTAGGAAGACGTTTGAGGAAGGGGGAAGACGAGGTCTCTTGCTGTGTGCAGAGGGGAGGGCGCATGCATGTGTAACAGCTGTGTGGTCCGTATATTTTCAATAGATCAGATCTTTTCTAACTTTCATCTGGATTATTTCGTTTTTGTGAATTGTCCGTTTCTTGAAAGGAAATGTTTAATTATTCATTATTAACAATCATTGAAAATACAATAATTTAAATTCAAAATCAAAAATTAAGCTTTGCAACAGTTTGAACCACATTGATTGTATCCTTGAGGGCAAGAACAGGAATTTGGTCCGCATTTTGAAATTACTTTGTTTCCTTGAGTGATGGTAATCTTTATCAAACATTTGCATGGAACAACATCTGTTGGAAGAGTGGTTGTTTCAATTTCTGGAGCTGGAGTAGGGACAGTCTCAGGCGGAGGAGTTGGAAGATCATCTCGCTGTGGTTTTGTAGTTGGAACATTGCTCTCAAGGCACGTTGGAGCACAAGTTGGCATACATTGACTAAGGCATGATGGAACGACAGGGATATATGCTACTGGTGGTCCGTAGGGTTGGTATCCACTGCTAACTGCTGGAGCTGGGGCAATAACTGGTTGAGGTGCAGATGCAACTGATTGAACAACTTGGTATGGTGTTCCTGCGACCACTGATGGGTATGGTTGGTAAATTGATGATGGGTATTGAAGTTGTGCTATTGGTGCAGCGGCTATTACTGATGTTGGAAGAGCTGGTGTTCGTAGATAGACTGGAACTTGCTGAAAGTTCCATAAAATCGGTTAATACACTCTGTTTGATTTTTCAACTCACCGCAACAGACAATGGTACAAAGACCAATAGAAGCTTAACAATCATAATCTGAAATCACGGAGTGATACTTCACACATTTCCGGAGACGCCTTTTATATGAACTAGTGAAGAGGTTTCCGGTTTTGATAATCGTTGATACCAATACGATTCGTAAATGGGATCATCTGCTCGCTGCTACCGGTCCGTTTGTTTGCCCTCTGTTTTCGTCATTTTCTATTCAAGAGGTTATCATATGTCTGCACTCATATCCTTATTTGGATAGATTGATCAGAAAACAAAAAATTCTTGTTCTCGACTTTTCGAAACGCTGAATGGTCATCGGAAATACAAATACCTATCTTACTACTTGTCAATACAAATGTTCATCCAACCGTATCGAAACATGCCATTTCAAACCAAATCGACAAATTAGAAAGTAATTCTTTGATTGTTGATCAAACTAATTCAGATTGTTTCAGACGATTTTGTACCCAAAATTTCAAGACACATAGATTGTGAATCTATGACATAACGTGTCAAGATCGATAACATTTTCGAAGCGTTCTCTGTCTGGGTGTTGCATTTCAATCAGATATATTCTCAAGTTATTTCATAGATGCATTCAGATTAAGCGACTTTCTTTCAATTGTTTCATAAAATCGAAAGTGTTAATGTTCTTTGCGCCATTGATTCCAACAAACAACTTGTTGGCAACTGGTATAGAGATTTAATGGAAGGCGAGGTAAAAACGCGGAAATAGATCTTTTGATATCTAATGAGATTAACGTCTGAAAGGTTTTCTCTTCGACGTAACTTTTTTATGACTAGCTTCTAGTAAAACTTTTAATTCGAACGCATTATACAACTCATTCACACCCGTGTTTCGACTGAAATAAACATTACAACGTGAAACTGTATTTTTCCACATTTCAAATGCGATGGGTCACATAGGGATGACCTTCCAAAAGGGGGTGGAGACAGGGAGACAGGGGACATTGAACAATGGGACGGAGAATTGAAAATTCGAGATGAAAATTTGATAGCAGCAATTTCGTTTTTCAAATAGACGTGACGAGTAATCGTTTTTCATTTTTTCGAAAAACACACCCCTTGTCCTTCTATTCCTGTGGTCCATCTGAACAGGTATATATTTCCACAAAGACAAGAATCAGTTCATTTACGCAATCGCATTTTTATAATATTCTGTCCCATCCGCAATAACAAACAAGCATTCAGCGCAGTTCTTTTCCAAACGTCGGTGGTTTTTTTCAGCAGCTATTGCGTGAGATCGGGAGAAAAGAGAAAGAGACTGCGAAAGACGATGCGTATGCAGTCCTTCGCATTGAAGCGTCAATGGCATCAAGTTTAGTTGCTGAACGGTTGGGTCTTTTCTATTCTGAAGCAGATGGGGGGTGTACTTCCTATGGTCACCGATATCAATGCCTTTCACTTCTAGGCAGTTGCCTATCATTAATGATATTCTGTTACCCCCTATTCTTCAGGAATCATATTCTGCCGAATATTCGCTTTTCATCAGAATATGACAAGTTCCCATTTTCTCGCTTTCTCGTAATCTGTCTCGTTTATCGACACCTCCCTCTTCTCACCAGTGAAATGATAAGTTGGTAATGATCAAGTTCTTCCAGTACTTTTGCCACTGATCATGCATTTCCTTTTCTCCACTTTTCCGTTTTCTCACTTTCTTAAGAACCCAATTTAGTCCCGGAAGAAAAAAAACCATTAGCTTTTTGTAACATTCTCTTTCCTGAAGCTTCATTATTACTGATTACTGAACTTAAGTTAACCTTCGAAAACCGGTAGGTTAACTGAAAAGTATAAAAGAAGAGAGACATTGTGTGATATTTTGTGTTTTGATGCTTTGATGCGCTAAAAAAACCTTTTTTCGCCAACTGATAAGTTTTCTGATCTATAAAGCTTCGTTTTCTTGAACAAGTGTAATTGTTTCAGACTTGACATCAACCTCTTTAGTGTAAATGACCACCAAAGAAGCAGTAGTTATCAAGATTACTGTGTCTTGTAAGCTAACGAGGAAGTAGGTGTTGGTATCGAAACTTACAACAAAAAACACAGCTAGTAGAGTGTTCATGATAGTGTTAATTGTCATATACCAGCTTGATCTCATCTCTTCATCACTGTAAAGTTTTTATGGCGTACAAAAACTGAAGCCGTCTGGAAAGAACGAATATCGTTGGCTGGCAATGACGCTATTTGCAGCTTGACTGATCTTATATATAGATTTGGTAAAGTTCAAGGGAAGATTATATTTTTCCCCGTTCATTAGTCTCTCCATATAAATATTTGTTCGTATTCTTGTGTCTTCATTTTCTTGTGGCTAAACAGTTCGTATCATTTGATAAAACTGTTTTCCTCTATATATTTCTCTTTTTCTTTTCACTACGGTCATAAATTTTCTTATCAGTTCGTAGATTCGTAAAAAATCGAATTCACGTTCTTGTTCCTTCTTGCAGACGTCTTCTGGGGATATTATTCCAGCGGTTTTCAATTCAACTCAGGACATTTTTCATATATTTGTTATGACATATTATTAAAGAAATATCAAAATGCATTCATTAATTTTATTAAGTTTCATCGCGGTGAGTGACCAGTATTATTATACGTGAGAAACATATTTTTCCAGGTGACTTCCGCAATTCATCATTCAATGACACCACTTGAGTTGAAGCACTTTTTTGGAACCGAAAACAAAGGCAAAGGTAACAAAAAATAGAGTGAAAACCACCGACTGAAAACTAAAAAAGACCACTTAAAGCTTTCTCTTCTTGTCTGTCAATTTCGTAGTGACCTTGTCTAATAGCACTTGAAAATGAAGGAGAAATTGGATCATTCCGCTCAAATATTTACATTTTATTTCAGTTCCTGAATACTTTTTGGATAAAGGAGGAAAACAAAGATTGGATATTTATGATGGCTTCAAAATGGATTTCCTTATCGATGGAGTCATGGAGACGTTCGTGTTGCGCAATAAACCGCATCTGTTCTCCGAAGGTTTGCTTTTCTAGCCTTTCTGGCGCCATGCGTGTTAATCAGGATTTTCCTTGAGATTAGAACATTTTGTTATGATAGTGGATAATTGGCTATCAAATCATTTGAGTTGAGGTGAAAAAACTGTTCGGGAAATTAGGAACGTTTTTATTGATGTATCATTTCTAGAAGGTCAAAAACCCGGAACACTTCTTTCAGGTTTCCACATGATGGAAGACGATGTGGAATTGATGATGCATCCATTAAAAGATTGTGTTTACGAAGGAGAAAGTGCCGTTCGGAACGGCACACGAATCGGTCTCGTCGGGTGCGGGCATAACTTGGTAATTATTGACCAACCTTGATGAAGACAGAAACCTTCTCATCAAAACCGTTTTTTCTTCTCTTACTTTGATCGCGATCATACTGCGAGAATGCCACTATCAAATCAACTTTCGTTTTCGTTTACTACGAGGAAGTTGGAAAAAATCATAGTGTTTTGGACGCGGAAGAAAAAACCGTAATTCATGATGAGAAATGAAATAGATTGACCTTAGGAACTGCCATTTGCTGAAAACATAAACAAAAACAGTCTTTCTAAAAAAGTATCTTCAATACCATATGTTTCCGCTTCTTCTCTCTCATTAAAAGATCTTTGATCGTTGCGTAATGCCGTCGGCCGAAAAACGACAAAAGACAGAAGATAAATCAAAAAAGAAAACAAAGTTGATTTGCAGAATGGAATGGTCATTACTGACAACGGGGATTATCATTTGATCCAAGCCCATCATCAATCCGGACAGCATGTTATTCACAAAAGAAGTCTTGACTCCATCGATCATGAATGCCAATTTGGTTTGGATTGTTTTATGATATAAGATAATATATGTTTTTATAGATGCTAGCGATGATCCATATCCAGAAGATAGGGAAGAAATCGCCATGAAAAGCATGTTAATGAAAATGGTAAAGGATATCAGACGAGCTGATCCACGACGCAAGGATATTCTTACTGTAGAATTAGCGGTTTTTGCGGATGACGCTATGTGGGATCATTTTAAGAAGATGTATGGAAAAGCTGCAGAAGAGAACATGCATACTTTCATAATGGCTGTTGTTAATAATGTAAATACTTTAGCTTTAATACTGATTCCCAGTATAATTTCCAGATTGACGTGCTCTACACCCAAAGACTTCTTCAACCAAGAATAAACATTAAAATCGTCAGATACGAAATTTTGAAAAACATTCCGGTTAGTTGAAATCTTAGTTTCAATTTTTAAAATAACCGTTCTAGCATCTGATGAACGCTAGAAAACACTCAAGTGGAGACGTTGATCGATTACTTGATGCGTTCTGTCAATACCAAAATGAGATTAATCCACCAAGTGATGCCGACCCAAGACATTGGGACCACGCACTTTTATTTTCTGGGTACGAATTTGTTCAATTCATCTTCAAAAAATGTTATTTTAAAGATACGATCTTCATCGTAACGGCGTGAAGACTGTGGCAGGTTACGCACCCGTCAAGGGAATGTGTAGTGGTGTTAGATCATGTACAATCAATGAGGGTCTTGATTTTGGAAGTGTATTTGTGGTTACGCATGAGATGGGTCACAGGTTTGATACTTGATTGTTGAGATGCACGGTATTGAAAAAAAAGTTTTAGTTTGGGAATGTATCATGATGGTGATAATGAATGTGATTTGAGATGTTGTATAATGAGTCCATCTGTGGGAAGCGGAAAAACTCATTGGAGTCATTGTTCAGTTAATGAAATGGCTACTTTTGTTGGAGTAAGTTAGTGAGAAACAGAACATTCTGAAAACGAGGATTTAGCATTTGGGAGATGACTTCCGTCCACCAAACTGTCTTCAAGATGCTTCAGCGGAACAACGAATGGTTGCATTCAAAGAATCCGAACCTCCAGGACAGTTATTCACAATGGATGAACAATGTGAAATATTCCACGGAGAATGTTGGAAACATGAGTTGAAAGATGGACAAACAATGCAGGTAGAACCACTTATTTCCATTGAATTCACTAATTAAGATTTCTATCAGAACGTCTGTCAAATGGTATGGTGTGGAAACGGAGAAGGTGTTATCAGAACAGCCCATCCCGCTTTAGAAGGAACATACTGTGGATTTGGAATGGTGAATTCTTTTACAAAAAAAAATCAAATTCAAAAAACGCATTTCATTTGAAATCGGTGATGGCAAATGCTAATTTGTAGATCTGTCGTCAAGGGCAATGCGTTGGATCAAATCAATTGATGAGGGTAACGGTCGGCGGTTGGTCCTCGTGGAATGATCGACCGGCACCTACTTGCGGTGGACGGTGTTCACAGTGTGAGATTAAGGGACAAATTCGAATTATGCGAAGTATCAGACAATGTAACAATCCCAGGTTTGGCGAATTCAAAAGATCGTTGATCACGTAGACTATTTTAGTTCTAATAACGGAGGAGCGCCGTGTCAAGGTGATGAAGCACGTGGAATGGTTTGTCATAGAGATGTGAGATCTTGAATATACATGTATTGTTGCTAAATAAGAATTTTAGGTTTGTAATGGTGACTCCATTGAAAACTACGCCACCAGGGTCTGTTCAAGACTTCGTGACGAAAATGCTATTCCAAATACTATTCTTTCTGGAGAAGGAATGCAATTTGAACAGGCGATGTGCAAGATTTGGTGTTTGATATCTGGATCCACGAATATCCGAACAGTTTCCAATTTCCCGGATGGAACGCCTTGTGGTAGCAATCAATTCTGTATTAAAGGAGAATGCAGAGTATAAAACAACGGTCGTAACCATTTGAGACTCCATTTTCAGCCTCTTCTATGCGGATCGACAACTCTCGCCTATTCGGAAGCAGATTGTCCTCTTAGTGTTCTCCAAACAACTACACAACAACCAATGCCACATATTCATTCTGTTGATCAATCTGCATCCAAAACTAATCCATACAAGGAACAGAAGAAAGGTACTGTACCTAAGAGTTTATTGTTTCCATTTCTAAGTTTCAGTCCCCTTTCTCAACGAATGGTCCGGATGGTCAGTGTGGTCAGAATGTGTCACTTATGACTGTCGTGAGTTTACATTTCAAGAATTTTAAACAGATCTTTGATCAGTTAAAAAAACTTCCAATAAGGACTCCAAATTCTAAGAAGTCACTCAAATCTAACAACTGTTTCATTCAGACACCCAAGGAGTGAAAGTCCGTGTACGTCGCTGCCTTGCTGGAATCTGTGCTGGTCCACTCCGTGAACGATTGCCCTGCTCGAGACCATGCACTGGATCTGAAAGACCGTTGACCACATCAGCCCCTCAACAAACATTCCGGAATCGTTTCATTGCTCCACTTCCAAATGGGAATAGACAAACTAACATGATTCTGAGAAAAATAGACCAGTGAGTTGTCGAGAACAATTGTAATTTATTCAATGTTTTATTTATAGTTGGGGACCATGGTCTGCATGCAGTGTCACTTGTGGAACCGGACAGAAGCTTCGACGACGTAATAATTGTATTGGACAAGGTTCACAGATAGTTGGGGTCATCTTGTAAGAATATAATTTCAGAATGTGCTGAGACGGGACCATGTGTGATGCAAGCATGTAGAGAAACTCCTCCAGCAAGCACATGGACAGATTGGTCTCATTGGTCCGAGTGCTCTGTGAATTGTGGAGAAGGATTGCAATTCAGGAAAAGAGCATGCTTCGCCGCATTCTGTCGTGGGAAGGATAGTGATGTTAGAAATTGTTATGGACAGGTAGTACACTAATCTTTTTAAATTATTCCTCAATAAATTCAAGAGATGCACTCAAACAACCACCACCCAAAGGCCACTGGTGAATAGATCCGGTCTCTGGACAGGTTGGTCTTCCTGGTCCGCATGTAGCACAAAATGTGGTGTTGGACAAAAAACCAGAAGGAGGAGGTGCTATCAAGGATCCTGCTTGGGTTAGTTTCCGCAGAAAAACACAATAAAGAAAAGCGGACTTCCAGGTGACGATAATGAGAAAGAAAGATGTGTTGGGTCTCAGTGCTGATGCAGCTCACATCACATCAAAATGTGTCCAAAAAAACTAGAGAGAGCCATCAGTTTTTCATCTAAACCACATGCTGAATCAGAGGAACGAACGAAAAAGAGAGATTTGAAATTTAAAATTCAAAATTAGTAGCAGATTTTATAGTTGTTGTATTGCATTTTTTGTGTTTTTTCCTCTTGTTCTTCTTGTTCTTCCCTCTCTCATCGCTTTTATAATTGTTTTAAGTCAGCCATTCTCAGCGGGTCCTTCTTCTTCTTTTCTGTTTATACAAGATGTCCTAAATTTCACTTCTTTCATACTAATAAATTTTTTTATAAAATATCCTCCTCTTTTTGTTTATTTATGATTAATTGAACAAAACAACAAAGAAAACCAAATTTAGTATTCCACGAAACCCAATTCACACACGCAACAAAACTGTGCTTATTTTCAAGTTTAAATTCTCTGTAGTATAGCAAAGATCATCGTGTTTTGAATACGGAACTTCTTGACCAACTCATCAGATGTGCAAATCTGGCTTGTATTCAGTGAGCAATATCATTTCACATGAATGAAACTTCGCATACATTTTCATTAGGAACTCCGACTCGTCATCTAGTTTCACTTGTTTTTCCAATCGCGGTTCTCGTTTTTTCTCGTTTTTTTTCTTGTCTGTTCGCAGATATCGATACTTCATTTTTCTCAATCTTCATCTCTCCCACTGGCTCATCTTCAAATTGTCGTAACAGCTGCTATTCGCTTTAATTTTTCACCTTTTCTCATTTCTATCTTCTTTTTCTCTATTCTTTCCCACCTACTTTCTCCTATTTTTTCTTTTGTCTGAAAAGAAACTCATATCAGCTTTCATTCATGTTTTGAGAATAACAACTCCGAAGTAACAAAGAATGAAGTGGCCTTCGAGTACAGACCAATCTGGTAAGTGGACCTTCTTTCATTCACCATCAAATGGAATGAGTAAGTTCTAAATGTTGTATAGTGAGTATGTATTAGTCACTCCCTAAAATCCAGTTATATGATCTCTAAATGTGTCATTTTACTATTGAAAGAGGTATATACGTTTTCTATTCATCATTCAAACCCATGTTTCTTATCTATAGTTTGGTATCAATCATGACCAAAACAGGATATACAGTATGTTACGTGGTTATATCTTTTTTCACCAAATACAGAGTACGAACTAGGGATTATCTTGTTTTTTTTCATTTCTCTCCTAAAACCAAGAAAATCAGATTTAAATTCAGAACAACATCCAGATGGAATTGTTACATCTTCATTTAGCAGAGATGTTGAATCAGTGGCATTTGCTGTGTTATTATTCCTTGCTGCAGGGATTATCCTCTTCATTTCCTGTTTCTTTGTTACCAAGTGTCTTCAATGCTATAAAGCGAGGCAGAGAAGGTCAACTGCAAAACAAATATCCGAAAAACAATTTCCTGTTTCAGACTTCGACGCAAAGCTCTTGGTGAGGATGATGACGATGATGACGATGATGATGAGATGGATATTGATGAAGATGAACCACAAACAGCAATCACTAGCTCTAATCCTGATCTTGTTAAAGTTTGAATCTGTATTAAATAACTGTATAAATGTTGATTAACTTCAATTGTAAAGCTTTTTAAGAAGATTAGACAAGAAATCAAAAGTTGATAGGAAATGTTTCATTAGTGCTTATTCAGAAAGATGTGAAACCGGATGATAGACGGGATAGAAGATAAATAAAAAAGGAAAAACGGCTGAAAATTGAATGATTAGAGCATTAGAATGGTGATAAGAAGCATCAGTGAACACTTTCGACTAATGGATCACATTCATATTTCATATAAAGAGGATAGACAAGACAGTGGAAAATGGATAGTTGAAAAGAAACAAGAAAAATGGTAAATGTAAGCGATAACTAATGTTCGAATCATCGGATAATCCAAAACATTACCAATATCACAAATTTTCGGAGGCGTGTATCAAGAAAGAGATGATGAGGAATCACTTATTTTGGTGACTTAGAAAAGGAGAAAAAATGGTTTTTTTTTTGGTTGAATTGCACGGAAATATTGGAAGTCGTTGTTCAAATGAATAAGTCAGAGGTACCAGGGTGCAAAAAGAGTAAAGGAAGAAACGGAAGAAAGGTGATACTAGCGTTGCTGGATTTTACGACAGATGGATTCCCTTTATTGAATGCAGCATGACTTTTGTTTTCCGTCAACGTTGCCACGAAGTCGTCGAAGCTCTCCGTTGGCTTTGTATGTCTCAAGGAATTTAAGCTGCTTCTGATTGAGTGCTCCACGTCTTTGTCTGAAATTGGATTATGATTACTTCATTTGAGATGTTTAAATCTCTTACGTTCTAATCATTTCAACAGCGTCTTCATATTTCATTCCGGCTTCGATGAGAGCGATTGCAACAAGGACTGGAGCTCTTCCAAGTCCAGCGACACAGTGAACTGCAATGCTCTTGTCAGGGTGCTCTTTAAATGATGTCATGCAAAGCTGGAACCAGCTCTTGATCACCTGAAAATCAAAATTCATTTTTTGTTTTTGTTGTTAGAATAATAAAATACTTCTGGTGGTGGTGGTGATCCATCGGAGAATTGCCAGTCGAGAACATCAATGCCGGCTTCCTTGAGAGCCTTGGTGTCGTATGTTGGCTCACAGACCCGGACAACAGCTCTCGCTCCATGCTTCTCCAGTTCTTCGATATAAGAATGGATGGATGAGTTGCTTGGACGATCCGTGATCACGAAGCGCATCTTGCCCCATGCGATCTCAGATGGGGCCGGCTTGAAATAGGTGGTCTGCGGAGCAGATGGAGCAGTGGTGATTCTCTTCTGAACGGCGGCGCTCATGGTTGCTCTGAAATAATCACATAGCTAAAGTACCATCATAAGTTGAAAACTTACGCTTGGGAATTATGGAGGTTTGAAAGTAATTGCGTCAAATAGTTTAATCAAGAGGAAGTCGGTGATCGGAAGAATTGGATTAAGATGAACCACAAATAGTCAGTGTTGACCTCGACAATATTCGCCGACGGGTGCTCGCAACACTTTCGATCGGCTGAAAAACGAGAGAAATGAGTCTGAGGAAGATGAGAATGCATAGTGACGGGGGTTCCAGTAGATGAATAAAAACAACTTCTTTTTTTTCAGCTGTCTTCTATTATTCAAAAGAAACCTCACGCATAATCCGCATATTCATTTCTTCTTATTGTTAGTTTCAGTCAAAGACCGATTTTAAAACATATTTCAAAGCTAACAAATGTTTTTTTTGAATAGATAGGAAAGGAATGATAGACAACCTAACCAAACACAATTGTTATTTCATTTCAATAGGTTTGAAACTAGAAAAAAACTGCATTCAATTTCCGCAACGTCATCAGAAATTGAAATGAAAATAATTGAATTATTGTTACTCAACTGATCGAAAAATTGTCGGTAACGTAAACATTTTCAACCTTGATAAGTTGTAATCTACGGGTCAATTTTCGAGTTTGAAACATTTTTCTAATCAGCGGGAATGGATTAGTTTCGGGTTCATCATCTGAAAGTCCGCCCAATGAGAAAAAAATATTTTTAAACCAAGGAAGAGTTGACGGATAACAGACGATTTGTCATAAATTTTCGCTTCACCTAACATATTTTCATCAAGATTTGAACATGGTTGAATTAGCGCGACATTCGAAATTTCAAGTAAACCTTCTATAGACTACGTGCGAAAGTTAGCTGCTTTTTTTTCTTCTCTTCAGCTGATAAAGAATTCAAAACAGAGCTCGTTGAGGCTTCCAATAGATGAAATGAAAAATGAATATGTGACCGGATGGGGAGAGAAAGATATATGCATAATCTACTTGTGTTCCTAGTGTATTCATTCAGAACGAATACACATACAACTGAATACTTGATCATACATTGTCAGGAAAAGACAAGAAAAGTCGCTATCGATTACGAAATGCAACTTGTATGACCACCATCGGAGAAATGAAAAAAAAACGAATTCTATTATTTTATTGGTCTGTTTTTTTCTCTCTCCCTCTCGTTTCCCTCCTACACATTTTATTTTTTCTGCAAATCAATACCGTACCTGGAACGTGTGAGAAAGATTTTGTGTAAGCCAATTCTCATAGCAGTGCTTCTGTCTCTTTGCGTTTTTGAGCGGACAAGCCACTGACAAATAAAATCTGAAAAAAATTCAGTTTTTACGGATGAAGGATCAAATGAAAAGAATGAAGGAATGAAAGAAGGAAGGAAATAATTGTGAGAAGAAATGAAAAAAAAATATATGGGAATGGGAAAAATATCAAAACAATAAAAAATTTTCAGTCGAGTTTAATTTGACACATAAAAATATAATGGGTTCATACAAACCTTCCCCGGGGAAGGTATACACAAAACTACATTTTTCAGAGACCCGTACTCAAATGTATGTTAAAATAAGCGACAATCAGGCAAATATGAAGACAAATCGAAATGATCCGAACTTTATCAAATTCATTAGTAAAATTACATGTACTTCGTATCTCAATATATTTTCCCAATTCAAAAACTAAAGAATAAGGTTTCGTTGCTCTCTTTCTGGTTTTCGTATTTTGAGAGTATTAGCTTAACAAGATTTGATTCCGGAGGAAGTTCTCGCGGAAAGGGGGAGGGAAAAGGTAAGGAAATTGAGTAGTTGTTATTCAACTTGTGATCAATCACTGAATGAATGAAGAAGTTTTGAGGAAAACAAAAAAGAAGAAGGAAGACACGTGAGAAATGGCCCCTCATGACTGGAAAAAGAACTGAAGATAGCCTCTGGTTGACACAACTGACACAGTTGGTGATATGCTCAAATCTTGAGAAAAAATGAGAGAAAATAGGTGTAGAATGAGAACTTTTCTAATAACAGAGTCATTTGTGGCGTGTTTTAAATGTTCATAGAATAAGTTTGTGTTTCGTTCTATTCGAAAAAAAATCGTTACATTTGATGTAAATCCTAATATTACTCGATTAAAGTGCTCATCTGCCATAAGCTTATCAGCAGATTAGAGAAACGTGAGTTTCTTAAGAAAATAACGAGGAAAGAGACACTTTGAAAAGAAAAAAGGATAATTTCCTCGGGAATGAACTTTTCCGAGTTGAGTTCGGATGAACTTTTCAATTTAATACATAATTGCTCGCTCTTTGCCACTCAATGCGACGGAAACACTTTGAGCAATGTCGATCTCTAAATTTAGAAATGATCCGCTCACAACCGGAGATTAAATTTCAGTACAAGCATTATTCAGTTGAGAAAATTTATCTGGACTCTCGAAAAAAGGAAATTATTCAACAGTATAGTGGTTCTATTCAATGATTCATATCAACAAATATTACTTCCAAAATGACTCACACTTTTTTTTACGGAAGTATTGTTAAGACTCTGTCACAAGAGAAAAACCTGATTACAATAACAGCTGGATATTCAGGTAGGAATCTTTTTTCTCGAATGACACATACTTCCTCCATATGCAAAACCAACAACAAAAACGCTTTAGAAAGGGATTTGAAGAAACCAAATATATGCGACATTGGGCAAAAACAGAGCATCTGGGTTAAGCACATGCGTGCATTTGTGTCTCAGAAGGCTCTTTGATTGAGTTTCGAGGCTGCATTACTACTTAGTGGCCACACACAAAGGAGTATGTAATACCTGTCGATTTATGTCCTTTTTGGAGATTTGAAAAACAAAATAAGAAAAAACAAGAATTAAACGTTTAAAAAAAGCCAGACAGACTGATTGTATAGATGACAACAGGAATAATAATGCAAAGAACAAAGAATGTGGGATTCTTTCGACTCTCAGATTCTTGAGCACATTCACTTTTTTCGAATTAAAAACACACGAAATTTCTAAGAAAATGGGTGGGAAGCCGTTTGAT
Source organism: Caenorhabditis wallacei (assembly GCA_963932035.1). Lineage (NCBI taxonomy): Eukaryota > Metazoa > Nematoda > Chromadorea > Rhabditida > Rhabditidae > Caenorhabditis > Caenorhabditis wallacei. The sequence goes on along the minus strand of OZ009931.1, from coordinate 8,720,536 downwards.
CTAATGAGTTTCGTTGAATTTTGAAGAAAGAAAAAATCAAAATTTAAGAGAAAATGAATTCAATTTCAAAAAAAGTCACGAAATTTCGCGAAAAATTGGGTAGTTTTATTTTCGAAAAACACTTTGGAGCACAATTTTTGTCTAAAAACAACATTTTTCTATTAAGCGCAATGAAAAGCTTTTTTACAACAAAACAAAAAAACCAACAGAGGAAGTTGTAAAACATCAATTTTTTGTGTTTCAAAGCATGGGTGTTGCGTTAACTAAACTAATAAAACTTTACTTTTTCGAAACTAAAAAAAAAAGAAAGAATTTCCTTCCTAAAATGATAAAAAGTAATAAAAAATTTTAGGATTCGAGTTTGATTACAGAATAACTAAGAAATACAAGAGAGAAAAGATTAAATTACCGAAAAAAAAGTAAATTGTCTTCTGACACTGCACAATGTAACATTCTCTTGCTCGGGAAAAACCGCAGATGGTAGCGCGTGCGGGTAGAAAGAGAGCGAGACAGAAACGCGTAGAGGGACTAGTCGGTGCTAGTCGTGCTATTGCGGGAGGCCGAGCGAGCAGAGACAACTGACTATTGAAGAGAAGGGAGAGAAACACGATGGTCTGTGGAGGCAGTGTAATTCCCATCGAGGCAGAAGGGTGGCTCGGCGAGTCCGCAATGGCCTATTGATCAGAATAAACAGGCAGAAATGCTTTGCTCTACAGAATTTCCATCTTTTTTTTGGCATGGACTAATATAACATTTGTACTAAATGTGTACTTTTGAAAGTATTCGAAAACATTTGTATTTCGAAACAAAAAAAAATAGAAAAAAAAATTTTTTTGAATTGCAATTCTAATGAAATCTCTATGTACTTTTCCACAAAATTTTATAATATGAAAAGTACATTAATAATGTCTGTGACTTTTGTTAAAGCTATAAAACAGGAGTCCAACTGTTCTAGTCCTACTGAATTTAATTTTGAAAAAAAACTAATCACGTATTGCAGAAGAAAAATAACTTACCACAGTCAATTTTCTAAATTTCTCAATGGCAATATAAAAACAAATAATAAAAGAAAAAGGAAGGAAGTCAATGAAAACCTATGAAATTGCCTTTTTTCCCGAGTTGTTATTCAGCTGTTATACCAGAAAATGAGAATTGTTAGCTATTATTTTCTTGAACAACTCGACCATATGATCTCGATTGACGTCATGAGGATCGGTAACCAGAAAACGAACATGTTTTGATCGCTTTCAATTATTTGATAATTTTGAAAAATAAGATTCGGTTCAATAATATTTTTCTTTTTTTTTTCAATTTTTTGAAGATAACGTTATCAGTTTTAGGAATTTTCAAATTTGGAATCGAAAAATGTTGAAGGATGAAAAACAAACATACAAAACGGACAAGTCCTACGAAAAAGGGCCCCCCGTTTGATGAAATATTAATATCACAGCTAAACTTGAGACTACGCGGAAACCTCCGCGCACGCTTGCTCATTTCAAAAATGTGCTTTTCTTGAAAGCTATGTGTTATGAATATACATATGTGGGAGGAAAAAAAAAGAAAAGAAAAAATAATACGAAAACGAGACAAAACTGGAAAAAATTGAAAAGAAAGAAGGAAGAAAAATGAAAAAGGAACGAAATTCAATATTTGTTTTTTTTGTTTTCAAATGGCTCAGTCTAAATGACTATCTATTTGCTGTAATCTTTTTTTAGAAAAAAAAAACGAAAGTCCGGATGAAAATGAATATTAAATCCGACATGTGTTCAGAAGCCTTTAAATTTACTAAGAACGGATTGGTCGTCCGAAACACGTCAGCTGTGAGCCGGTTCATCCGATACAACGCATCACGGAAGGATGACGCAAACTCTGGCAATGAGTTTTTTTTGCTGTTAGAGGAGCACGGGAAAGTTCAAAAGGAAAAAAATAGGCAAATAGTGATAGTGCCACCCACAACTGTCCACCACGTGAGCAATGCATACAATATAACAACCAAAGCATAGAAAACATAACCAGAAATTACAATATATTTTTTTTAATTTTCTAGGAAATTAAGAGGAAGCGGAAGTTTTTTAACTAAGAAATAATGTTTTCCAATTGAGTAAAACCAATGTTGTTTTGTAAAACAGACTAGAAAAAAGTTAAGAGAGAACTAGAACGAAAATGAGCTTACGAGAGAGGCATTTACATTCCATTTGGGAGCCGTTTTGTGCTTGTTACATTTCAATTGACACGCTTCAAACGCACTCAATTTTCCGCAATGCGACATGTTATACATGTCTGATCAACTCAAGACCTCCCACGGCCTGCGCAGTCAACATTCACCCCTGATCCTGACATATTCAGTTCTCAGGCAACTTACTGTTTCTCAGGGAATGTCAACAATTTGATGTGGAAATCAAAGAAAACACTTTTCTAAGCATTCGGTCAATATTTGCAACTCGAGGTGCCCAAAAAGTTCAATGAACAGCAAAAGCTACATGGTAGTGATTGGATCAGGGTGATGTATAAACTAGATTTTGTGAAAATTTGGGTGGAAGTAATAATAACTTCGTTTCAGATAATTAAATTGAGAATGTATTTTCTTTTTTTCTGGCACTTTTAAAATTAGAATTTAAATTTTAAACTAAAAAATTTCAAGAGTAAATACATTTCTACAGCATAAAAACTATAAATTCTAGATTGAATAAATAATCCAATTAAATAAAATCAGTAAAAGGAAAAATGAGAATGAAAATAAAAAGCTACCGAAAAAGTTCCTCAACTTCAAGCAATATTATGAAATAAGTGAACAAAAGTTTCGAAACTCATAAAAATGAATGACCATTGTCTCAAACAAACAAATGTTTTTTGCTGTTTTCAGTTGAAAAGAACCATGTATCATACAAAGTTTCACGTCAAAACGAAGAAACAAACATAACCAAAAACCAGCAGAAACTGCTGATGAATATTTAATATTCTGACACTTTTTCAGCTGTTTGTAGTCTTAATGGAATTTGAGAAAAACTTCATCGCTCTTTTTTTTCGAATTTTAGGCCAATAAACTGAAAATTTCTGAGGCGTAGGCGCTGTTTGAAGACTGATTAGAGTGGGGGTCGATGCTGATAATTAATGGCGCCCGACAAAAATTTGACATAACGTCATTCAGATTAGAGCACACACTATGTAGGGTAACTTACAGTCTTCCAAACCATCACACCAAAAATCAGTCGGAACCTGGAAAAGTTGAGTTGTTTTCCGTATATCGCCGGGAAAAGGATAGTAATCTCATCATGGAAAACACGCGTAAACGTACTACCGACTTGGTTTATTCATAAAACAACATGTGTTTGTTTATGATAGCATTATGAAAATAGAATGTAAAATCACAGTGTTTCCCCGTTTTTCCTATTTGGTGGTCTTCTTTTTTCCACCTCATGCACATTGACTTTACTCATTTTTCACTCGAGAGACAAGACAAAAGAACGAGTTATCGGTTTCCCACCTATGCCTCTCAAAAATAGCAATAAAGTATGAGAAAGGTCACTTTTCCATCCTCGATTCGGCCTCCACCATACACTAACTCCAACTTTTTTTTTCGTTCTTGGCTTGTCACCTCGACGAATATAAATTACATAAGCAAACTTGTCGACCGCAATTTGAATAAGATCAGTATGGTTTTTTTTACTAGTACATTCACCAATTAGTAAAAGTTCATCTTATCAGTTTTAATTGCCTTTTCTTTAGAAATTCGTTTTGCTATCTCTTTCAGGTATTGACTAGCTTTTTTTCAAAAAAAAATACTGATGAAATTTCACTTTTTGAAATGTTCTTTGGATTTGTCAGTTCTTAGATTTTATTATATTTTTCGTTTCATATTAACAAATTTGTATTCATCTGAGAATTTTTCGGAATAAAGAAGAATAGAAGATTTGCTGTTTTGTCCCATTTTTCACTGCCAAAACACAGATCGAGTGCACCACCACCTCCTCCACCTTCTCCTTCTTCTTCTTCTTTTTCTTCTTCGTTTCCTCGAACACTTTCATTCAACTGTCAACCTCTCCGTACGATTTATGTCAGTTCGGGCCCCCCAATCCGACCACCATCTGAACCTTGTTACCATATTTTCTGCCACCCAGCCTAGCTGTCCGAACAACGAGGCGTTGCGGGCTACAAAACGCTTTACAGCTTTTTCTCGCCACCACTAGTTTTACTGAGCTCTCCGCCTTTTTATTACCCAACCACTTGGAAGCCCATGCTTATTAACTAAATTTTGTGTGAACAATATTTTTTATCACTTTTTTGTTTTCAGGTACTCTTTTTTGAGTCAGAATGCCCTAGAGAAGAAAAAATTTGAAGTGTTTTTCATTTCACACACTTCTAGTTAACTAGCCTAATTTAGAATTACTAGTATCACTTCAAAGATTTTTGAAAAACAGAATTCAATTTCATTTCAAAATTTGAGTATTTGACCAGAACAACCATTCCGATAGTTATAATCTTATGTTCCTAAGTCTTAATTTTATCATTTTTCTCTTCTTTCAACCACTCTGAAGCTTATGACTCAAACTCAAATAATTTAGTTCTTCATTTTCCTATTAATGAGAACTTTTCGCAATCCAATAAGTTTTTTTCCGTTCTAAATAGTGTCCATTATCCGATTTTTGCGTTGGAAGAAAATGATGAAAGCTCATCACTTTCTGATTCGCGTCGCTAAGAGTCTATTAATGAGGTGATTTATTATCCAATTCTCAGCGACCCCTTCGATGATGCCCTATCCATTTCGACAATTACGGAAACTAAACAAAACGTCAGAAAGAATTCGTTTTCTTCTCCTAATTTTTTTTGTCATCTTTTTAACAATTCAGAACGCACGGGTTTGATTGTATCAAACCAAAAGCGATGTATTGATAAAAACTTGATAACAAAGTGTCAATTTTCACAGTTTTAATAGCGTCCTTTCATGTTAACGACCCAATGGATTGCATGATCATCAATATATTCTCGGCCTTCTACATCTCTTTTCTTTTCTTCTCTTTTACTGATATTGTTTTCACTTTTCCTTGTGACAAGCGTTCAACGGTAAAGAAGGTCATCATCGAATGTTTGTTTTATCCTATGAATTGCTTTTGATAGTTCCTTGGATATGTTATTCCTGCGACAAGTCGGTACCATTGACACACACAGAAAGATTGACGTCCGTCTTATTACTACCGCCTCCCATGCAATAATCATATTTTGCCGACAACTTTATGACCATCACAACGTTATTTCGTTTGATGAATAGGCCAGATAGTCAAAAGGGTCAAGATGTAGAAGTTATATAACGCTCGCGGAGTTTTTTTTTCCGGTTGTTGTTCGATTCGCCGTCTTCATGTTTCAACTGACAGATTTTTATTTATTACTCATTTTTGCGCATCTTTTCCTCTTTCTTCGTCTTTTTTTTCATTCCAACATCGAAATATACGCCAGTTTAGAGGTAAAATTCTGAAGCAGATGTTTATCTCTTCTATTTTTTTTTCTATTTTTTTAGCGCTTTGCCGCAAGAAATATTTCGGTCAGTTCTCTCGTGTTCTCCTCCTTTTTTTACCCATTTTCTCGTCTTTCTATTTGCAGAACGGTCCTGTCACCACCGACACCTTCTTTCCCATCTTTCAATGCATGCACTCTCCCTACCAAAATTTCGGTGTGTTCTGTCGCATCTTACACATTGTTTTAGGCGTCTTTTTTTTTGTTTTTTCTTCTTCCTCTCTATTACCCAGTCACCCATTTTTTGTTTATTCCATCTATACAAACTTCTGCTATTCACATCTTATTGTTGAAGGACGACTAAGAAAAGCAGGAGCTCATGGGCCAATTTCGTTTGCCCCCAAAAGATTCATAACTTCTCCAAATTGAGGAGAAGGCGGGCACATGTCTGTGTCGGAAGGCGTGCATTTGTTCATGTAATTTATCGACACCACCGATAACAAAACTTCTGCCAACAAAAATGAGAGAACGTTTTGAATCAAAAAGGCCCAAAGAAGCCGCCTCATAAAATCGTTTTGTTTTATGCGATTCGAGTTTTGGTTGAAGAGGATTTTAGAAAATGTTTCTCGGCAAAGTGCAAACCATTTTTGATATCAAGTTTTCCTTATATATGTTTTGGGCTATGGTTTTTTGAATGATGACAAGAAAGCTATTAAAATTTTTAGTGATGAGTAATTTTTTTTTCGACAATTTTGTTTCATCTAGTTATATATTTCTTGATTCATCTGTTTGAATCGTATTTATATTTCATAGAAAAAGTTTACTCAGAACTAATATTCCCTCCTCCATAGTTTTATTAAGCAATCCATGTTTTATGACTTGCTATAAAGTTGTTCTTGGAAAGAGCATTAATCCTGAAAACGCCCATAACCGGAAAAACCTTAAAAGCTTTCTCTCCAAGATGCTCCAATCGGAAATTGTTGCTCAGTTACCAAGAGTTTATGACTTTTTTACGACATCCGCAAAATCCAAAAGCCAATTGAATCGCATTAGAGAATGGCTGCGGTGGTGGTTGGAAGTGGAATCAAGCGAACTTCTTTTCATCCCCGTTTCTCTCCTGTACACCTTCTGTTTCGGTTAGATCTCGTTGGTTCTAATGTGTGATTGCCAATGAGACCATCAATTCAGATTTACGAGGTGATTCGCGAAAAGGTGCGTGCTCGAATGCTCTGAAGAAGAAAAAGAAGCATGGGCTTCTGCACACACTCCCATTTTCATTGAGCCTCGCTTTATTTTACGACTTGTGATAGATCTACCAGTTTTTGTCGCATAATAACGGTGACGTTTTGCAAATATATATTTTTACCCTCGTTCCCAGTTAATCCTTTCTTCTCAGAAGCAGTCAGTTAGCAAAAATTTGTTTTCCACCGGAAGAAACAAAAAAAAAATAAGTGTGAAAATGCAGTTTCCAAAAAAAAAGTGTTAGAAATGATCATATATCTCTTCTTTTTCTCTTACAATGTTGCAAATCACTAATCAGTCCGATAAATGAAAAAAGAGAAACATATGCTGTTCATCAGTTTATCTGTCATTGCCTGCAACTCCATCTTTCTTTTCTTTCATCATTTTTTTTTGAAAGTCTTTGGGTTCTTGAGTCACTCGTGCGTGTTTCGAGGCCCACCTCCAGCAACCATCACTCTTATTATGACATTTCCTTCTCACTTTTTTTCTCATTTTTCGATATTTGTCTCCTCCTAAAGTTTTCTCATTGTTCTTCGTTTTTCGAAAATTGAGGTTTTTGATCAAGTGACTGTCTGATCACGTGGTACTTTGAGGGGGAATACAAAGCTAAGATTGCAAAATTTCAGTTTCTATTGAAGCCAGAGGACCATATTTTTTTCAAAATTGGTGTTTAATTAAACTTTGAGTGTAAATTAAGTAAATTTAGAAGTCTTACTGTAAGCAAGTTATGTTTTGTCTAAAGTTTTTAGGGTATTACTCATGTTAAAAAGTTAGCAATTATCATAAATACCATCAAACTAATTATCACATCTTCAACAAATAGAGCCATCAGCACGCTCCCATTTTTCTACAACCACATTTTGTGCATGTTTGTTGTCTCTGATTCATCCCCCCTTCATTCAGCCATCTTCCAAAAACATCCTTCAATTTTCTCACAATGAGCAGTCAGTCAATGGTACACCGACTGAAGACGGCATGACGAGAAATAATTTTGTGACAGCTTGGACTTGAGATTAAAATGCCATCTCATTTTTCTTCCTTTTTTCCTCCTCCCCTCAAGCACCACCATTTCGAAAAGATAAACTTGGATTATTTTGGCACCCTGCACAATGAGTGGCCGCCCCGCAAGCCGCCGATGCCGAAAAGTGATCCTCCGCCTTCTTTTTTCTCCTCCCGTTATTCTTTCTTATGAGTACTCTCTTCCCATATGATAGTGGCCAATCAACAATTATTTGACGGCTCATCCAAGTGGTTATGGACGGAGGGGGAAATATGATCCAGGAAGTAGTTTCGGGGGAAAAAATGAGCCATATGAAAACAAAATTAACGTTATTACCGTAATTTTAACCAGCTAGTATTTTTTTTTCAAAATTGTTCGTTTTTTGCAATTCTATCTGACAAAATTGAATGTTACAGTAACCTAGCTTGTATTTTTTTTTGTCGCTTGCGGAACACGCTATTCTTGCTAACCTTCTTAATAGCACCTGTGTTTGCTTGTCCTTCTGCAATAACACGCAATAGATATTTTTGCGCGCAATAATTTTTGAAAACTTTTTTCAAATTTCTCGCAAAAGTTGCGTCATTCCCGCCCTCCTCCTTTTTTCTTAACCCTTTGCCCTTTTTTCTCCTTCTCATGTTTTTTCTTACCCCCCTCCCACATCTTTTCTTTTCCTAATGTAATTTTCGTTTGGTGCCATTGTACATAAAACGACTTGCACTAACCCAATTTGAAAAGCACACATCTTCTCCACATCCACGGGGCACATCCACACATCTTCCCTTTTTATAGACACTCGATTCACCGTGACACAAGAAAAAGGTCTCGAAAATAGAAACGACGTGTTGTTGGATGTGTGTGTGTGTAGATTGGGTATGTGTGTACATTTGTATCTCTGTCAATTTTTCTTTTCATCTGTCATCCTTTTATTGCAGCATTGGCTTTGTTTTCTTTTTTGCTGTGTCTATTCTCGATTTGATTGGGTGTGCCACTGGCAATTGAGTCAAAATGAGTGGTAGAGGAAGAGTGAGAGTAGAAAATTTGAAAGGAAATGAATAAAGAAGATCGGATTTCGTAGAACTGCTCTCGTCAGATTAACGTGGTAGTTCTTCAGAGCCTTCTTCTTTTCTATCCTCTGAAAAAAGGAAGTTTAAGGAAGGAAGTTCAAAAAGAACAAAGACAGTGGGCGGAGTTATCGTCTTTCAAAAATTCTATTTCTGAACCTTTTTTCTTTCTCATTTTCAACCCTATTCTTCTTTTTCTCCAACCCATTTCATCACATCCAAATGAACTCTGGCCAACTAAACGGGTGGAACTTTTTTTTTTGTTTTCTGTCAGCTCCCTTTAAAATATGATACTTGTGCTATACGTGCATCCAAGCTATTTGTGAAAAAGTTCAGGTTGAAATTTTGTTTTTTTCATCTCAAAACTAGAAATTCAATTTTCGTTCGTTTCTCCTTTCTCAAACTTTCTTCTCAAAATGTTGCATTCTGGTGACCTCTATCTCATCCTAAACACTGTAGGTGTTTCATCTATCACTTTCGTTTCGCTGTTGAACACCCGATGAATTAATTAGCCTTCTTTATTCTTCGTCTTCATTTCTCTACTTTTTTAAAATTTGCAATTTATTTACAGCGAATGTGATGACCCTTCGTCAGTTGATACTTTTCGCCCAACTATGGGCACTATGCCTTGCAAATATCAATATGTTCATCAGTAAAGAAGAAATGAATCGGACACTAGGTAAACCTCCTGAAAAAGAATATTCAAAATTATTCAATTTTAAAAGGTTCAGGTGTCAAAGCAGAATTGAATTACATTGAAATGGGTAGTATCAACACTTATTCCACGAAGTTCCACTACAGGGTTATGGCTAACATTGATTATGTCTCTTTTACTTGGAATGCTGTTGGACAGGTATTTTTAGACTTTTTTCTGCACTTTTTTAACCTCTGAGCAAATAACCAAAAGCTCAAAAGGGTCATCTTTCAATCCCACTAATTCTGAAAAAGTCCCTTTTTTTCAGGTCGATTATGATGTTCGTGTGGAATCCGATGATTCTTCAGTCCTTCCGATTGTCCGTATCCCATTGAAAGGCCGTGTACCAGCCTCCTTCCAAGGTACCAAACCCACTAATTCTTCAAATTCATAATTTATTCCATTTTACAGACTTCAGTGTTGAATACAGATGCGCGGGTCATAGATCCGGACAATTTACTGTCAGTCTATATTTCAATTTCTACTATGACGGAAAAACGGTGCCAGTCAAATTAAGACAGGAGAAGATTTGCGCCTCGAGGGACGGTCGACGTGGTCTCAATGGTCAGTGATTTATGTTTTTCGGTAGATGTGTTCCCATCCTTGTTTGTTTCAATGACAAGTTTACACGTGTTTCTTATCGGCTCCTCCATGGTGCCTTAAACATTTTTGTGAAAATCGGGGGAATCGAGGACTCAGAATGATTGAATGACACGCTCTCTCCATAGTGCAGCTGTTTGATTGTCACAGAAGCGGCGGTAGACGAAAATAAATGAGTTGAATAGGAAGAGAAGGTCCCCGACAATTCAAAAGAAAATGGAAAATAGCGCTTCAAATGGAAAATAATGATTGTTATTCCAAGAGGAAATGTGGTTTATGTAGTGAATCTTAATTTTGGGATTTACCAGTTTTGCGATGGAAAATTTTGAAACTAGAGGTGAAAATTATTTTGCAGGTGGCTACGAAGGAGCGGAAATTGATGATCATGACTCAATTGACAAGGCATTTTTTGTCATAATTTGCATCGCCGCTGCATTTTTGTTGATTGTCGCAGCTACTCTGATCTGTTATTTCAAAAGATCAAAGAAGGAGGACATGATTCAAACTCGACTTCCGTTAGTTTCATTTTTCTTCACTCCTTTCAAAAATCAATCTTTGTTCAGAACTTCATTCCGGAATTCGTTGAAATCCACAAAAAGCGCGCAGCCATTCCTTTTGAGCACTCCGAGAGATGGTAATCCGGCACTTCTCTTCCGTTTTGCCCTCAAAAACGCTCTTTTCTTGCAGGCCCACAAACACTTTCTGCGGTTTCAAGCGCTCCTTGTTCATCTTCGACGTCGGGTAATTCAATAATCCCGGACAAGCCGCGAAACGTGAGTTTTTGTGAAAAGTGACAAGGGTTGACGTAGGTTTTGAGTTGATTGCAGATTGATGTGCGACGTGCATTGTTACAACTATACCAGGATCGTGATGCATTCCAACCTTTACCCTATGTAGATATGGAGGGTAAAGAGAAATAAGAAGATACACTTTCATTTGAGATTCATTTTTTGCAGGAACTTTCGGTGAAGTGAGATATGCAATTTGGCGTCAAGTAGACGATGTCCTTAATGGAGACGTCGATGACGAAGAGGATGCGTTCTGCAATCAGGAAGCTGTTTACACCAAAACGTTGAAGAAAAACGCCTCTTCCATTCAGTTGGATCGGTTTCTCTCAGATGCGCTTCTCTTTTACAACATCACACCTCATCAAAACTTGTCTCAAGTGGCTTGTGTTGCTTCTTTCGGAAGATTCGACCGCCCGGAAACTGTCACAGATTTCCCTCTGGTCTGTTATAGGCATCAAGGTTTTGGAAACTTGAAGAAGTTCCTTGCCAACTGTAGACTTGGTGACAAAACTAAAGGTACACAAAATCAGAGAGATAATTTCATTAGTAACATTGTATTTAGGTGCTCAAACCCTCCGAACTCATCAACTGGTTTCCCTTGCAACTCAATTATCCTCCGCTGTTGCTCATCTTCATAAATATAGAATTGTTCATAATGACATTGCTGCTCGAAACTGTTTAATTGCTGAAGTCAATGGACGTCTTCAAGTCCAACTCTGTGATTCTGCACTTTCTCGTGATCTCTTCCCAGGAGATTATCATTGCCTTGGAGATAACGAAAATCGCCCGTTGAAATGGATGTCCCCAGAAGCTATCGCTAGTGGCTTGTATTCTTCTTCCGCTGATGTTGTAAGTTTTCAATACAAATATTTTTATAAAAATGAAAGATTCGATTTTTAGTGGTCATTGGGTGTTCTTATGTGGGAACTTATGTCTCTTGGAGGATCACCATATGCTGAAGTCGATCCAGAAGATGTCTACGCTATGATTCTTAAAGGAGCAAGACTTCATCAACCAAACAACTGCCCAGATCAATTGTAAGAATTTAAATTTTACCAAAAATCTAAATCATGGAAATTTCAGGTACAAAGTAATGTTGTGTTGTTGGCGAGTACTTAGCGAGGAGCGTCCAACCAGTGAACAGGTAGTTCATGGACTCCGCGATTTCAATGTTCAACTCAGTCAATACATCTGAATAATCTGTATGCAACGCAAGAAAAGATCCAAATAATTGACGGGTGCAACGTTCCGATTCGTTTTATTTTTTCTTCCAAATTCCTGTTCATTAATATATACATATACATATGAATAATAATTATAATAACCTAATCGTACATTATATCAATCACACTTTCAGCGTGGTTCGTAGATGGAAGGAATGTTAGTTTAGTTGAAGAGCAGTTTGTCAAACAGAACTTCCCTAATCCACAATTATTAGTTCTGTCACACCATCGTTTTGTACAGCAAACAGTTTGGTTTCCACAGTTTTTGTCATTGATACACTCGTTACGGACATATTCTGTAAACATGCATTTTTTGGAATGTTCCAGAGGAATAACATACGTGAAGCATTATCCATCTCTATCCGAACAGGTTTCCGCAAACGGTTTGCTTTTGTGTACTCATGATACAAACGGTATTCATCTGGTGTTCGAATTTTATTAAGTGGTGACCTTCTATGAGTACATGTTACAAGAAAATCCTCATTTACGATAGCTTACCTAAATTCACCACTGAAAATCCCTAAATGAGGAATATCTCCTTTCTTCATAGGATACCATACACCCATTTGTTGTTGCTGGAATGGTGCAGGTTCTGGTGTGACTTCTGGTGGATCATCCGATGCCATATCTTCACTGATGTTACTTAAAGGTGCTGTGTTATAAATTCTCCCTTGTTGTATCATCCACGGCTTTCGTTCCGTTACAATTTTCTCTTCATTTAGTAAATCCGGTATTGAAGAAAACTTTGACCCGACATCTGGAATTAAATAAAACTTACAATAATAAATTACTATAACAGTTACCTTCAGAATCCAAGGATAGTTGAAGATCGGAAATAGGGTCTGGAGTGGAACTAGAGAAACTTTGCAATATTTGGAAGCTTGGCTTGAAATCATTATTATCTCTAAAATCAAAAATTCTTATTTTCATTCAAAACATTTGCAAACTGACTTTTCGGAAACTTTAGCCGCGTGTGAATTGAAAAGATCAACTAAACTCTTGTGATCTTTCAATTCTTCGCGTGTCGGTTCGGCACTCAACGCGCGTGGCTTTTTGAAACCGTTCTTGATTTTTGATGAAATCGGGAATTCAATCTCGTCCACACTACTGTAAATAACATTTTTAGGGAAGCCAAAGAATCAGAGATCAACTTCATTTCTTCCACTTCTGAAGCGTCATCTGGAGTGGCTGTTGTTGTTTTCATTTTCTTCGGTTTTCGACGATGTGGAAGAAGGGTTGGTGGCTGAAATGTTGAAGAAATTTGAATGAATTAAAGCTATCAGTACCATTTCCAGATGAATTTTCTTGATATGAGATTGTGACGACACAGGAAACTCTAATTCTTGAACCTCTTCTTTCACACCCAGGAAATTTGGTTTTCTATAATTCAAAGAACATTTTCAATACTACCCACTTATGTTTTTCACCTTTCTTTCATATATTCCATTTTATGATCATCTTCAATTTTCCGAGGAGTTGGTGGAATCGGAGAAGGGGATACTGTAGTTTCAATGATGAAAAATTGATCGACAGTTAAAGGAGGTGCTGGTGGCATTACTGAAAACAATATTTGATGATTTTCTGGGGAAGAAATGTTTGTACTTCTAGTAGTCATTGTAATCTGTGTGGTTGGTGGCGTTGGCGTCGTCGAAGTTGTTGTAGGTGGAAACCAATCGTATTTTTTCACTTTTGCAGTTGTTCTTTGAAGTTGTTTTGCAAAATCTTCAGATACGAATCTAGCCATTCCTCTGAATTCATTTTCAGGTATTTTTAATAATACTTTGATGATAAATACCGTCTTGATGATTCCATAATCGGTGCTGTTATGAGAATTGGTTGCATCGGAAGAGTTGTTGTACTTTGAGGAGTTTGCTCCATTATTTCATCAGTGTCAAATGATATACTTTTCGTTTCATCTTCCTCATCTTTAATTTTATAACTTGCTAGCTTCAGTTAATTTCATAATAAGTACCTGTATTCCTCGAGATTATCATATTAGACATTCTTGGTGTTGTATCTGATCTAAAGCCCATTTTCATTATTTTTTTTCTATTTCAAATTGTTACCGTCGAATTTTATCAGGAATACTCCAACAATCACCATGAATACAGACTAAATTGTCAGGACACTGCTCATTCTTATCACAAACACCTCAAAATGTCATATAATAAAAGGTCGTGCATTTCATAAAACATGTCAATATTCATGCAATTCATTCTTTAAATAATAAACTATCACCGGAGAAATAGAGCAAGGAAACAAAAGTACAGTATAGTGCATAGAATTTCATTTTTCATTACAAAAAATATAATCTGAACAGAAAAAAGGAGTTGCGTGCTCAGATCCATCACCACAGCTGTAATCTACCTGGCCATTCAAGTCGTTCCGATAACCGCGGTTTTGATGATCTCTTGTTTCTTTTTCTTCCATTTTCAGAAATTTCCTAAAATAACATGATTATAAGATTGAGGACAGGGTAACTAACGTTTTGATCAACTTCCTCACTGCTTATACGTCCAGTTGGTGCCATTGGACCTCTTTTGTTGACTATAAGGTTAATATATGATAAAATTTAAAAAAAAATTAGATACCTTGTTCAATTTCACAAACTCCAGATTGTCTCATATTTTGTTGATATCCTGGTTGACAGTTACATTTACCAAGATCACAATATTGATTATTTTGACTACAATCTCCATCATTTTCACAATCTGAAAACATATTTTTGAAACATCATTTTGTAAAATAACTATTACTTTGAGCTATCCACAAACATTGACAATCTTGACACCCATTCTCATTTATTGTCACAAAACAGTTTTTACCACAAACTGGAGGAGATGAACATGGTTGTTTCACATCTGAGAATGAATTTTTATATACTAAATCAAATTAAATAAATATTACTTGTCTCATTTCCAGAATAATCTTCATCTTCTATTATAGATTTCGATCCCTCCTCAACAGCCTCATCCTCTTTTTGTTCGTCATATTTTGATTGGCTTGTCTGCAGAATGGCATTGACTTCAGCTTCAGTTTTTTGATATAGAGTGTCGGAAACTGTTTCCACTTGAGCGTCACTTGTGTTCTGGTCATATAATGAGCTGTTTGAATTGGACGATGACTCGATGACAGCGTCTTCTACAGCCGAGTTATTGCCTATATTAAAATAATCAATTGTTGTTGAGGGTTCGTTCTCATCCACTCCTTCTCCAGATCCTTCGTATGCTAGCTCTAGAAAAATATTGGTTGAAAATATGATGAAACCGAGAAGGTAACTTACTTTTCACATTTTCTTCAACTGCCGCGCTTGAAAATAAATCTGTACCAATGGCTGGGGGACCATTTGTATGAAACATACTTTTCATTTTCAGACGTTTTTTAAGCATGTCAGATTGATCGGAATCTGAAATACTTGGACTATTTGAATAATTAGGAAATGAACTTACAACTCAATGCTAGCTCATCTTTTTCTTCTCCAGAACTTGCATTCGATTCATCTAATAAAGTTGGAAAGTTCTAAATTCAAAAGCTTTATTTAGCTTAATCATTGCATTAATCTTACATCTGTACTAAATGGTAATTCCTCATCTTCTAAACTGTGTGGAGCTGTATTAACCAATAAAAACGTGGAAAAAAAAATCAAAAATCGCATATCTGAAAGTGAGTGTGAATGTGAAGAAGTGCGAAATAAAAATTGAAAAGAGACAGTAGTCGGGGGCGGATAGATAGAAGAAGCTAGTTCTCAACTACTTGAGGAGTTTTTCTTTTGAATGACTGACATAAAAAACCGTTTCTTCTAAGATCTCGTCCTTGCAATGTTACTTGAATAGTTCATCAAGTAGATGACGAATTTTTCAATACGTAAAAATAGAATTTTTGAAGATTCTCAAGGAAAAGAAAAGAAAAAGTGAATTCTAAACCTTGAAATGAAATCGAGAAGAAAAAGAAAAGCGGCGAAGTCGGTAAATTGGTGAATTGGGTAGAATAGGTAGACTAGCTCATTAGACGATGACAGGTCAGTTGAGGCGGGTGGAGTTTCTTCGCATTCATCCTGGTTCCGCGCGCTCACTTTCACCTACTGTTGGCCCGTTTCAAACAATTGAAACCGCACCTGAACTAGAATAAACTGCGCAATACTTATGGCATGTCGGGATAGGGGGCTTTTCCCTCTTGTCCTGCACACACACACACCGGTTAGATGCTTTTTGACCGGTGAATTTCAAAACGAACAGCGCTTTTGCCTCCCAATTATATTCCTCTGTTTTTTTGTTTCTTGGATTGGTTCCAGACAATTGGTGAATGGGTTCCAGTAAAACAAGATAATCAAGTACATTTGGTTCCACTTAACCGGAGTACATCAACATATTGTATAATTATTACTGAAGTCAACTTATGAATCTTAAATGAAAACTAATATTTTGTGAGTGTACTGTCAAATCGTTTTTTTTTGGTATAACACGCTAAAAATTATTTGTACAATTAAAATTTATTTTCAAAAAAAAAACACATCAAGTATAATAAAAATGATAATTTTTTCAATCACAATTCTTACCATTTTTCAACAATTAATATCCTCTTGGGTATCCTGGATATTGGCCTGGTGGTGGTGGTGGATATTGACCAGTTGGTGGTGGATACTGTCCAGTTGGTTGTGGATATTGTCCAGACACTGGTTGTGGATACATTGGATTTGTTGGAGTGACTCCTGCTCCAATTGGAGTTCTTGGTGGATATCCGGTTTGATACACATTTGATCCTGGATATCCTGGTTGTGCTGATGGATAACCTGGCTGGGAGTTATAGGCAGAATACCCTTGATTTGGAAGTGGTGGAGCCTGTTGTGGATATCCTGGCATACCTGGAGTTACTCCTGCTCCAACTCCGATCGGTGGTGGTGCATAACCGGCACCCATTGGTCTTGGTGGTGGTGGAGCATATCCGATTCCAGATCCAAGTGGTGGTGGTGGTGCTCCTCCGTAATGTGACATTGGAATTGTAGCTAGACCGATTCGTGAACCACGATATGAGCCGCTGCTAGAAGAAGAAGAACTTGAGGAAGAGGAAGAGGAACTTCGGCACGGACGACCGTACATCTAAAGAAAAGCAACAAAGTTGAGAGGTTTAAAAAGGCAAAAATCAAACAGAAAACTAGGAATAAGAAAAAAAGACGATCGATTGTGAATTGTTAGTGGGCGAAACGTCAATTGCCTCAAAAACGAGAAGTTTTCAATGTGATACGGTTATCAGTTTGCATTGTCAGAAAGAAGTTTCTCGTTTTTCAATCGAAAAAGAGCAAACAATGACGTATTGCAATGAAAAGGAAAAGGCGTTTTTGGTATATATTTTGAAATGTTGGTCGATTTCAATGAATCATTGGGAATGAATATGACCTTAGGATGAGATGAGTCAAAGGGAATAAAAAACGAGAGATGACTCATATGTGACTTTGGGAAATGAAATTGACATATAAACCCAAAACATCAATCACAATTAAACCACGTGTTCAGATGTCAGTTTTATTAAAAGTTAATGCCTTGATAATTTTTAAACCATTGCTGAGAAAACGAAATCTAGATATGTTGTCGTTGAGAAAATATAAGGAAGTCATTTTTTTCTTTCATAAAGAAAAAATTCAGACATAGCAATATTTTTATTCATTGTAATTATACTTTTTTTTAACTGAATTACTAAACATTCAGAAATTCCTTACTTAGGAAGAAATCATGAGGAATAATTTTGATGAGCAATTGATTCATCAATTCTCATGACCACAGTTTACCCACTAAAATAGATTTTTTTTTCTCGTATTGGCGACATCCATCAGTTGTTTTCTTTGTTCTCTTGTGTGAAAAGCTGCTTGCCTAGTCACTGGCAAGAGAACAGCAGGAGAATGTCGGCCGAATGGTCTAGTGGTATGATTCTCGCTTTGGGTGCGAGAGGTCCCGGGTTCAATCCCCGGTTCGGCCCATTCCTTTTTTCTTTTTTGATTTGACTTTGATTAACAGTTCATTAAGAAACGTTCACGATACTTATGTATTATTTGTTTTGTATATCTTTCGAGACATTTATTGTTCTCAAATTAATTACTTGTTTCCCACGATGCCAAAAAAATTCCCAAATATTTATAATTTTCTAACTAAAATAAAATATTAAAGATTTACAAGAAATCATTTTTTCGATTCACGAAATTTCAACTATAAATACGCTTTCCACAAAAACTAAACCCACCGCCTTGGAGGTCACTGCTTCTCTGTTTGTTGTTCACTAGGCGGTGGTGGGTGGTTTACTCCTTTTCTCTGACTGCCTAGTAGTCGACGGCGCTCTCTGGGGGGTATGTCATTCGAAAGACGTTCACGTTGCGTCGTGGCCGGATGGTCTAGTGGTATGATTCTCGCTTAGGGTGCGAGAGGTCCCGGGATCGATCCCCGGTCCGGCCCACCAAATTTTTGCATTTTCTTACTCTGATAGGCAATGCAAATAAGATAATCTTTTACTAGCACGTATTACATTCATAATAATGCTTAAAAATAATTGCTCTTTTTTTAAATCAAATATATTTATTGAAACAGAAAATGACAGATTTTATAGAAATATGAATCTCTATATACATAACCGGAAAATAACACAAGGTGAAAATAATAAATAGATGAAGTAGTCAACGTAACACTTTCCATAAAAATCAAAACCCGAAAAAAGATGTCTGCTACAAAACCTAAGATTTGGTTTACGGACCCATAAAAAATGAGGAGGAGGAAACAAACTCTACAGATAACAACAAATGAACTATCAGAAACTATGCATAATCTGTGAGTTTAGCTTTGTTCTCCGCGACTTTGACTGGGCACTTGTTACAGCATCTGCAGACAGCGAAACAAAGAACTGCGAGAATCAGGAAAGTGAACGAGACTCCGATAGCAATAAGTGGAATTTTGAATGATGAAGCGATGAGTTTCTCTTGCATCACAGCAATTCGGGTCTCAGCAAACGCTTCTCTTCCTGAAATACAATAGTCTGTTATTGGATGGTATATTCTATTGCAGATTACGTCACACAATAAAGATTTACAACCTGTGCACAGGTCAGTAAATAAACATTCAAAAGTTAGACGTACCAATTGCGTCATAGTTGGTGATGCGGAACATAAATTCACAGTGAACGTTGCGTGGAAGTGGCATCTCATAATTTGTTGATGTTGCAGCAAGGTAAACGGTAACTGGGTCTTTGTTACATGGTCCCAAGTACGCTTGGTAAGTGATAGCATAGGTTAAGATGTTCTCCGGTTCAGCGGAAGCGGTCCATTTTATCATTGCTGTTGAATTGGCTTCAATTCCGACACGAATATTGGATACTGGTTCGGGAGCTGAAAATTAAACTTTTTCTGGATGCTGTTGATAACATTAATGCTTACCACATTGAAGACTTCCTTTTCCATAAACTTGTTTGCATTGGAATGAATTAAACCTTACTGAAATTGGTGTAGTTGCAGTATTCTGATCCGACGAGAGAGCAGAAAGAGTAACTGCATAAGAACTATCAAATTCCAAATGAGACAACAAAATTGAATAGGTTGGATCCACTTGTATATCCGTCATCACAGTGTTTGTTGCATTTTTGACTTGTAATCGGAAATAGCAACTGTCGTAGGCGGTTCTGTAATGGGCATTAATTAACTGCAGTAAAAAAAGGGGGGTTAGATAAAAATGAACGACCCGGATATTATCCGCAAGCTGTCGGTTTGGATTTCTCAAAGAGGTTCGCCGGTCTCATGGACCACTTGATGGCGGCTAATTAACCTCCCTATTATTATTGTAGCGGAAGCTTTTAAAAACAAAAAAGGAGACAGTACCTCGGGAAATGGAGATGTGCGACCACCCCTTGCTCAGAATTAAATCCGTTTTTGACAATGAGTGGAGCTCCTGGTGATTTGACAGCGAGAGTATTTGAGATTTCAGTCCATTCACTTTGAACAGTATCTCCAAGTTTACCAGCTGGGCCAACAATTGTAACAAGGAACTTATATTGAACTCCAGGAATCATTCCATCCACTTTAATCATACTATCAGATTCAACAGATGCAGTTATCCATTGACTTTCATCATAATAACCCAAGGCATAGGTTCTTTGCTTCCATTGAACCACATATTGTACCGGACCAGATGGACGAACTTTTGTCAAGCCAAGAAGTCCCTATAATTAATAAATTCTTTCTTTGACACCTCATAATTTATAACATAAACAATGACAGTTATCTCCCATTTTCCACCCCATGAGCCCTTTTCTCACCTCAAATGAGTCGTCCAAATCTGGTGTTGCAGATGGCATCTGGCATAATAATTCCACCGCAGAGACTGGAGATGATCCCACTTTTCCTGAATGAATATAGAGTTGGATTAGTATTTTATGAGAAAATAAATACCTGAATGAGCAGTCGACTCAAGCCAAAATTTGGCACCTTGAAGGGTCTCTCCAGTGAGATTACTTCGTTTCATGTCTCTTCTGTGTTGGAATTGGAGACAGCCGTTTTCACATTTTTTGTATTCTTCCGTGTCAACAAAAAAGTATTCGTCAATGGTTCCGTCCAGGTTCTGACGCGTTTTAGGATATCCATACTGAAAAAAAAAACATATTTAGTATTCAGAATGAGAAGTTTTCTTACCTTTTCCGAACACTTGGCCTTGCAATGTGCGACTCTGATTAGATGTGCATAATCGATTTGAATGTATGGAAGAACAACAAAAGAATGAGCCAATTTAGTTGCACTTAATATTAGGAGAATACTGTATAACCTCATGATGAGAACCTGCAAAACTTGTTTTTGTTATGAGAAATAACCATCGAAGTGTAAAGAACATGAGAAGAAGAAGAATAAGAAGAACTTGAGCATTCCACAAGCTAAGGTAATAATAATTAGTGTTGCCTTTGTGGAGGAGATGCGTTTTGAGAGCTCTTGAACGTCTTTGTTCGCATTCGGTTGACGATTAAGCACATCTAGAATGGAAGAAAGAAAGAGAGTCTTTTAGAAGCGTCCTCACGCCAGTCAGTCACCACCAAATTTCCGGAGGCAGTTCGAGAATGAAAAGATTTAGAAAAAGAAAAGAGGAATGTGATTGGGAGTGGAGGGAATGAGGAAAGAATACAAACACTTGAGGGCGAGACAATCCGTTAACCTCTAAAAAAAAGAGCAGTGCCCAAGAACAATAGGTCATGCAAATGCCGGTAATGGTTGTTGCCGTGAGTCTCGCTCTCTTGCCACCATTTAGAATATTATAATACAATACAGAAGAAGGTCAGATAATATGTGTATTCAGTACGGAAGAAACAAAAATAAGAAAGTACTGATCATTTACTGTGACTGAATGACAATTGCACCACCACCCAACCAACTGGTGCTGATCGGTGACGCGAGAGAAGAAGAAGAAGGATGGGTTGAACGGATTACACAACTCCGATTTATTGGCCAATTGCTTATTGCTAAGGTGTTCTTTCGGGAAACGAGGGGCCACTGGTTCTCGAATTAACAGTTGGCGTCATGTGCTGGCATATATTATCGCTCGCAGTTAGAAGACGAAGACGAGTTGGGAGGACACAAAAAAAAACGAGGGAAAAAATGAGTGTGAAGATGAAAGAAACACGTGAAAATGAAGGGGGAGATGAGGAAGCCATAATTCGAATTATCCTAGATTTTATTTACTTTTCTCGCCTAGCCTCCGGTGTTTCAGATGACTAGAAGGCTTAGTGGATTGTCCTAGCACTTTGGAAAATTAGTTACGTAGGCCAAGAAGGTAGGAAAAATGAAGAATGAAAAGACCACTTGAAAATTATATGGTTCAATAATGGGGGCCGGAGGGTGAAATTTGAATAAGAACAAATACGCATAGGGATTGCTGAGCTCGTTGTTTGTTAGGACGAAACTTTTTTTTTGAATAGGCAGCTAGATGCGACACAAATACACAACGAAATTGCAACATTGTAAAAAAAACGATAAAGTTTAGAAAGAGAAGAAAAAGTGAGGGGAGTGCAAATCGTCAAAAACTCCCGGGGAGGACGACAACTCTATGCTCGTTATTCGATGTTAACTAGGCCAATTCCGAAAGATACTTTCTTTATTTCTCTCACATTAAAATGAATTCAAGGAGAGGATTTCGAATCGAGACTACTAGTCACTGAATTTATAGTGTTTATGTTTTTCAGATATTAATACTCGCTCTCTCATCTATTTGTATCTGTGTTCGAAAACAGACCAAAAGTGTGGTGAGAACGGAAAAAGATAAGACAGGAGGCGGGTGTCTTCGTTCACCAAGCAAATGGTGTCCTAGTGTACACCACAAATGTGGGCGGAGCCAATGACCGCAAGGTGATAGAAGAATGTGAGGGGGAGGCACCTGTAAAATTTCTTTGTGAGAAAAACGGAAGTTTAGATTAGGTCAATTGAAAAATGTTATGAAACAACAAAAAAACTGATGAGGAAGAACTTGTGACCTTGGCCATAGGAAGGGACCAAACAGGTTAATCCCATTTTATAACCCGTCATTTAGAATATGAAAACCATAAATTTTGAGCGGTACGGTTAAAAAGAGATCGGGGAGATCCTCACTATTGTGTAGAAAGATATCCATAGCACTAGCAGAAAAATATAAATAGAGTTTGCGCAACATTCGAGAATAAAAAAAAGAGTAACATATGGAGGGGGGACACAAAAAAACGCCGGAAATCTCCTCATTTCGTATTCACGGATTGCATGATCTAGTTGAAATTCTATGTTGATTATACCAAAACAATAAGTGGGTGGAAAGATGAAATTTGGACCGGGAAGTTTGGCTGAATACCAAAAAGGTTTTTTTTTGGAAAAAAGTAATATAATTCATAAATATAATACAAAGTGAAGAAAAATGAACTCAAAAATTTTTATTCTAACCCAACTGCGAAAAAGTGTTCGGTTACCAGTTACCTGTCAGCACGAGAGCGCGCGGGAAAAGCACCTGTTGCCTACAGCTCGTCCGAGATCATTGGCGGTATTATCTACTCCAGAAGAGCTGTTTGCCGATTAATCAACTAGTAAAGGGATGTATTCCGCGCATCCTCTTCGTGTTCTACAAGACAAAACAACATTACAATATTCTATATTCAAATACTCCTAGCTGACAGCCGCTTTTAAAAGATTTGGAACGAAGACAGAGCCAGTCATCAATTAACGAATACCTGCTGCTGTCATAAACAACATATGTATTCGGAAAAGAGACACACTAATGAATTATTTCGACGATGATCCGTCTCAATTTTAGTGAGTATCTTGGTTGGATCTATGACAAGTCGAACCAAAATCAGAGATTCTCCCCACCATTTTCTCACCATAAAATTCTCGATTGAGGTTAAGAGGATCGGTCGGACAAGGATTAAGGAAAAGGTACTACAGTTAAATGACTTTTTCGACACCTGGCCAATTGGGAAAACAAGCGTAAGAAAATGAGAAATTTGAATAAATCATTTTCTGTTACTTTTGTTTTTACAGGAATTTCATCTAGTATCTTGTGTTTATCATACATAAAAGTTCATGATGAGGAACGTGTTCTTTGACTTTTATACTATGTGGGTGTGTGCATTCATTTTCTAAATAGCTCAATTATGATGAGTGCCCTGGAATCCAAACATTGGTAGGTGTTAGAATGCAAACAATGGCCTTAATAATTAGAGAGTGCGGAGCTAGTGTTGCGCAATCGGATCTTTCCTCATAGTGTTTTGGCATAGTGACTTGTGAGTTAAAAGCGAAAGGGACGTACTGTCGATGTGGCTATTGTGACATCAGAATGGGTGTCAGATATGCTACACCGTGTCAGTGGAAGCACGCAATGTTTGGTAATCAGTAACAATAAAATACTTGGCTATGGTAGTATGCAAATTTACTATTGACTCAATTATATTACGTTGACTTTAGTTTATGGCCTATAAAAAGATGACCACATTGTGTTTTACTATGGGATCAGGAGTTTTTATTACGAATACCAAATAAATTCAAAAATCGTTTTATTTTGACTATGAATAGAGTTTGCAAAATCTTAACAAATCCAAATTTGACCTATCTTGACTCATCACACCTATAGGTATCACTTTACCTTCCATGGTGGGATACTACACCTCTATATTTGATCAACACCTCAGAAAACAAAAAGTGTCATTCTGAAGACATCAACACCAGAGTGAGAGATATTAAAAAAGAAAAAGTGGTTGTAAAGTCTCGAAGATTTGAAAGCTGATCCATAAGAATGTTTATTCCATTCTGGATTATGCCGTCAACCGGCTGCCGGTCTTGCCTCAAAAACGCGGCCTGGCACGTAAGTATCACATTCGAGCCAACACTTTAAACTTTTTTTTGTTCGATCAAAAGTGTAGATAGATTGAAAGAAAAAGATGAAGAAATGGGGGGAAGGGGGTTTGAATTATGATTGGAAATCGGGCAACAAGTGCCACTGGGCACGAGGGTCAACCAAAATGAAAAGCGAAAGAAAGAAAAGAAGAAAAAAAGGATAAATGTGAGATAATGAGTGATTAGATTTGATAAATAGAAGATCATGAAGATCTAAGGGGTTCCGAAAAGAAATTCAATGGTGTCAGCTCGTGGATGTATCCAAAGTGTCAAGAGCTTGGAATGCCGGCTCTCCCACAAGCTCACAAACCACAGAGGAGAGCCATAAATCAAAGGTAGTTAGAATGTCAATGAAAAAACCAGATTTTTTCGTTGGAAGCGGATTGTGAGGTGGTTGTTGCTAGTTTCTTTCAATTCAAAACGTGGTGGAGATACATATATGTATGCAAATGAGAAAATAAGAGAAAGGGAGAGAAGGTGTTCTTCTTTGGATAAATAACCTGTTAGACAATGTGATTGAGTAAATGATGCATGGATACATCTCCCGTTTTAACACTTGACTCGTGTCAAATGCAATGAGGCGGATAGTAGACGTACTGGCGTTTTGAAGGTGATGGTAAGAGAAAAGATGATTGAAAGTTATGTTTACACGTTGGACACAAATTGAATCAATTTTGGCAGTTGCAATTTCAATCCTGTGTTTCCTCAAGGAAAGGGTTAATGAGGGAAAAGCGAAAAGAAAAGGATAACTCGCTTTGTAGACTTTGCACATATGTTTTCTCAAAAGATATTATATATGTATATCGAGTTCGAAAATGATTTGTGGAGGGATCGGATGAAGAAAAAAAAAGGAGAATGTCATTTGCACTGCATAATACCCTTAATGGATTAGACGAGAAGAATAATATCGAGGAAAGTCTCGTTTTCAAATCTCTTCGTTTTTTTTTTTGATTTAGGAATGAAAGATTTTTCAAATTTGAGCTAATTTGAAATCAAGAATAAGGTTTATGAGCAGATGTATGCAACATTGACCAATAAGCAAATTGGCTTAAATCTGTAGGTAAGACCATCTGGATTATGATGCTAATGGTCAAGAAAACACGTTTGAATGGAAGAAAAGGAAGTGACATTGATGTCGAGAACACAAGAAGAAAGAGAAATGCAAATTTGGAAAGGGGAAGGTGAATGAGCTTCATTACAATTCCGTGTGAACTTAGTTCAGTGTAAGTAACGGAAGGAGACGAGGAGTTTTGACACTTTTCTCATTTCCATAATGAGTCTCAGAGAAAGGACTTTCGTAATAATCGAAAAGATGTAAATACCAGATAGAACTGTGATTGTCATTAACAGGAATAATGGAACGCCGTTCGCGATAAGAATCATCGGACCTGTCACCACACGCCTGCATGACATTTCTTCTCAAAATGTTTCTCTTCAAGAGAGATTTGCAAGATGTGTCCGGACGTTGTGACCGATTAGTTGAGCAACAGATGCTCGAGAGCACACTTATCAACACAAACTTTTCAGACACATGTGTGGATGTATGCACTCGAAAAAAATGAATGAAAAAAAAGAAGATGATGGATTGATGGAGTAGATTGGTAAAAAGTTTGAGAGTAAAGGAAAAAACGAAAGTATAAAAAACTCTCGCATATGGAGGGAAAAGTTTGGAAAATTATACGTTTCGTTGACGGGAGTACATTTATTCATGATGACCTGTCAAAGAATAGACACCACCAAAAAAGTTTGATATGCGACGATGTCTGTGTGTGTGCCAATATGCATTTTGGATGGTTTTCCAAAAAGAGAAACACAACACAAATCGCGGAAGTGGTAGAGTCAAATCTTGAGGAATTGAGAGAAACGCACTGATCCAGAAGTTATTCTATACAATTGTGTTTGCTTATTTCGGAAATTTTGGAAAATTTGAGACTGATTCAGAATTTGAGATTAGGCAGAAACAAATCTAGAAACAAAGAAAAACACAAAATAAAAACATATGACCAAGGACAAAACGAGAAAAAGGGAGAGTTGGTGGTTCAAGGATATTTGAATGGCATACTATTCTAACGAGTACATTCGAAAGAAAAACACAAAGACCTTCAAAGACATCTCAATAAGTCAATATCCGACAAGTAACCTTGTCCACGTTCACAATAGCCACCGAAACTAGCATGTCTTATTGCGCAATGGGATTTCGGAGAGGCGGTGCACACGACGATATAATCATCTGCCGCACACAAGTTTTGACCGTTGTAAATTTGTCAAGGCGGCCTTCATGAAGACTCTCTTTTTGCTGAGAACGTAATTGTCTCTTGAAGAGACACCGACTAAAAGGATGAGTGAGCGATTGACGGTATTGCGTGATCATGATATTTATTCAATCAGATTGATGTTCCTCATCCACTTTATCAAGTTAAGTGTCCATCAATGTAAATATAGATCATAAAATTGTACATATCTTCATTATCTATCTCAGAATATGCAATATATATTATAATGAACCTATGTTTCTGTAATATTAAAAAAGATGAATGATAATAAACTAATGACTGTGTTAATTTGATTTATCTCTAGACATTGTTCAAAAACTATGGAACTAGGAAGACATTCACAGGAAAATATACATTTTCAAATATAACAAAAAGATTCTTCTGTTACCCAAACAGACGGGACGAGTAGTCAGAAAGACTGAGTAAACTCAAAAACGGTTGTGTAGAATGCCACGGAATTAGTCATTCTAATATAACAATGGTCGACGGGTACGAGTAACTATTCAAATTGTAACAAGAAACATTGAATAATAATAATATATATCAGTGTTTGTTACCGGAATTCAAAGAATAGAAACAATAGGGAACGACTTCCAAGGTTGTTTGGATCTGTAGAGAAAATAAATATGGAACTGAAGGGGAAAAATCTGACGTAAGATTTTTCGAGAATGTCCTTAAAGGTTTTTTTCCTGGTAATCGTTAATTTTTTATTGAGAATCTTGAGAATCGCTCTATTTGAGATCCGAATAAAAAGAATCAGTGCACCGTTTTAGATTTGAAAAAACAAAATTATTTGTGAATAAACTGTTTTAATTTCAGAAAAACACATCATGAAGTAAACAACTACTGCAGTACAACCATAGAAACAAAAATAAAAGTATTCCAGGAACAATATGGTATCAAGTTTCCCATGTTATGAATATATTCAAAGTGCAAATTGAGTATGTGTACAAATGTTTCTCTTGCAAAACTTTCTTCCTCGTTTCCTGATTAAAAATGTATAATAATTTCCTTTTTTTCAATTGTTGCTTTTTTTCAAATTTATCTGGTTTCTGTTGATAGGTTAAACTAGAATTTCGAAAATGATGAAATGTTTCGAGAAGTACCTCTTACTCATTCGAAATTCATCCGGCGCTAAATCACATGCTATTAAATGCATTCTTAACGAATTTTTTATCTGCAATATACGTAAGCATTCATAATTAACAGCGTCCTCTCGCTGGTCTCAGAGGGTGTCATGAGGAACGTTGAGTAAAAATTTCACAATTTTCGTAGAAATCAGCGTCATTTTTATTTTTGGTTTTGATCTTATCAACATGCTTTGATTTTTTAGAAAACGTATTATTCATAATTTTCAATGAAGTTCTTTATTTTTTTATTTCATATTCCCAATTGACTCCAAAACTCCTAGAAACCGTCGAAAAACCTAGATATTCTCCTGGAAATGACTCATTTTCCGCTTGAGGTCTACTTCTTTCCCTTTTTTTATTAATTATACATTCATTCATCATAACCCCCGCTTTTTTCATGTTTTCTCTTCCATTGTTCTGCAAAAAAGATCATACATGAAATATTAGCACTTCATAACACTCGTTTTTATGGTGTTCTGTATCCATCCCTTGAATTTCCTATTTTTTTCATTTCCAAAAAAAAGTCGAAAATGTCTACCACTTGAAAGGATCAAATCTTGGCGTCATTTATCATCTTTTCGCTTTTCAGAATGCCGCTAACTGCTCGAAAACATTTTTGGTAGCAAAATAGAGAAATTAGATATTTGAACTGTTATGGAAATGCTTTTTTTTCTTTTCAGACGAAAATTATTCGTGTCAGAAACGAAAATGTGGAAACACTGTTTTTCCCTTACATCGTGGTTTCTGTTTTATTTTTTATTTGTTTTGTGTTTTCGATATGTTCATCCACAGTCATGCTTTAGTTTGGCAGCTGTAGACATGTCGTGGCATCTCTATGGAATCTTTGTTGATCACAAATCTATATTTTTCGTCTAGTAAATGACATGTTTCTTGATTGTAGTTTGATGAATCATCATTTGAACACGTTCTAGAAAAATTTGAGGCAAAAGATCAATTTTCGAAATTCTCGATTTGTTTCTAGATTTTCGGTTTCAAAGAACTCATTTTTGCTGGAGGAAAAGGATCAACTTCCGTTTCACTTTTTGATTGATCGTTTCGTTTTGAAAACTTTGTTTGCTTGATCATTTGGAGAGAAAATTTTGAGAAAATCACAGATTTCAAAATAATTTGCCATTCTAAAAATGAAAATCTAAATACATCCCCTGCAACTAAATGTTGCTCTCTTTCTCTTCCGCTTATTATTTATTCCAATAAAAAGATCATGAAATGTGGTCCGGGAAGTTTGTTTTTTTTTTCATCTGAGTTATCCTGATGAACCACATTAGAATGCATCTGTTCTCCGGCCGGCGACTGGAAGAAGGAAGAGAAAAAAGTATTGTAAACAAACACGAAAATCAGATTTCTCGCTTCTCTTCACTTCCAGTCGCAGCAGTCGGCGGGACCATTATCCATCAATCGAGCGTTATCATAAATGCAGATACATCACCTTCTCGTGTATTTCTCTCTCTCTCTCTCTCTCTCTCTCTCTCTTTTTCATTTTTCCGTTTTTTTTATCCAAGCACCCCCCGACCCACGTACTTCATTTTCCCTCGATGATTATTCGACGTCTCGAGTCAGTCACGTCAGCACTTTGGAAGGCGCGATATTGTGTTTGATTACTACAACTTTCTTCTCACTTCTTTTCTCAAAAGCATGAGACTTTATATGATACCTTAAGGAATTTGCGTCATTGGATATGTTGTTGAGTTCATTCTGATTAAAAATTGAATTCAGTGTAGGTACAATATTTTGTCAAAACAAAACTTTCTTAAAAGATCGAGAGCAGTTGTCAGAGAGAGTTTTCATCTGATTAAGGGTTAGGTGAAACGGATTCGTTGAACTTTTTACCTTATATTTTTTAATGAGAAGTCGTAAGTCTTACAGTAATAGTTCACCTGTACTCACTTTCAGTTCGTTAGAAATTTCTCGAGTTTTATGAAGATTCACTAAAATACAAATTGATGGGTCAAAATGTGTCTTCATGTTTCTAACAACAAACCACTTCGGTAGCCACCCAACGACATTTCCACAGAAACATGTCTACAACACACTTCCAACAAAAACGAAATTCTAACATTTGACTTTCGAAATGTGAATCGATCTTCCACAACTTCCACATTCATATTTAAATCGACAGTGACATTATATTCCGTCAAACCGTCCAACTTCTTTTATTTCGCATAAAAACTATCGGAAAGCACGTTGAACAAGGCAATTGGCATCAATTTTGAAGCCTGTCATTTGCAACTACTTTCTGTTTTCTTTTTTTTTCGTCTTTGCCCCCACGCATTGTCTTTTTTTTTTACTTCTTCTACTACGTCATATCTCTTCTCGGAGATTGCAAAAAAGGAAAGTGAGGAATGTAAAAAGTTAGGAAGGAAAAAGCGTTGTTCGAAAATCGTGTTGAGCTCTGTTGCCTTCCGAGGGTTCCGGTTAAATACGACAATACACCTAATCATAGTGGCCAGATGCACGTCCTTCTCTCCGATTCTTCTTCTTTTGTTTCCTTATCGAGTTTGCACAACTACTTCTCAGTCCAAGTTCTTCTGCAGAAGTTTTTCGTCCTACTTTTTTACTGTATTCTTCATCTCCGTAATTGTTTGAAAATTTCAATCTCCTGTCCAAGTAAGACCCCTTCCAATTTCCGATTCAACCAAAAAATGGTTAGAATGTCAGTCAGAGGGTATAAGTGAGATGAATGTGTCGGTTGCCAAAAACGGACAAAAATACATCTACAAAATCGTTCTTCTAGTCGCCCTCAAATCCCATTTATCTTTCACATTTTTGCGTGTTTTCTGCTTTTGGAGCCTTAAAAAATCGGGAAAAAACCGGCCAAAGAGAGCAACGATTTGTGCACTTATCCCATTAAGTAATTTGCATTTAATTGACATTTTTGCCCTCATTTTCTTTTTTTGATATTCGCTTTTTTGCATGTTTTTGTGACTAAGAGGCTGATTTTTTTTGTTTTAAAAACCTGATGAAATAGTTATTTTCTCGATATCTAATTTATTAATAATACCGTTAGATTAAAAAGCGGAAGCAAATTATAATTAGCTAGAGAAATATGATAATCGTTATTTTTATTCAAAATAAGAAAAAAATCAGTTTCCTCAAAAACTTTTTCAATTTATTAGTTGGTTGTACCCGTTCATTCAGAGTTTTCTTATTTTATGAAGAAAAAAACGCTTGCCCTTCTTTGCACCAATTGCTCAATAATCTTTATGTCTAATTGAGCAAGCTACAACGTCATTCCGCTTCTTCCGAGAGGACAATGAACAATGCACAGGAAACTTTGAGATTTCAAAAATCATAGTTTCTTTTTTCTATTTCCAGAACACAGTAGTAAAAGACGCATCAAGTTTGAAATAAGAAACCAGCTAACATGGAGGCCAACGAAAAAGACGAAAAAAGCAACACGAAAAAAAAGAAAACAAAGAGAAGATTGACCAAAATTAAATTGTTGCGCGTTATGCGAGGGCTGGTGTCGTTTCTTTTAGTGTAGGAAAGGAAGATGTGCAATGGCCCCAGCATATTCCTCCGACAAAAAGATTCAGCGACCCTCGGATTTATGTACATGACAAGTGAAAGAGCAACATTTTTTGGGGGGAAACCAAACGGCGAGGGTGACGAGAAGGGGGGCACCAAAAACTAGTAGCACCGCCATTTCCTTCTCCCAAGCCTCTACGCCAAAAACATTCCTTTCCCGTCTATTGCAATGTGTCTCTTCTTCGTCGTTTTTTTCCCGTTATTTTTCCCATGGTCTCTGTTGCCTCAAGATTGTTGCAGTTTCGGCCCCTCTTAATATGCGTGAACTGAACTGCTTGAGACTTTTTTCTCACGTGTGCCCGCCCCTGTCGCGGAGGGATTCTGGAGACCCTCCTCTGCACTTGTGTGGCGTGCATAGTGTTGACGTCGAGCTAATCATCTTTTTTTTTTTGATGTGATGTTTCTTTGTTTCTCAATCATCGTGTGAATTTGGTTTAGTGGGTCAAAAGGTCAGAATTCAGTTTTTTTCTTTTTTTGGAGAAACTGAGTTGAAATTTATTAAGGAGTCTAAGATTTATTTTCAAAAAACCAAATCTCAAGTTTTTCTAGAAAACATAAATCAACATGTCTAGACGAAAAAAGGTCCTAAACCATGGAAACACGAAGTTTTCGGAAACTAAATTTCCATACATATTAACAAGCGCCGCCTGTGTCTCACCTCTGGTATGTATCTACCCTCATTTCACATCTTTCATTCATTTTCTTTTTGCTCTTCCACTTTCTTTCATATATACATATTTACCACCACCTTTCTATACTATGTTATTCCACAAAAAAAGTATCCATCGCACCCGTTCAATTCCTTGTTTGTCACGTGTCTTCATATGACATCAGGTACTTTTCGTCTAATATTTCGCTCCTCCATTCCGCTACTTCTACTCCCCCACTCTTCACCGGGTGTCCGTTCTCTCTTGTATCTGTGTATTTTATCTTTTTTCTCTCTGTGTTGAAATAAAAAAGGATGTATGTTTGCACATTGGTCCTTCTTTTTTTTTTGCTTCTTCTTCTTCTTCTTCTTCTTTTCCGAAAATACATAGCGTCATTCTCATTCGCAAAGTGGGAGAAGACAAGAAATTTAGTGAGGTCTTGTACTCAGCCTCAGAACCATTTTCTTCTTCTTCTTCTTAGTCCTCATTTCTTTTCTATCTTGTCGTTTTTTTTTCTTTCCTCTAATTCTCCATTCCTTTTCTGTCTCTCTTTCCCTCCCTTTTCCAGCCAAAAGTCGTCATCCACTCAATTTGTCTCTGACTTTCAAATACAGATCGGCCATTTGTGATTCCTCTCTTCTTTGCTCTCTCCCATCTCTTTTGAATATTCAATTATGCATTTCTCGCTTTTCTGCCTGACTCTCCATCTATCACTTGGAATAAGAAAAAGAAAAAAAACGACAAACTTGACGAGGTCAGCTTATGTTAATTGAGTAAGAAGTGGGCTTCTCGGATTGATTTCCGAACACATATCTGATGAGATGCTTCCTTGTCTATTCCTAGGTGTTTCTTTCTTTTTTTTTCATGTCAACGAAAAAAAAAAGAATCTAGAGAAAAAAATGTTTTGAAAGAATACTGAAAAAGTATTTATTTGGAGAGCGAAAGTTCAAACTAATTCCAATCATTTTATTATTTTCTTTAAGAATGTCACGCAATTAACTGAGAAAAACCAAAAAGTGCAAGAAAAAATCGCCTGGTCATAATTCGATCGCAATTCGATCAAATTAAAAAAGAACTGTACCGTCGTAGGTCACGTTTATTTTCTTCGCATTAAAATGTCAACGATCAACTGAGAACAACCACTGTGTTCGTTGCCATTATTCTTTGTGTTTACACAAGACTGAAACCTTCTCGGTTACGAGTGTTCTTTCCTTAAGAGCTCACGTCATATGTGATGAGGATGATGAACTTTTAGAATGATAATTATGATCTCATTAGTATACAATCTCAAATCATTCTGATCAAATCCTTTGTTTTTACTTATTTTTTCTGTGTTTCATCATTTTGAACTCAATAGTCATGAGGAGCAGTAGCTTTGAAGGAGAACAGCCTCAGACTACTCAATGCAAATTATGGAAATGAAGCGTCGGAATATTTGGAGAAAATAACTCAATAGATCCGCCTTCCCTTGAACGCCATCCTTTTTCTTTCTCTTTTTTTCTTCTTCCTTTTCCCGTCATATCCTTTTATTATCATTCAACGTTCCCCCCTCCGTTAATCCTGTTTTTTCATTTAATCGCAAAAGAGCTATTCTGCTCTCAATTTTACCTGCTCACTTATGACGTTTCTTCTATCAGGTACATTTGTGTGCACAAGTGCAATGAGAGAGAACACGAAAAACTTTTCGGATTGATTTTACTTCTGTTTTAACATTTTATATGAGCCAAGTTCTGACCGAGGTCTACTTCTAGAGAATTCACATGACGAAATGAAAAAAAAAATCAGGAATAGATCTTTCGACTCTTTGAAATTGTAGGCACCGATTTGAATGAAAGAAGCGCTCCGGTGAATTGAAGTAGATTGAGACGCCTTCATGATGCTCTCCAATTCAAAATGAAGAGAGCTCCATTCTATTTTTCTCCTTTCTTTTCTTCATTTACTCTTTCTCTTTCGGTTTTTTTTCTTTCAACTGTTCCGGTTTCCCATTCGCACTTCTTCATTGAAGAGCTCTCAGAATAAGTACTCGGGACTTTCTAGGAAAAACATGCGAAGTTTCATATTTGAACTCTATTTTCAATTTTTATAGTTTTTGTTTTGCTCATTGCAAAAATAGAATGGAAAAAAGGCGGAAAACGGGTCAATTCCGTTTTGGTAATTGTTAATCTCGACCACGAATGAGTGGATTATGAGATTAAAAAATAGGAAAATAAGTGTCAAAAGAAGAGGCAAGTTTCAGATTGAACTTGTTTCTTTTTACTAGAATATCTTAAGATAACTACGCCCTTTTTCTGGATTGCGTGACATTATTTAATTATTTCAACTGTTAGGAGTCCGAGAAAAAACAACTTTCGCTCCCCAGTTTTTGGAATTCGTCTCAAAGAACCAAATACTTACTTATTCTGACTGAACTTTTCTGTCAACCACAAGGTTTAAAACAAACTGCAAAACAATTTCAAAGGTTAGTATAACTATTAATCATTCAATATTGAAAAGTAGACACTGAAAAACAAAAATTGTTTGTTTACACTTGTTTAAAAAACTAAAGTTTGATTTGCTACAGTCTAGGTTGAGTAACTATTGTTTGATTTTCCTTCCCCCACTCAACAACTTTTTTCCGGGTAAACGATATAATGACATCAAACACACTACAAATAAATACAAAGCCTCGTGATGTCTCTCTCGCCGCGTTCGTGGTGTAATGGTCAGCATGGATGCCTTCCAAGCATTCGACGGGGGTTCGATTCCCCCCGAACGCAGATCTTTTTGCTTTTTTCTCGGAGATCAATTATTCAAAAATGTCTTTTCAACTAAAATAGAAATGCTATTTTGATATGCTAATATGTTTATTTATAGTTTCTACACATTTGATTCGAATAAGTCTATTCCATTCATTAACACTTGCATCACTTCTTTTTTACACGAATTGAGAAGCGGAAGTGCACAAATAAGGTTGAAAAAGTTGGTGGAGTGCATGAGAGCACTACGGCTAACCTGGTTGACGTGGGTGTGGGCTTTAAGATTTTCACTTCCAATTAGTCAGATTGCCAACTTTTCCCACTTTTGTCTTTTTCCCTTCTCTCAGTTATCTTATACTTTTCCTATGAAAAGTTCTTTCGAATGATTTATGAATAAGGGGAAACGGTAAAAACAAGAAATGCCTGGCACGTGATTTCTAGTCATGTAAGCAATATGGCTCAATAGCTCAACTCAACGAGCAAAACGTTTTTGAACTGCTCCTCATCCGTCTCCACCCATTTTTTTTGTTGTCTTTTTCTTCTCTTTTTCTTATATGCTTGTTGTTGTGCTTGAGAGAGTTTTCTCGTTTAATTGGAAAAGAGCATTTAATGTTTTTGAGATGGAGGGTAATCGGAGAAGGGAATTTTCATTCATCCATATCGAATTAATTGTGGGTGTCAATGCACGTATCGCCCTTTTCCCCATAGAGATTTCTGATATAAAACTTTTGGTCAACGTAGTTTCGAAAATAAAATTGCTCAGTCGTTAACATTCCTCCCTCCTCGCTTTTCTTTCTTCGTTTTTCTGCTCATAAAAAATGTGCTCAAATTAACTACAGTATTCCTTGCGATTTCTTCTCTTTTTGCTCCTTTTAATCGCAGCTAATCGACATGGTCGTGTCATTCCAATTTTCCATTCCCGCCTACTTTAATGCTCTTTTACCATTTTCCACACATCCTCTTTTCTCAGTTTTGGACAAAAAAATAGGCGTGGCCTTTCGATTTTCCGTGTGAGGAAACAAAACCAAGATCCGTGTTTCAACGTCCAATTTTTTTGCACCTTCTTCAATTTTTTTTCTTTTCGTTCTATTTCCTCAGCTTTTCTTCTCTTCTTCTGTCAGCTGAATCACACCACACCAATTTAAGAAAAAGAAGTAGGAGAAAAAGAAAAGTGAGAAAGCACCAATTTCCCGCGAAACAAAACTGGGAACGAACTTCTTCGGCATTTTCAACCGACTCGTCTTTCACGAAAAAAAAACGACTCACACAAAGAAATCTTCCATTCAAAGATCCATTGACCAGAATCACTTGACCTAGTTGGTTGAGCACGTCAAACGATAAGAGGAGGTCCCTGATTGAATGGATCCCCCACTTGTTGCAAGACGGCGTGGGTTCATAATTAAAAATGGACGACGCCATAGGGGGTGATCCCGCTTTTTTCTCTTCTTGACGTTTTATGACGTGATTCTTTCAAGTGTCGTTTGGGTTTACTCTGACTCTCACTGTGTATTGCTTGAATCTGCTTTCCAATTTTGATGAGCGGTTTTGAGCCGGATATAGTAATTTTAGTTGGAAAATATATAGTTGTTGAAACGGAAGCTCGAAGTGTTGTACTTTTAGGATTTTAATTATTTTATTTTTATATAAGTCTAAATCCTGTCTTATCTGTTTATTTAATTGGGTTATTGAAGCTTGAAGTTTAGTTCTTCCTTTTGAAAAACTACATTAGTAATCGGTCACAGGTTAAAAATGCACCCACGTTGATTTTTTGAACACTTACAAAAAGAAAAAAAAAAGTATTCTTCCTTTTGAATATCATCTATTCAACAGTTTACACTTTCTAATTAGGTATATTTTTCCTCTGACGGATGGTTTCACTTCATGAATAGGCAGTAATCTTCCTCTTTTCATTCCACCAATTCACTTCTCCTTGTTCCGTTTTTTTTAAGAAAAGGCAACGAATCAATGTATTGTAAAACAGGACGGGGAAGAGAATTCTTATTTTATTCATTTTTTCCCACTTTACTTCTTACATGTCACACAGCTCACGTTCGCTTAGTCAAGTAGGCTATTGAGCAAAGAGTCGTCGTCGGAAAATCGCTGACTTCCTCTTCAGCTACAAAACAGATTGCAAGTTCCCATAGCCTTTCGAGTTTATCAACATTATGTTCCAAACCTCAAATGTCAAATTCTTGCATCCTTTTACGTCATCTGTTGTTGCTTGGCAATTAATATGACCAATTAGTTTGCAGACTTCTTCATTCTTCCAAATTTACTCCATCTTCTAATCATGGGCTGCCGCTTCTCTCGAACGACATCCACCGAAGACATCCGCAAGAACGTGGATAAGACTCCAGGTAGAAAACAATAGAATTATGAATACAGTACTACTTGAAAAATTTCAGAGACTGTTGCCAAGAAGCCAACATCTGCAAACCGTGCACCATCGCAAGAGCTCCGCAGTGCCAACAATGGAAACGCTCTCCAAATCGCCGGAAAGCCAATCATGTAAGCATGAATACTGTAACTCTGACTTTTTCTATTTAGAAATAAGCAACTTCTTTGGTTTGTGCGAATTTTTAAGATAGGATAATTTCTTAATTTTTCCAATTATTTTTGATTTCTATCAAGAAAAAAAAATATATTTCATGTGAAAAAACCACTTCCGCAGTTCTTTAAAAAAAAATTGAAAAAGAAGGAACTAAAATTTGAATCTCGGAACGAACATATATCAAGATAAATTCCTGTTTTATTTCTTTTTTCAGCGAGGTGGAGAGTGCCAGTCAAGCCGACTTCTTCCGCATGCTCGACGACAAGATCAACAGGGTTGGAAATTGTGCATTTTTCGGAATATGTTATAATTAAGTTTCAGGGAAAAGGTGGCGAGTCGGACAGCGAGAATTGATATGTGACTGGTAACTTGCTCTCAAACAATTCGAGTCCTACTGTATCAGTTCCGGTTTCAACATTCCAACATTCGGAATGATTCCAACATCCTGGTGTCCTTTTCGCTTGCTTCTAATCTTTCCCCCCTGGTCCATTTTTTCTTGTCATTGTGTCCCCTCCTTCTTCTTCTATCGATTACCTAACTTTGTATCATATCCTATCATAATTACCATTTCCATTCTCGCTTCATCAACGGTTCCGTAGTGCGGTTCACGACCAATCATTCTCTAGTTCTTCAACTCACTGTGTTCTTCTCACTTCTCTGGGGCAATTTGTAGAACAATACCGACCGTCTACTTCACGGCTTCTATTCTGGAATTTTCGTATCTCTATAGAATTATTACTAATTTTGAATTTCAATTCATCTCGAAATAACTCCAAAAACAACAGATTTCTAAAGTTATGTGGGAAATACTTCGTTTATTTTTAATTTTGGATGGTACAAGTCGAGAATATTGTGTTTTGTGAACTCTCTTGAAATTCTTTAAATAAATATTCTACACGTTTTTTGCAACGCCTGTTCAAACCTATTTTCTGCTTATTTTTAAAGGAATTCTCAAATTATCTGTATAAATTTTATAGATTAATATAAAACTGCCAAATAAGTCCCTCCGCTAGTTCACCTCTGAATTTCCTTCTCTTTTCGAAACCACCCCGACACACTCCAACCAAACTCGTGTAATTCAATTTTCTTATCCATAATATGGTTAGCCAAGGCTCATGTCTTGACTTCTTTCCATCATGTTTCCCATTCCCCCGCCCCCTTTCCTTAAACTTTTGACTGTTTAGTTTTTGAACTTTTCCCCCCCAAAAATCCAATTATTTCGCTTCCAAATTTCTTGTCACATTCCGAATTTTTCCTTCCTCATCCATCCACATTTTTTTCTGTCTTCTTACTATGAATCGATGTTCATATGATCAATTCTCCCAATTTTCAACATGTCCCATTTTCTTGTCTCCCAACGAAGCAGCCCTTGTCACTTTTTTCTTCATTTTCCCTTCCCTTTCCTTCTGTCTTCAAGTGAGTTTTTTGTAATGTTTCTGAAATGATGATCGACTTGTAAATTCCGTCTC
Organism: Caenorhabditis wallacei; assembly: GCA_963932035.1. Taxonomy (NCBI): domain Eukaryota; kingdom Metazoa; phylum Nematoda; class Chromadorea; order Rhabditida; family Rhabditidae; genus Caenorhabditis; species Caenorhabditis wallacei. The sequence goes on along the minus strand of OZ009931.1, from coordinate 8,681,765 downwards.
CAATTACTTTTCTTGAATAATAAATTTTGGCAAATATGTGCTTATTCATCAGAATTTCTCATTCTCTAGCTCACGTGAGTCAGAGATACCAGGAGTGCATGTTCTTCTGTTTCGGCCACTTTCTAATCCCCACCACTCAGATATGAAATGAGCTAAACGGATTTGAAGTGGTGTTGTTTGTTGCCATTTTTCTTAATCTTAAAACTTTTCATTCAAATGAAATTATCACGGACTTTATGTTTCCGATAATTTGGTTTTCAGGTACTAGATCTGCATTATTATTAGGTTGTTCCATAAGTATCCGTTATTTTTTGAAGGTCACCTTTCAAGACTTTTTTTTCAATGGTGAAAAGAGCGAACTGTTTGTCATTCCACCAGTACGTTGGGTGGGTGTTTTAGTGTCAACACCCCAATTCATAGCATTTCTCACTTCTTTAGTGGAAAGATATGGTAACTGTTTCCCACCTATCCAACCAAGACTTTTGGGATGCAATTAAAAAACGATTATGATCTGCCTTCAAAACTATTGAAATTATTTGTTTTTTTGTGGGATTAACAACAAAGGACTATAGTTTTAACTACCCGTGATAGCCGATTTTATTTTATTGAAATAGAGGAATTTTCGATGAATGATAATGCTTGTTCTTGAAGACTTATAGGTTTATACTTGAATGCATAGTACACGGGATTGAAAAATATTCTTTCCAATTCTTTCATGACTTATCAACGACACATAAGGTATGTCTGCCAACAATTTACCATTAATTGAAAAAGTTTGGCAGAGCCGAAAATTCGGAAGAAATAATCTTGTCATTTTAAGCCAATCCAATGTTTTTCAACTGTCAGGATAGTTTTACTCAGCATGAGAACTAAGAGTCATTTGATCAAATCATTATAATAAATTAATAATGGGTCATGTGTGAAAACAGTACACTAGATATCAAGTTAATTAATATAGGACTAAACCCAGCTGACTTGTTTAAAGGGAAATTTCTTACATAATTTAACTTTTTTCGTTCTGTCGAGAGGTTGAATAATAGGAGATACTAGATGATAAGATCATTGTTGAGGCCAGTGAATGTACTTGTCAGAAAAGAAAACTTGTGTACTTCGTAATTCTCCATCAGGAAAAAATCCAGATTTTAGTGACCAACGTGATATCGTATTATAACTTGTTGAGAAACAGACCTCACGGTAACTCACCGAATATTGCTTATATTCTACATTTTACCCACTGTGAAGCCTCGTCTAAGTACTCTATAATTTTCAACTTTTCACTCATTTCAAACATTGTTTATGCGGGAAAAAGCTGCATTGGAAAATGATATCAAAAAATAGTTGACTTTATATTTAAGCTTCGAGCTCCAAGAGTTGTTGAAGCGAGAAATCCCCGAATTGGGCACGTGTTGGGAGACAATTACCCATCCCTTTGGACAGAAAAGTTATTTGATCGGATGACTTTCCTATTTGTTTTGTGATGGAATTTGATAAAATAAAAAATAACGGATACTTATGGAACAACCTAATAAATAAACGAAACCCATTTATTCTGACAAAAAATTACTTCTCTAACCAATTCCCACAACATGTTGTGTTTTTGATAGATATGAGTCGAAACCTCAAAACATGTTCCATTGGTTCCGGAGGCAATTATCTCTTGGTTCTCCGTTCTCAATATGCTTTGTGTTGTGTTACAATTGTCCTTTTGGCTTCGCAAAAATCGCGAAAAATTGTCTCACCTTCATCTTCCTTCATCTTTTCCACCGAATCTCTTCTCACAAAAAGTCAGATTTTTCAATTGATCTCTGCGGTTTTTGCCCTTTATTTAATTCATGTTTTAATCAATTTCTGATGTAATAAGATTGGAAATCGTTGATTTATGGTGGTTTTTGAATTCGGACTTGAAATATTGCTGAAAACAGGAGAAAACCGGAAAAGTATCGCAGATTTGTCGATAATCCAATAAGTAGGTGCTTTTGCTCTCGAATCATATTTTATAACTAAATTATTCCTACGGTAACGTGATGTATGAAATATCAGAAATGCAATAGTTTGCTATGAGTACTCCTTGTAAGTTCAAAACTTTAATGTACTTCCTATGCCCAATAAATATTATCCTAATAAAAAATCACATTTTTTTCAGAAAACTCTTATTCATATAGCTAGTCATCCTTGCATAAATAATCTAGATCGAAATTCATTTTGTCCTGTTCGTACGTCAAAATTGAATCCCTTAAATGCGTCAAAATGTCAAAAAACCCCAGTTACAATATATTTTTTGACACTTAAAATTTTGGTTTCTATAACTAAGAATCATATATAATGATTTCTAGAAAGTTCACATAATCATATATTTCACTTATTTTTTGCTTTGCTGACGTGACAATCGCCACTAAACACTATAATTTAGTGCGTGGTTGAAGCGAAAACTGTCCTATAAATTTTCTTAGTCTCAAAGGTATTTTCGAGTTGGGCTGCTCTCAAACCTTTATAAGTATGTAAATACTTTCTGGATATTCCCATTGAAGGATTTTCAAGAACTCTATTCAGAATGACGTTTATTTATTCATTATTGTTGAGTGAGTGCGAAGATTGGTTTGCCAGCGAGCCTTTGAAATATTCAGTGTTCTTATGACAAAGGGTATCCATTTTCTAATTGCTTCATCACACATTCTCTATTTCTTTTCATTTTTATTTTTTTTCTCCTTTTTTCCTATTGTCACAAAAAACCTCAAAAAAACGTGATACCAATTCATTCTGGAAATGATTTCTTGGGGTGATGTGTAAGCTGTTGGAGATGGACAAATGAAAAACGATGAGCAGAAATAAACGCTCACAAGGTTTTTGCTCGTCTTCAAATAAATCTTGGCTCTTCATTTTCTTCATTTCTGCCAGTCACGTCCAGATTCAGAGCAAAAACGTTTCCGATTGACGTTTTTTTTCTTTTTGATTAATGCGAGATGAATTCGTTTCGTCATTCCGCTAGACTTTGCGACAGAGTTTGCTTGACTCATTTGTCTTGTTTTTTGTACAATTCCAAGGATTAGAAGGCACGAGTTATACGTTCCCACAATAATTTTTCCCACAAAGAACTCTTTTCTTCTTTGTATTACCTCACGCAGTAGTTTTCGCATTCTCCATTTGCACAAATTTTTTTTCATCTTCTTCTTCATTTTCTCTCTTATAAAATCCATGGGATAAGTTTTCATTAAGATTTCGAAAAAAAGTTACGAAAGGGCCCATTACCCCTTCCAAAAAGTTCTAATCAAGAAAAAGTCGTTCTTACGACTCCACCCCTTTTTTCTCTTCTCTCAAGTATGCATTTCTTGCATAATCCTTCTGAGTTGGTGCTAGTTCTTTTTTCCTGGCTTAGCCTTTTCCCATCTCATCCCATTTTCGTTTTTGTTTCCGTTCATCTCAACGGTGTTCGGAAACTCTAGAATGTCAATTTCGTTTTCAGAATGGAATCATATTTTATTCAGTATTATGAGGTTTGGATTTCAGAGCAGGCAGGTATTAGTCGACTACGACGTATCTAGGGAAACCTTTGTCGACATTATGTCAATCCTATTTTTAGTATTTTTTTTTCTTTTTTCTTGGAGGAGGTTATTAACCCGTTCTTATTTTTCTTGTGTTCTGGTTCGTAAATTGACGAGAAAATAGAAATCTCTTGCTATTCTTTGTCGCTTTACTAAAATAGCTAAGTTAAGACACTTTCTGTAAAACTTGTATCACTTATTAAATATTTTCGCTACATTTTCTGGTCTCCGGTGACCAAACTCGTTTCCAATGCATTTCTCACAAAATCCGATCTGAATATGAGCACTTTTTTCCACCAATTCGTGTATAAAACATGAGCAGCGAGTAACGAAGTTTTCAAGAAGCATGACAGATTCAGCTCCCACTACTCCACGTTCAACCACGCATTCTGAAGTGGATGTGCCCTTTTTCTCCACTTCTTTTTTTCTATTTCTTCCGTGCTCTTATCCTGGGCATTCATTTTGTCCAAAAGATCGCCATGAGAGCAGACGAACGCAGTCAACTGTGAACACACTTTCATTGGCCTATCTCCTTCCGTCTTTCCCATTTTGTGGCTTCTTCCAGAATAGTGTCCTCTTGGTACAGGCTCACCGGTTTCATTAATGAAAGAAATATTGGTTTAGGCACGTCGACAAGTTTGATGAACACTCAACAAATTGATTGGTTCGGATGCTCTTTTCGGCCAAATACATTTTGCATGTCTTTCAAAAAAAGAAAGAAAAAACATGCGCAACGTTAGGCACATTTCGAGCGACTTCAACTTTTCTAAACTTTTTTCACTCTCTCTCTGTCCTCCTGGCTGTTCTCAATTATGTTGAGTGGCTTTGAAGGGGGTCCCTCAAACTGACTGTGCACTCTTTATGAGAAAACTTTTATTTGCATAATATGAGATCTGATTTTTGATTTTGGAATTTGGTTTTGAATCATATCGAACGAATTTGTATCTTTAATACCAGCCAATTTCATTCGAAATTACCCACAATTTTATGTAGTTGAAAAAATACATATAATCTCTTTTTCAACACCATTCGTATCTTTTCTGATTTTCTTCTTATCATAATTCTCACTCCCAGATTCTATATTTCTTTAGAATCACAGAAAATGTCGGTGGAAAATCTTGAACGGATGTTGGACACATTGGAATTGGAAGATGTGAAATGCAACGTTTGCTTTCATGTCAATCATGATCCATTCGTGTTCCTTCAATGCCAACATGTAATGTGCGCTGGATGTACCGGCCGTTGGCTTACGGTAATGAACTACTGTCCAATGGTAAGTCTACTATCCCCGAATATCTAGCTAACAAAATAATTTCAGTGTCGCGCAAAAGTTGAGGATGTAGCAATCGACGAAGAATTGAAGAGAAGGGCAATGGAATACTTGCGACGTCATCCAGGTAATAGTAACTTCTTTGCGAACAGCGTGGGATTTTGCCTTTTCGCTTCTGTTCAAAGTTGTGTCAAAGAAACTATAATAGAAAGCACAATTTTTCAGAGCATGATCTACCAGCAGATATCAAATACGAACAGAGTGCCTATGAAATGATCTTCTGGTCAATACAGACACGGAAAGCAGCTGGAGACCCAGATCTTGTGTTCTATGGTCCCAAACCAATTATCACAAATGACTATCAAACGTATGTAGCCATGGTGATTATTCAAAACGCTAATATTTTTTCAGTGAAGAAGAAAAGTTAATCACAATTGATGGAATTCGTCTTTTCAACATAAGAGAAAGACTCGAACTTCTCAAGGAACGTGTTGGAGCTCAGGCTCCACTTGTTCAACAACAATACAATGAACAAATGTTCAACAGATTGTTCTATCACAACGACGCAATCTACAGAGATGAAGACCAGCAATGGCAAATGGTTCATGGACGTGGATTGGTCCGTGTTCCACGTAAGTCATGAAAAAGTCGTACATTTTTGAGAAAATATGAATTGCAGGTTCAACTAATCGCAACTATTGTCCACTTCGCTTTCGTCGTTCACACAGCACCTAATTACATGTTTATCTTTTTTCTCTCTTTTTTTCTGTCTTCCATTGCTTCTTTTTAGTTCATCCGGTTTTCCTGATCCCCTACGTAGTGCTAACAAAATTTCGCGATAAAAAACTCCGCTGTGAAAGAACTCCTATTGATTCCTACACTAAATAAACCCCAAACACAAATTCGATCTACATTTATTAAATTACAATACTTTACGATCAACATTCTCTTTTTTTCGTGCTTAAAAATAAACATTACTTTAAGTTAAACAAAATGTTTGTTTGTGTAATAAAAAGGTATATGTGAATTGGAAGAGATGGCCGCCGCACAGTGTTTTCTAGTCCACCACGCCTCGAACTCCTCTCGGACAACGCAATATTTTTTTCGTTTTTCTTGTTCTCTGTTAATTCACTGAAAACTCTAAATTTTACGAAAAGTTTCAGGAAAAATGTATGAAATAAAAATATACGCATCATTGGCTAAATCTCAAGATGTCGAAAAAGTGGAAAAAGTTTGGTGAGGTGTGAAATTGACGTTAAGATGTATTTCGAACCGGAAATGAGCTTCATTAAACAAGCTTTCAAGAGGAGGTTGGGCGTGGAGTTAGTAGTTCTCTCAGTAGCTACATCAACTCTTCAAACCGTCTGTTGCAGTTCTCTTCAAATTTTTAGAAATGTCACGGGTAAGCGTTTTTCCGTTATTTCAACGAAGCTAATTTCCATAAACAGATTCTCGAAATAAAAAGAAGAAGATGTAATTGTGATCTAATGGTTTTCAGAGAACAGAGTATGATGATCCTATTGAGATCGTGCGGATGGCACGTCTCGCTGTCAAGGAAGCAAATATGCGAGCGACAAGAATGCAAGGGCAAACTACCCAGCAATTAATGCAAAGAGTTAAAGATCTGAAATATTGGAGTGGTGAAATTGATAGGTGAATTTGAAAATACAATCAAAACCATTATTTGGAATTCAGAGAACTGGCTGATGTTAAGGAGGAGCATGATGATCTGCTGAGATGTTATCGTCGACTTCAATTGTGTTTGGATATCACTGGAAGAGCTACCAGGTGTAATGAGAGCTGTCTAGCTGTTCGCCGGAAGAAAGTTCAAGTTGGAGACCATACATCTGATAGAGTTGATATGGAACTACACAAAGAAAAGGAGCTAATGTCAGAAACTGTGAAACAAATGAAAGAGTTCGGTGAACGAGTTGAAAGACAATTGGAGGTTAATCAAGCAGCAAGGAAGAATTTACTTCGTGATTTGACTTTGAAACAAGAAGCAATCAGCTTGGATCATAAATCTGTTGCAATTGGGGCAGATGGGAGCAAGACTGTGGTTAGAACTCCCGATGGCGACCGTCTTGATTTCCGGTTTGTATATCCTTCATTGTCTTGTTTCATCGTCTATTTTTTCAGTGAAGGAGCGCCATTACAAAGAATGAGTGAATATTCAGAATGGATTGAAAATACTGGAAATAATTTGAATTACGCAGCGAGAGCCAGAGTTCATAGTCGTAAAATTGGGCAAAAATTGTGTCAATCACTTCGAGAAATGGCATCTCAGTTGAGAACTGAGGCGATTGCGGTGGAGGCTCTTTTGAAAGATTCTGTTCGAAATTGGCAAGAATGGAAAGATAATCTTCATTCTCAGGTAAACTGAACATCTCGGGAATTTTCTTAACGAGGATATATTCTCAGGTCAATGGAAAGGACAAGGAAATCAAAAATGCGGATGGAGCTATTGAAGAAATTTCGTTTAGTTTGAAACAAAAAAGCGGTCCTCTTCAAGTGGCTTTATCCCGTCAGAATCAACGTGGTTTACGTCCAGGAATTGAATTATGTAATGACAAAGCTCAACACGCTCTTCATCAAGAATTGATGATGCTTAAAGGAACTTTTCTCAGTCTGGAAAATCAACTTGGTAACTATCCTCGTTTTTGTACTTGATTTATATAATTTTTTATATAGACAAAGCGAAGGAGAGCCGGAAGAAATTGGAAAATGATCGTGACAAACTCCAACGAAAATTGGACATTTGTGATCATAATTTGACTATTGACAATGAGATCCTTCGACAGATTCGATCTTCTTATCCACATGAGATTCAACTTTCTGGATTCCTTTTGAGTGAAACAAAAGAACATAGATGATCTAACCCATAATTCAATCCTCAGTTTATCCCCCACTTCTTTTTCTCGATATACCACCTTTTTCTTTGCTTTTTCTCCGATGATATGCCGATTAATCAATGAAATGGTCTCTTTATCAACATAATCTATTTTCTCTTTTTTCGTATTGTTTTTTTTCTGTTTGATCATGAGATTTCTCTTCTCTCAATTTTCTAAAGCGAAACCGTATTTCTTCGTCATCCATCATCATAATCAAAATCGAGAAGTTCCGAAGACGACAACTTTATTTTTTGCCCGATTGTTCAAAGCGCACTCGGACTGACGTTCATTGTAGTATAGACACGTGTGTCCTCGTTATCAAACAGAAACCTATTTCATGCTTTGCATCATATAGACACAATGACGAAAAAACCTATAAATGTTATCAGGATGGTTTTTAGAAAGCATACCACAGTTTGGAGTTACTTGCTTCTTCTCTTTAGCGAACAGACCAGAGAACGAGTTTCAAAAATTTATTGGAACACACACACACAAAAACACAACCCGTACAACACTATTTCACTTTTGAACTAAAATCAATAGACTATCACACAAAAGTGTACCAAGTTTGAGAGTATGTACACGCATCAGGATAGAATGGGTTTAGATGGTCACTGAGTACTCTGGTGGTGGAGCAGCGAGAAGAGGCTGAGCTTCGTCACAATATGCACGATACTTTCTGGAGAATCTCCAGGTGAGAGCACTCCATTTCGATGTCATGAAGAACCAGACGGCAGCAATCCAGAGGTTAGCTCCCATGAGTCCTTGTCGATCAAGTGTTTGATGTTCAATACCAGCAACTACCAAGCAATAGACCATTGCAATAAGGGAAAGGAACGATACTGTAGCACCTGAAAAACAACTGTTGTTTGTCTTACTCTATTTTTATGAGCAAAATTATTATAATTTTCCTCACAACGTTGAATAAACTAAGAAAACCTTACCAACAGCTGCGATACATTTGAGTCTATTTGACGACCATCCAGCCATTTGTGTCTTTTTATAAGCCATATGAAGATGAAGAACTAAAGTGGCGAATGCACTTGAAACGAAACACATGGTAACGGCGATCCAGTTTTGGTATTGAATAGCGAAGACTGTTCCAGCCATGACTCCAGCGGACACTCCAAGCCATGCGATCCATATTTGAACTTTTAGACTGTGGAACCAGGTGCAGCAAGTTTCTGAAAACAAAATATTAATTAGTCTAAAGCTATCAATTGATAGTTACCTCTTGGCACTTCCTCTTCCATATTGATAATATCAGTTCTTCCTTTTGGAGGGGCTAAACTGAAGTCGCTGCTGTAGATTTGATGCATGCACTGAAAAAAAGAGAAATTAATGAAAAGGAAGTAAAAGGAAGTGAAAGATAGAACCTAAACTACATTAGTGACCCATATTTATATGTTTTCCGCCCCTTATCACCCGTCATTGTTGCACCATATGGCTTCGCTTTCCCACTATCAACTTATCAACCATTCTTTTGTTTTTTCTCCCTTTGTTAAGGGCACACGTAGGAGGAGTCACAATGTCGTTTCAGGAAACCTTTTTTGGTGCTGATTGTGTTTTATGACAGGTTGAATTAAAGGTGACATGTGTAAAAAATGTGTCTACATTATGTACATCACTCGGAGTCAGTTTTAAAGAAAAAATTTGATTTGAAGTGATCAGGGACGAATCTTGAAAGAATCCTATGTGTCTTCAGAGTTAATCTGACTAAACATCGGGTAAAATCGCTGTCTAGACAATTATAGCGAAGATTGGCTTTTGACCAGATATCGAAGGGTTACAGTATGAAAAAGATTGAATAACAAAAGGTTCCTGATCTTTATGCAAATGTCTTCAAAAAACCATTCGTTTCAAAAACCGATCATAAAAGAACAGAAAAAACATCATGCGAAAAACTATCGAAGATTTTGCAGAAAATATTTCGCAAGTCAAGATTTTCTTACCTGTAAGCAATTCGTGGCAGTTGTTTTTCGACTACGTCAGAAAAAGGGGAGAAAATCGATATATACTCCCGAAACCAACGCGATGGAGTGTGGAGGGATGTGCGAGGGCCTCCCAATAGTGAAGACCATACTACGTAATGAGAAGAGAGTAGAGGGGATGAAGAGGGCGAAAAGAGGGTAACAGTGCCGGCTGTTCGGATCTCGAGGTGTCAAGAATTACCAGACACTTATAATTGAGCAGAATGATCTATGATCTGTTTCCTCATCTATGAAAGGCGTCACATGGCCATTCCAAGATTCCCATTAGTCATCTTTTTGATTTTTGCCGAATCTTTTCAGCGAAGCTTCTGGAATTCACGTGAATCTCGATTTTTGGTGCTGGTCTCGGAAGGGGGTTTCTATCAGTTTTATCTATCTTTCCAACCACCCACACGAAAAATTTCTGGAGGCAACTGTGCATCAGTTTAATTGCACATTGCTACTGGAAAATTTTATCTCGGCAAGAAAAAGGAGATCATGCGGTGGTAATGGTTCAAAAAGGGGGCAAACATAATCTTCAGCTGTTTTATTGGCCAAAAAAAAAGAGAAAAAGGTGTGACTGACTCCCGTACAAAAAGAAGAGAGAAAATGAGATACGGGGACATGGATCGGTGAGATGAAGAGAAGAACGGTTTTATCACTTTCCCTAAAAACGGCCGTTTATCATGACATTTTTGATGAACAACCGGCCATTATTATGAACTTTTGGTTACTTGCGACTACTGTTTTTTAAATGTGTTTTGGACCAAAACAAGTTGTAATGTTGCATTGTTTGAGACGGTTTCCTCATTTACTTCAATTAAAATGGTACTGACGTACTTCTTCATTTCAACATATGTTACGTAGTGATCATACATCTTTCATTTTTTTTATGATTTTCTGAGCATAGTTATCTATGTGAAAATTTCAACTTCCGGGTCATATTACAATATCCAAGTTTTAGTTTCGCAATAAATCTTTTATCAACTCGAACCGCCCACCTATTTTGCATATCTTTTTTATTTTCTAGAAAAAAGGAACATCGACCGCGAATGCCCTCTCGTTCGATCACACTCTCTCGTTAACCCCAGGGCACGCCTCTAGGCCTCATGTCCAACGATTCAGTTTGTCAGTACAGGCAGGCATTTGGTGGTCGGCTCTCTTCCTCTCTCTTGAAACCCATTTTTCTTGCATAGATTTTCGTATGCATCTCCTTTCTGATATCGATTCTTGTCTTCAGCTAACAGTATTTCTTTTCAGGTAACACCACAATGGCTTCTTCTTCATCTCTTCCAGATGGAGATTATAAGCCAACTGCCACATTTAAGACTAACAAATTCACCGTGACATCACTGAAGGAGTTGAAAAAATGTGAAACTGTGGAATCTGCAAAATCCATGGTGGCACCGAAGGAAATAGAAATAAGGACTGCGGACACTGTATATGGAATCGGAGAGGGAAAACTTCCACTTTGCACCTTGGACTCAATGGGATACAATACAATGATCGATTTAAGCTCACTTATCAACGATAAACCGTGCAGTTCGGCCCAAGCAGAGGCTCGTCCTCTTTCTCGTCAGTTCGCATTCAATCGCACCGCCAGTCAGTGTGATGGTGGGTACTCATCGTCAAGTCCAGCTGCGACATATTTTCTGCCGAAGAAGAGTGCAGCTGTAAACCCGATTGGAAAAGTTGATGGAAATGAACCAAAAAAAGAATTGAAAGTGGTGGAGTTGATGATGACACAAAAAATTGAAGAAGAAAAGAATGTCAAAATGGAAAATGAAACTGCAGCTGTTGAACAACTACAATTGGAAGGAAAGAGAGTTATGCAAATAAAACTCGAATTGAAAAAAATCACACCAACAATAGTTCCAAATGGAACAGGTGTTACCATAGATTCTACACCAGAGAAGAAAGAGAAGAAAGTGAAACCAGTAAAAATAAAGATAATCAGACCAGAGAATATGCAAGTGGAGGCGCCATATCATTTCGCTGGAAAAATCTATGGGTACCTGTTGGAGCAAATGGCTTTTGGCGGAACAGAGGCTGTTTGGGAAGAATATGAAAGTTAGTTTCTTTTTGGATTAATAACTGCATGGTTTACTAATTATTAGATGCATGGATTATTTGCTTGTTTTGTGAATGGATCGAATGAGTTCCGAAGATCTTAGAGTTTACATTCTAATTGAATGATTAATCAACTTATTTCTTAATTGGTGTAGATTAATTCAAAATTTAATTGCATGTTTCAGTCAGTATTAATGTTTGAAGAGTTAAAGTTGATTTGAGAAGGCTTGAAACTAAATATATACATATCACATTTTCCACTTCAATCACTCCTTTGTGAATACTAATGACCATAACAGTAAAAATTACACGCAATTAGCCCCCTTAACGAAAAGGGAATGTCATGCTCACTATCATCTTTGCTTGATGGCCTTTGTCATTTAAACTGGTGTACCACCCGGCACCGTCCCTATAAACAAAGTGATACACTCAAATTCTATTGTTTCCAAATGTCAGCAAAAGGCCATCCGTACATATCGTCAATAGACTTTTCGATTGGTGTATTGCTTTTCTGTTGACCATGTGAATTTGCATGTCAAATTTTTATTTTTTGAAAGAAAATTTGTTTTGAATCGGCCGACTTTTCTGTTGGGTGGTCGATTAGGAGAGTATGATTTAAACGAAAATAGTCAACAATCAAAAAGGTTCTAGCAAAGGAATAATCTAGGAGAGTTATGGAGAGCTCCCTTACTATTATTTCACTATTTTAACAAGTATTCTCTTGAGACAAAGGATTCCGATCATTTCATAACTTTCTGGAAATACCAAGAAGATGTAAAATACCGTGCAAAAGTTTATAGAGCCATTTTGGCCATTTTCAGGCCTGAAGCTCGGACCTCATGTTTCCGATCACACTGAACATTTTTGGGGGTATATAACAAACTTAAATTAACAACTTTGCATTCACAGAACTTTCCGAAAATGCCTAGTTTTTCATCTATTTCGAGTTTTCGGAAGGATATCTGTTTTTTTTTCACGGCTTCAGTCCCAAAACGGCTAAAAACGAGCCAAAAAGTGGTATGCGTCAGAAAACGCCACATAGCTGAAAAACTAGGAATTTCAAAAAAGTCAGTGAGTGCAAAGTGGTTAATTGAGGTTTTTTTATAACCCACAAACTTTTTCAGAGTTTCCGGAAACATGAGGTTCGAACTTCAGGAGCCTGAAAGTGGCCCAAATTTCCGAAAACTAACTGAAACAAAAATTTTTCTATAAACTTTTGAACGGTGCTGTATTTGATTTTTTGAGCAAGTTTATAGAAAAAACAGCTGCTCATTTTTTGATATATCCATTTTTAGCATGAGCCTTCCGCGGCCACGTGCCAATTTGGCCTTTACTATTAGAAATGATAACTTTGTATTCAGGCTTCATTTCTCCGAATTTAAAATAGGTTCGTAAGCTCTTTTTAGCTAATTTCTAGATAACATAACAACGATGTAAATTCCCAATGATGTAATGAATTAGTTAACACATCTTAATAATATTAAATTCAGAGTTTTATAAATGTTCGTATTGCTCATAGTTCCCGAGAATACTAAAATGACGTGTTCACTAGAATGCGAGTTTTATTTTCCTCCGAACCAATCTTGAATTTAATAGATTCATAGCTCGCCTACGCGCTTTGATCCTTTCTCAACATTCAAGATGTGTCAATAACGTGTGTCCATGTTAGTGAAATTCATTTTTCGAACACCACCCAAAAAGTTGACTAATAACTGAACATTAACCAAAACAAAATTTTGAAAAAAGTTTTTTTTTCATGATTTCATTTGGTTTTTATCAACCTTTTGAAACTAAATATCATGATTGTTGTTTGTTCTATGACTGCTAAAAGAAATGTGATCAGAGATTATCTGATTTCTTTCTACCAATCACCGATTTAGTTTTTTGTATATTATCTTGCTTTCTGATGCGTTGTGATTGAGGAACTAACTTTTTTGGAACAAGGAAACCAAAAATTGAAGTTTTCAGAAGATTGATAAGTTTCCATTTTTTTTTATTGTGACGATTTTGAATAGATCATCAAGTTCTCACGGTTTGAACCTGGTCACAATACGTCACTGAGGTTCTTGACTTATGGTTTTGAACATTAAAAAAGTGGTTTAGTGGTTTTTGTGAGATATTATTTGTGTGACTTCATATAGAGCTTTCGAGATGATAAATCTCGAGATAATATGTTTATTTAATTCTAGAACATTTTGTAGTAAACATTTTTCTAAATTTAATTTTAATTTTCACTTTACTTTTTTTAGAAAATATAATACTTACCCAAAACGACGAGAAATCAAAAATAGGCAGTTTTCTACGCTGTCGAACAAATTTCTCTGCAAAATTATCCAATGATCCACCGAAGAACAGATAGCGAAAAGAACGGCGCGATTGAGGTCATATGACTTCTAGCGAAAGCATAAACAAATCGCCACACCAACAAGAAGTCAGGAAATCGGAGAACGAGAATGGTGAAATGCAAACGTGCTCTACCGGTACCTCTTCACTTTTTTCCTCTTTTTTTCCACACAAGCTATCCGTAGTTCAAATAGAATGTCGCCATTTCTCACTCATTCGGTCACGCCTCGACCTCGGCCCTCTTTCGTTGCGCACTACAACTTGTGTCTTTTCTCATTGCGTTCCATTTGCTTCTTCTTCTTCTTCTTCTTCTTTTTTTCTCTTTTTCGCTGAGAATGCAGCCGCAGTAGTAGAAAAGAGAGACTGAGTCTCTTTTCTCATTCCCCCCCCCCACTCTCTCTCTATCTTTTCTTGTTCGTGTTTACTTTCATTGTCATTCTAATTGCAAACTCAAATCGTACCTTTATCTTTTATACCCTTTTATCATCATTTTCGATTGGAATTTCTAGAAAATAATAACAATTATTCTGATCAGAAATCTAGAAATGAACAATATAGAAAAAAATTTTTCCCAATGCTCGAAATGAGAATAAAACCAGCTGACAAATGTTTGCGGCGCCAAGCATAGTTGTTCAAACACACGCATCGTCCGCATCATATGATGTGGCATCAGTTGAAAAGTTTGAAAAATGATGATGTTTCAATGAGAGTCAAAAACAACTTTTTATCAGTCTTTCACTTATTTTGGTCACTTTGTGTAAGATTCACGGTCAAAATGCTTCCCTTTCTGACCATTTTACATCAAAACTTTTTTTTTTGCTGCTTTCACTTTTGGACAAAACACAAAATATGAGGCCGCCTCTGCAAAATGATTCATGTTACCAAATCGTCTTTTTTTTTACTTTCCCTACCAACTAAACAACCTCTAAATGGCAATAAAACGACGAAATTAAAAGTTTCTTTCACACTTCTCCCAATACTTTTTAGGAGACGTGTTGCACAAAATGAAATCTTCATTGAATTCGTGATGAGAATTGTTAGAGAGGCTGGTTTCTGCCCAAAGTAAACATTCAATTCTTTTTGAGACCTCATCCAGAAAAAGGGGGGAAAAAAGGAAAAGCCACTTCTCCTTCTTTTCATTCCTTTTAATTCCTATTCTCCATTTCTTCGTCTTCTCCTTTTCTATTTCTTCAAAACCACGACGCCATCGGTCTCTACGTCAAAAAAGTGACAAAGAACAGGATGATATCATGCTGTTTTTTCTGCTGTTGTGGTTGCCTATCTAGTTTACGATTTCGATATGTTACTCAAGAGTTCTGGTTGACTAGGTAGGAACAAAAAAATTGACCACAACTAGAGAAATTTGAGAACATTTGGAACATTCTCATGCCGTTTTGCTATCTTTTTTTTGTTGATGACACGTCTTTCTTGTAGTTCCGTTAAATCCAATCCGGATCTGATAATCTCTGTCATGCATAGTTTCTTCGTTTTTATCCTCGATTCCAGAAAATCTGAAATACGTGTCAACCGCCATTTAAACTTGTGACAAAAAGGGTCAAATTAGTTTTGCAGCGCAACAAAGCTTTTGCAATAAAAAAGAGAAAATTCTGACGCTGTTCCGTTTCTCTTAGTCTACACTCTCTCTCTGCCCCACAAAACCTTTCTTCGGAAGTGGTCCAAGAAAAGGAAGTGGTCCCAAGCAGCCCCCACAACATAAAAAGTTGTCCCTCAGCTCTTTTTTGCTATTTCTACTTTTCTATGAGCGTTCTCCATGCTTCTTTTGCAGTGTTTCGTTGCTGCGTTTCATTTTTTGTTTCGGTGTTTCTTCTCTCTTTTGACGGCTCATTAGTCACCTTCAAAAAGAAAAAGCCACACGTTAGCCTCGTTTCTATCCCCCAGTCGAAGCTATTTTTTTGGCATTTTTCATCTTTTTTGCGGGCGTGAACGTTTGCTTATTCACAAAACGTTTCATGTTACATTTCGTTCTTTTGATGGAAAAACGCTGGCGTTTCCGATGAATTTCACCTGCTAGCGTCGACTCCAAAACGTTTGGCAAGTACGTATATTTGACGTGAATCGACGACAACCACAATATTTGATAAGAGCTATTTCAATACTATCAAAAAAGGTCACGTAATGTCAATGCGTGTTGCAAAGTCGAGATCAGACTGTCTACGATTAGTGTTTATTATGTTACGAAATTGACTATTTGAACTATTAATAATTTCCCCCAATACCGTATAAGTATTGGAAATTGTCTGTTTTATGAGTCAGCATCTTTGAGAGTTGTTTTCAGTTATGCGTCCCAATCTAGTCACTTTTCCTCCCCTAAAGCGAATATAGCTCTTTTCCAAAAGTATATCACTTTTGTTTGCTCAGATGTTTATTATGTTTTGATCTGGACCTCGAATGTAGAACATCTTTCGCATCCGGTGACATCGAGAAAACGTGTTGAAAAAACGAAGGAAGCAAAGATTGAAAACATGTAGTGTCATAGGGAACTGCTCTCTCACTTTCACTCACTCTCTTTCTTCATTTGAACCTATAAAGTCTCATGTGGGAGGAGGAGAAGAGACTCCAACAAAACGTTTATCATTGATAACATTATGTCTTTTTCACGAAAACTACTATTTCAGCCTTCCTTTTGTTCATCTACCTCTCGCTTCCTATGTTCTTCTTTTCCTTCGTCTTCTTCTCATCTGTCCGCACTAACATTCTTCGTTTCCTTTTCTATCACCAATTTTTTTTTCTAATTTTCCCCTGCCCTGTATTATGGGGCGTGGAGTCTCGTGATTTCGAACCGAACAATGACTATAAAAGTATCGTACTGTTTTCAGGAAACCCAGATAAGTTCTTCAAACGATTCCTACCGCCTCCGTTTTACAAAAGACTGATGCCTCTTTTGTTTGGCAAGAGCCACAAGACGCCGGCTGATGTTGTCAAACTTCTTCGAGAGGTCCTCATCATTTTGGATAAACTACCACCACCGAAGCTAGATCGAGATGTGAGTTCAACTAGTTCAAATCCATACATTTCCTCGGAATGTACCAAGGAATGTAGGTACAATTCGTAACTGATAACAAAAAAAACGTAGTTACTGTGTCTTGTGATAGAACACAAGATGCATGAATTGTAAACTAGATGTTTGAATTACGATTTCATCAGATTATTTCCAGGGTAACGTGGTTACTGACAAGAAATATGACAAAGCGTTGGAAGAGGTCAGCAAGAATGTTGCTATGATCAAAGGGTTCATCTACGGAAATGATGCAACCGATCCTAGCGGTGATCATATTGTCCAAGTTGCCCAACTTGCCCAAGAGGTTTACAATGCAAATGTTCTTCCAATGCTGATCAAAATGCTTCCAAAGTTCGAATTCGAATGCAAAAAGGACGTTGGACAAATCTTCAACAACTTGCTTCGTCGTCAAATCGGAACTAGATCCCCAACTGTTGAATATCTTGGTGCACGACCGGAAATTCTTATTCAACTTGTTCAAGGGTACGTTTCATACGTCATCCTTTCAGCTTTCCCACATATATCCATTTTCTAGATACTCTGTTCCGGATATCGCACTTACTTGCGGACTTATGCTCCGTGAAAGCATTCGTCATGACCATCTTGCAAAAATCATTCTCACATCTGACGTGTTCTACACGTTCTTTTCATATGTTCAGAGTGAGGTCAGTGAAATGAAACGAGAGAAAAAAGAGAAGATAGAAAGAAGAAACATTGTCATAATCTGATTTGCAGGTATTCGATATTGCATCTGATGCATTCTCGACGTTCAAAGAACTTACAACAAGACACAAGGCAATTAGCGCTGAATTCCTCGATGCTAATTATGATACTTTCTTCGCTCAATACCAAAATCTTCTCAATTCAAAGAACTATGTGACTCGTCGTCAATCATTGAAATTGCTCGGAGAACTTCTCTTGGATCGTCATAATTTCAATATCATGACTAAATATATTTCGAATCCGGAGAATTTGAGATTGATGATGGAGCTCTTGAGAGACAAGAGTAGAAATATCCAATATGAGGCATTCCATGTGTTCAAAGTATTTGTTGCTAACCCAAACAAACCAAGACCAATCTCCGATATTCTCAATCGCAATCGCGAAAAGCTGGTGAGCCATTCTTTCATCTTTTTCTTTTCGTGTTTAGTTTTTAGTCGATTCCTCACGAAAAAGAACAAAAGTCACGATGATCATGACAAATTCTCTAATGCATGTGAACTGAGACGAAAAAATAGAAAAAGAAAAATGAACCTCTCTGGCAAATGACAGTCATGTGAAACAAAAAAGACCTATCAAATTAAAGTAATGGATTTTGCAGGTCGAGTTCCTCAGCGATTTCCACAACGACAGAACTGATGACGAACAATTCAATGATGAGAAGGCTTATTTGATCAAACAAATTCAAGAGATGAAATGCTCACCAAAGGAAGTCAAGAAGCACAAGAAGGAGGAGGAGCAACCAACAACATCTGAAGCACCAGCTCAAGTCGAGTCCCAACCTGGACCATCTGGACCATCGACTTCCCAACAACACTAGGATCCCAATGTTTCACAATTCTACACAAAAAAAGTAATTTGAGTCACCCTCACAAACCGTTTAGCGGTTATAATCATGATTATTAAATAATCACCCCACAGTCACAAAACATGTTTAGATATTGATAACTAACACTAGGCTTATGGAACCTTTTCGATGTTTTAATCTTTTCTACCAAGTCCAGAATATTCATTGTCTAGGGCCTTCTAACAATTAAAATTTTCAAAAAAACAATTTCTTCCCAACTTTTTTCGCTTCCTTCAAACATGTTCTAATAATTTCCGTTTCAACTTCGCTTATTAATTCACAATCCCTAACATTTTATCGGTGTCCACCGACATCCACTCCGAGTAGAATTTTTAGAGCTGGTAACTCTTCTGAATAACATCTTCATGGCGTTATTACAGAGCTTATATTGTTTTATTCGCAATTCTTTTTTTCTTCAAATTTTGGTATTTTGCTCCCCGTTTTGAAATGTTGTAGGTCAAACAAGTTTTCCCCCAGCATATCAGCTTGCTCACTGAAACTTGGTTAAATTTTTACATTTTCACCATTTCCCATGGATTTAAGTATGATTGTCATCGGTTGTCCTTTTCTATAAGACTGTTCTCCTAAATCGCTGTATATGTGCATTTTCAATGTCCCCCATGCATTTTTTTTTCTCTAATTTGTCTTGTGGTTTGTTCCACTACGGTATTTTTCTTTTTCTTTTTTGAATTTCACATTGTCTTGATGGCTTAATCGAATTTTTCAATAAATGTGAAGAGGGATAAGCAAACACTAGAGATTAAGAGTACTGATCAATGTCTTGTCGTCATTCATCCACTCGATGGAATGCTGATCCGACTCTTTGTGTTATGTGTGTTTTTTGTGTTATTTCTTAATTTATCAGAATGTAGCAAAGCTGAAAATAAACTGTACAGGTGAATTTTGAAATGGGGAAAAAATAAAAACTGTATTTCAGAGATATTCTACAAGGATACCTGAAATTAGCAAGACCTGTTAGATACCCTAGAAATGTATTAAAAGTTCATATGAAAGTGTTCTTACAACAGATTTTGAACTTAGTAAGTTTCAAAAACAAAATAAAAGTGATCAAAAAACACATTTAGGATGGTCAAAACCAAATTATCGAAGTGAATGCTTGGTTGAAATACGTGAGTTTTGTGAATCACTTCGAAATGTTCATTACTCTCAATTATAGGTTTGGATGGACTATAGACTACAATGGGATCCTCTTCAATACGATAACATTACAAGTATACGATTTGCTGGCGGTGAAAATCAAATATGGAGGCCCGATATCCTACTGTACAATAGCGCCAGTGAAGACTTTGATTCATCTTTTAAATCTAACGAAGTAGTTTATAATACCGGAGAGGTAAATTGGATTCCTCCCGGTATATTTAGAGCTAGTTGCAAAATGGACATCACTTATTTTCCTTTTGATGATCAAGTTTGTTATCTAAAGTTCGGATCTTGGACTTATCATGGGTTGGCTTTGGATTTAAGTATTATTGCTGAAGAAGATGAAGATGGTGGGCCTCAATGACTTCTTGATATCAATTTTGTGGTTTTCAGAATTTTCAATTGATTTATCAACATATACTCCAAGCGGTGAATGGCATCTCACAAAAGCGCCAGCTGTTAAGGATGTGAAATACAATTCGTGTTGCAAAGAACCATATTCCACAGTCACTTTTTATATGTTTTTGAGGTTTGGAAAAATGATTCAATTGCCCTTACTATGAGAGGTTTTAGGAGAAGAACTCTTTTTTATTTATTCAATATCATCCTTCCCTCACTTCTGATCTCAATTATGACATTGATGGGTTTCTGTCTTCCAGCTCATGATATGTCGGAGAAAATAGGATATCGTAAGTTACTCTCGGTTAAGAAGATTGATTTTTATTTTAGAAACTACAATTTTACTTTCAATATGTTTCTTTGTTACTATCGTCAGTGAAATGACACCTCCTACTTCGGAATCAGTTCCATTGCTAGGTAATTTTAATTTCAATCGGCTGCTTTTATATTACAAACTTCAGGGATGTTCTTCTCTTCGCTTACTCTTATCAGTTCTGTCTCCACTGCTTTTACAATTACCGTATTGAATTTCCGGTATCGACAAGTTCAGAATATCCATATGCATCCTTTATTCTACAAAGTATTCCTTATCTGGATTCCATGGCTACTTTTGATGAAACGTCCTGGAGTCTTCTACAAAAAACGTCGTGCAACTGTTCAAGCTAGAGAGGAAGTCTCTTTTTTTGATAATTGTGATGATGATGTAAGATTATTAATTTTACTTTGATTCTCCCTAATTCCCTTCCAGTGTTGTCCAAAACTTCCGGAATTCGACTACTCCCTTTCAATTGACAGTGCTGACACTTTACCACTTCCACCTCGTCCGAAGCCACTTCTCAAGAAGATGCATAGGTTAGCTACTCGGAAAGCACATCTATCAATCAAATCCTCACTTTTTTAAGCGTTCCTGCAGAGCATTTGCATCTTGACAGAAAAGTCGGCGACGGAATTCTGAAGAGCCAACGACGTCCCTTAGTCTTGACAAAGAACGTCAACAAAAGCCATTCATTACGAAGTCGTCGGTTTACTCAGTTTGAGAAGTATATTAAGAAGTGTATTGACGATGCTAAACTCAGAAGTAAGAATAAGGAGAAGGAAATGAAAAATGAGTTTCACTTTCTTTCTTTCTTCAGAGAATTCGACGTATTCCACGTATTCAATGATGATAATCACGTATTACCGGCAGATTGATGAAATGTTGAAATTGTTGAATCGGCGTTTGGATAAGCAGAGAAAATATCTGTTCAAACAGGAAGACTGGAAGTTTGCTGCAATGGCATTAGATAGATTATGTCTTTTATTAATTACCATTTTGATTATAATGTGTTTGTTCGGAATGATTCTATCAACTCCACATTTTGAGCCATGATAGTATTGTCATAATGAATATTACAATTTCCGAATTTAGATTATCAATCAGCACCAATTTTTATTTGAAAAATGGAAAAAAATCTACAATTTCATTGTTTTTTGTAAGGAAAAAGACAGAAATGCGAGGAAATTGAAGCAGGAGACATAGCTTGAGACAATTTGAAAAATTATACAAGAATCATGACTAAATTGAGAAGTGTACTGGGAGTGAACGGTTTTCGGGATATAAATGCTACCCGCGAGGGGCCTGGATGAAACGGCAAAGAAAAAAACAAAAGCAAATGAAAAAAAGACAGCTAAAATGGACTCCATCACTTTAAATCATTGAGTAAGTGAAAACTCAAAGAAAAATTATATCCATTGTTACATGATGATAAGAAATAATACTGTTTTGATTAGAAGTATTGCTCTTCAGGTGAAATTCTAAAATAAAGCGGGAAAGATTGAGGAAATGAGATGTTCTCGTAGAGAAAAATTATTTTTGGGATTATTAAAGATTATTTGAGAGTGATCAATCAAAAATTGGAAACATATTTTCACCGTAGAAGGAAATCGGAATGAATTGAGACATAAAATTCAAAGGAAGAGATTGAATGCTCAGATAATGAGAATGGGCACTGAAATATTGAGGATACAAAACATCTTTGGGCACTTTGAGAAGGGCGTACATTTCAAATTAAGTGGAAATGACCGAATTAAAACTTGTAAGAACTGTTGAGAATTGTTTGGAAGGAAAAATGAGAAATTTGAAAAATAATTTGAAGAGAAGAATCAAGATTCGATAGAATCCTTGACTAGTTGAGGCACTTTTGCTTTTTCCTCAGTTGGCGCCTCCGTTGTAATGTGTGGAATTTGGTGTTTCACCTGGAATAATGTATTTGTTTAAAAATCCTGGATTTAAATTAGAATCTATTTTGATTAGCTTATCAGGGAAGTAGGTACATTTTGTTTCTATTTCAGATTCAAATTTCAAAACTAACCGCCGATCCGTCGTTGTCCGCCACGAGTCGTGTCGTCTGCTGATGGTTCATGTGCCCGTGGCGCATGAACGTTGGCGCCGTATTCTGATGTGACCTGAAGAAGCGAACATTATCAAGACTGACAGCCTTCCAAGAGGAAAAAATAAGAAAAAAACTGTGGTAAAACAACGTTCCGTATGTGAAAGTTTGTTTCGTTTTTGTTTTAGGAGAAACCAAAATAAATAATTTCAAATTCACAAAGGTTAGGTTAAACCGCAAATTTGGAACCAAAATTTCACACAATGCATGAAAAGATGAGAAAAACGCTGTGCCTTCGTGCTGACTATATGAATGTGTTTGTAGAAGTGCAGCTGTTAAGTGAAAAGCCAATTAACTTTGAAATTATAATGAATATTTACTCATGCTAGCTTATTCTTAATATTACAACGGAATGAAAACATGGGCACAAGTTGAAATTAAGATCCATCATGCTTTGTTTCTTTTCTGGACTTTTTTTTAATTTTTAGATATTTAGTGGTGACACTATCAAAACTTTGCGTGAGTTTTATAATGAGAAAGCTTTCTAGTTTAAGTAACTATCAGCCAGCTAGTAGCACAGAAATAATGGAAAAACTGAACATAAATATAGGATAGATAATTGAACAGTTTGTTCATTACAATTCCCCACCTTTTCTTGTCGAATCCGTCCTCTAAAATGAGAATAATCAAGTTTTCAGTGTTTTGAGTGTGATAAATCAAATAATGATGAGTAAATAAACTTGGAAATTATGAGAATAAATTCCATTGTATAAGTAAAAGGTAATGGCAACTCAAATAATCATTGTTTGAATCAAATGAAGTGAGTGAATTGTGTTGAGAATTAGTCAGTCACACGGTATGAGTCACTTCACACGTGATTGTTAAAAAACTGTTAACTTAGTTCATCTTCGTTCATTTCTTATTAAGAGAATCAATGTCACAACAAGACCAAAATGTTATCCGTACCTGTGATGGTTTCTTCCCATATAACTGCTGTTCACATCACTTCTCACCGTCGTTAGCATATCTGCATCGTTGGTGGTCTGTGTATTATTGAATTCACGTTGGTTTTCCAACTGTAAAAGTTTAACTTTGTTTTGTTTTTAGACTTTGAGAAATATTTCAATAATGGGAACTTTTAATTCGAAATATTCACCTGATAATCACCATAACGACGTCTCGGTTGATTTCGTCGGCTTCGTCGGAAGCAGAAGACAAATAGGTATATGACAAGTACAATGTATCCTGAAATAAATCTTTTCATCGAATCCATTCGTAATTTCAATTTCTTCAATGTCATTTCTCATCAATAAATCACTTTATGGGACTAGTGTCCAGATGAGCTTCAAATGTGCTCAATTGATTTACGACTTTAAAACAAGCGCCGAATCCCGTAGTCTAACGCACAACAACAACCCCATGTTCAAGTATCTGATTTCATATGCTTCTAAGCCTCCCACCGTGTTATGAAACAGAAAAGAAAGACTCCGTGAAGAAAGATGAAGAGAACGAGAAAGAATAGAGAAACTAGCAACCTATTTATAGAATAGGAAGGGGGAAGTGCCTTCTTTAGGGAAATGTCTGGATAAAATAAGTATTTTTTAATAACCAAATTTCATTTTCAAAGCTGAATTCTTCATTTATAAACTCGATTTTTTTTACTTCTAATGAACTTACCCGTGACTGTTAAAGCAATGAAACAAATGCGCATATCATTGAGGTACGATGCCACATCGTGAAGATCGTCAGCCATTCGGATGAACTTGTACGATTCGCTGAAAAAATGTATTGGTTTAAAACATGAAACATAAAGTGAGTCCTGAAAACTTTTGAAACTAAGATTCTGAACTTTTATGATCCTTTTTGTGTTCTCTCTTTTTTATATATACATGCAGAAACATAAAAACTGAGAAGATCGCAAGAAAACACTAAAAAAAAACAAACCTTTTCTCGATAACCTCGTACAAAATTTCTTGCATAACTCCTTTGGATTTTTCTATTTCCATATTCGGACCCATATTTATTCATATGGTAAGACAAGACTCTTCAAAACGGCAAAGTTGAATAAAAATAGAAAAATAGACATAGAATTAATGGAGAAGTAGTGTTTTTTCTAATGAATTTAGAAGTCGGAGAAAAAAGGGGAAACGAATTGACTGATTGTAGTTGGGAATGGTGGCACTAGTTCTCTAATTATCAACTTGTGCATGCACATAATTGCTGCCCTTCTAACACTGGCGATTTGCTCGTCTCATTTGCGCATCAACAACTTTTGTACATTATGCGTGTCCGCCTCCTCCTCCAGAAGAATACGAAAAGAGTCTCAGATAGGAGGCCGAGAAAGGAAAACGAGAAGCCAAGAAACGATAATTAGCACTTTTTCGTGTGAAGAGGGTGCCCTTGACATGAACCTGCTAAAAGATGCGGAAGGATCCAGGTTTCTTAGCCAAAATGCTCCACAAAACATACAAAAAATACAAATATCCGCGAAGTGACACAGACATGGGCCAAAGCATTTCTAACGTCCAGAAAACTTGACCCCTGGGATTTGGCGCAAATTCTAAAAGCAAAGGTCTAATTCAAAAAAAAATCGTTTTGGAGAATGGAGAGAAGGTTAAAGGAATTTCGGGAAATTGAAGATTTCGACGTTTTTTTTTCGTTCGTAGAACGGGGGGACGGCTCAAAAAAAGTTTGTTTCTAGTGCAGGGAGACGTCAATGAAATCAATCTTGTCACAAAAATAATAAGAGATGGAGGGGAGAAAAGACACAAGGATAAAACATGTTCGGCGGTTCGCACTATGCGCTCCGTCACACACGGCCCCCAGTCTCGTCGGTCCGTCTCTCGCATATCCAGCCCTGATGGAAGAGTAGGGTTTTCCAGCCCGTCGCCGATGCTTCTGGCGCCGTTTCGTCTCATCTTGCCTTTTCTCTGCGAATCGCTTCCGAATCGCACTCTCTCAGATTGCCGAACCGCAAGTTCCTCTCTCCAGATTTTCCTGTTTTTACGCGATCTATTGCTCATTTATTCTCAAATTTCGTAGCCGACTGGCTTGAGGAGACCTTCCTCAAGACAGCCTTTCTTCTGTGCCTCTTCTTCGTCTTTGGGGTTGATGATAGGAGGAAGAACGTGAAATGAAGATGAGCTTCTTAGAGAAAAGAGCAACATGATGATTCTTTTCTTCTTCTTCTTTTTCTTCTTCTTTCTTTTTTTTTCTCACAGAGATTTTAGATTTTTTTCCTATGAAGATCATTGAGCAGTGTGGAAAAAATACGTGGATATCAAAAACAGAGTACGCGACTATTCGAAAATGAGCGAGAACCTAACTGTTAGACGAAGAATGTAAATAAAGAGAAGTAATGTAAGAAAACAGAGGATTCTGTTCACATCGTGGTAAAATATTCTGAAAGCACGAGACTTATTGAGCCGCCGTGCTATACTTCATTACAGATTTGTTTGGCTTATGGCGAGAACCGGAGAAAAAGTTATGTTCTTTTTTTTTCAAAAAAAAAAAAAAAAAGATTGTCGTAGTTGTCACAGAAAAGATTTGAAACACTTGCAGAACTTTTTTGGTCAGGAAAAGAACAAGGCGGTTCCTGTTTGAAGTACTTTTTTTCTGAGGACCGACTTCAAAAACCTAAGAGCCGCGAATATTTGAAATATGATTGGAAAAGGACAAAGTCGGTGGATTAGGAAAAAGGATTGAGAATATAAATTATTACCAGAAGAGAAACTAACGTTCTCAAAATAGCTAACGAAAAAGGGAAGGTTTTCAATTGTGAACAAGTGGATATTGAATGTTGGCGCTAGAGGCGGTCTTAGAAACGCCAAGAATAATTGATGCAATGCAAACGAATCAGATTCCTTCTTTGACTACTTTTGCACTTTGTGCCGTCCGTCTTGAGTTGAGCTGAGCTGCTGCATTCTCAACTAGTTAGAGGCACCTTGGACCATAAAACTTTGCGAATCACGATTATTTCCTCTATTTTTCTCCGGTTTTTCTTTCCTTTTTTCTTTTTTCTTTATCGTTGAAAGTGAAAAAAGTTGGATTGCAAGAAAACTCAAAAATAACGTTAAGTAAAGTTGAAAATTGGAGATATAGCTGGGTTTGCGAAATCGATTCTTATATATAGGCTTCTGAAATAGTGACAGGTGGAATGTCACTTGAAATCATAAATTATTTTTCTCATTATGCTCTCCTGAAAATTGGTGCCATAGTAATTAAGAAATATCAGGCATTATACAACACAACATGCATTTTCAACAAAAATCACACATTCCAATTCCCTTCTTTTTCTAATTATCAAAAAAAAACAAACCTATATTCAGGTGGTCGGTAGAAATCCATCCTATTCAGTAAATACGACAGTTTGACAGCTGAAGAATGCAAACGTTTTTCAAAAAAGGAAGAATGTATAAGATAAATAAGAGAAGACGTCAGCGAAAGATAATATTCGGAATGGAAGAACTGCGCCGAAGCTTCCGATTCGAATATCCGATGAGCGGTAACGTTGAAATTATGCGAGAATCAACATAGGGAGGGGAGAAAGAAAAGATATGGATGACTAGAGCTATAAATTGTTGAGAAGGCGTAGTTGTAAGTGTTTTTGAGGTGTTCTAAGCATTTCTGAAAAGTATTTTTTTTTCGAAAGGAAAAGTGCACAAAGAGGAAATGTTCTCATTGAGAAATTTCTTGATTAGACTTTTTTGAAAAATAAAAGCGAAATTTTTGATTAGACGTTATTTCGTCAATTCAATTTTTCAGCAGAATTTCATATTTTTAGAAAATCCAATTTTGGTGTACTGTTCATCGAAATGAAGGTTTTTCTACGATGTTCCTTAAAAAAATAGCAAAAAAGATGGTCACGATGGATTAATTCGTCACCCAAATTTTGATGATGCGTCCAGTGGAAAAAAGTTGTCAAAAAGTATGAGGAATGTCTTACTGAGTGTGGATTTTTGGGTAAGAAAAGGACGGAAAGAAGAAGGACATATGTAAGACGCTGATTGGTTTGACGCGGTTTCGACAAGAAATTGCATTCTGTGGTCTGATTTAGGGAGAAGCAATAGGGAGAGGAGGAGAGCCATTTTGTTGTCAAATAGAGTAACCGAAGTGCTTTTCTTGGGATAAGAAAATTGACAAAAACAGAGAATTCATCTAGAAAAGGACATGTGGGAAAATGATGTGATACTAGGTGTCTACGCCTACAAGTGGTGAGCTATTCATTTTTGTATCTCAGAGACCAATTCTACCACTTGAGTATTACACCCTGTATAACTTATCACACCTGGTGACTAGGTGAGAAAACCAATCAAAAAACGTTTCTAGTAACGTTTTGATTAAAACTTCTTGTATAAGGGTCTAGTGGGACTACAACTTTTTATTGCATATTACCCTCAAAGTTCAGAAGAAGAAAGACATTATTGAAATTCCCTAGTGATTTGGTAGTCTCGTTCTGATCTACATAGAGTCTCAGAATGATTTTGGGGAAAGCGTTATAATTGTATCTGTTACTGATTCTCAGTACCCAAACAAAACTGGATTTCATGAATTCCATCAGACGAAAAAGCAAAAGAGAACACACATTGAGTAAAAACAACAACGAACGTTGATGAGGTGTGAACGAGCGTCCCATTTTCTTTTTTTTGGTTGTTTTTCGGGTTGTTTATAGAAGCAAAAGGCAAAATAGTTGGGCAAAGAGGACCAGGCAAGTGTGAAATTGACAGACACCCAAATACACATACGCTCAACGAACGATGCTGATATTCACTCCGTTCTTCTTCTTCTCCTTTCTTTTTTCTTCTTCTTTTTTCTCCTCCATTCTCATTCTCCTATGTCTTTGAAAATGAGTATGGGTGGCTAAAAAGCGAAAAACGACACCACAAAAGAAGGCAAAAAACGGGATAGAAGGAATGTTTGGGAGGAGCCGAAAGCGTCTTGCCGTATTCCGTTCTTATTTCTGAATTGGAAGACAAAGAAATGTGAAAATTCACATGATTAGAGAAAAGATATTCCCGACTCGGAATTCGCAGTGAAGAAAAGTAAACAGAAAATGGAAAGCTAAAGGGTTTTCCCTTTTTTTCGAAAAAATAAGAAGATCTTTGATACGTTTAGGAACTTTCCCTCTTTTTTTTTTTTTTGAAATAAAAAATAGTGAATTTTGGAAAATGAAACAATAATTTTTCATTTCCGCTCACTAATTTCCGATTCATAGAAAGAACAAGATTTTTTGTGTAAACCTATAATGATTGATGGATGATCAAGTCTGTGTTTGCTTGCACAATTTTTGAAAATACTTGAAAAATACACAGTTTGAAGATTGTTTTTTGAGAGCTATGAGCAAGCTGGAAATTTATTGCCATTTTGCACAAGAAAAAAACTCTATTCCTCTCATAACAAGAAATTTCGTCTTTTCTTTTGGGTTGCTCTTTGCCGGAAATCCATGTCGGTCCGGGAAGCGGGAGGGTCTCCATGAACTCTTTCTTCCCGATATCGTGTGAAAAGTGTGAAAATTGTCGAAAAAATATAAAGAGGCGCGAGATGAGGAGGGCATTGACCTTAGAAGCGGAAATTTTGACACACTTCAGAGCACTTGATAGATTCCAAAGTCCATATATTGGGGATCTCCTCTGTTTTCTTCGTCTTTTCAGAAAAAGGAGTGAATAAAAGAAGAAGAAGAACAAGCAATTTTGTGGCGTGGGAACTTCACTCATACTTGCTGATGACATACTTCAAGTGTCCATCAATAATTGAAAAATTTCTCAGGGAAACCAAAATGTTCAAGTGGTTTCGGGAATCTAGATTTAATCAGAATAGAGATCGCAGAAACTTTTTCTGCTTTATTGAAAAATAATTAATGCTTTAAGAAATTCAATTGAAAACATTGGGAAAAAGGTTTTTCTTTTCAATGAAACTTTTTTTATTGATATTGCACTATTTGCTCTCTAACTGTCAAAAAAAAATGCATCTTATAAACAGTTTCTGACACTTTCCTATGATTTTTGACGAAATAAAGAAAAACTAACCTTTTGAAAGCTTACCACCATGTAAAAATTAGAAATTTTTGAATTTTTACTGTATATAAAAATTGGAAGAAAATGGTACCAGCACTTCGTGATATTCAAAAGTGATCCCAGAGAGCAAGCTCTAATGATGAAAGTAGCAGAGTTGCTAAGGATATATATACTACTCCAGCAGAACAGATCATATACAACATACTGATTAACTATCACTAATGAAAGTCTCAAATATCACCAGAGATGCACTGGTGGGTAATCCGACTTTGTCTTCTATCTAACTACACTGAATATAGCAATTAGGCGGACTGCCGAAGGCAACGAAGCTTCTGTGTTGTTGTCTCCAGAATGTTAATTGACACATAGCCCCCGTTTTAATCAAATAATGAGGACTCGCTGGGTATGGGTAACTGAAGGCTGGTGTATGTTTCATTGAGAAGTATGTGAGAAACAGTGAATATAAAATGAGAAGAAAACGAAAAAACAAGAAAAAGGTTTACGGAAGAAGGACAAGTTTACTCGTTCGACTTATCTATCCACTGAAAAAGAAGCGTCTCGTCATCCTTCTTCTTTTTTGTTTCTTTTTTTTCTTTGCTCATTGTGTTTGTCTGAATGGAGCCTCCACGATATTAAGACAATTGATAGATGAAGCATGATGCTTTCAACAAGGCGGTCTATTGCAAGTGTTGCATTCTGTGTGTCTCTTGTTCCCATCAATAAATTGTGTATGTTTTTTCATCAGCTCGCAACAAGTGTGGAGGCGGTGATTAGATAGAGAAATCATATTGATGGGTATCAAGATAAATTACTTGAAAAGAAAGAAAGAAATAAGATAAGTGTTGTCTTACTCATATAAAATTACTTTTTGAAAGTGAGAGAAAATAAATGAAATACGGTTGTATGCTAAAGAAAAAGAAAGAGACAATTTACTGGAAAACTAGTCATGTGACAACGGCTTTTTCGCCTAATTTGAAAACTTGAAGCCACAATTTTCAGATTTGAAATCGTCCCTGTCAGACTTTCCCGATAGTGATTGACGACTTGAAAACAATCGGGCAAAGCAATCCGAAGCGTTTTTAGAGTGACATGAAAATGGCTGGGTTCCAGATTTGACGGCTTCCCATTTTGACTGGAAGTGGAGTTGAATGGAGAAAAATGGGAATAAGGAAAAAAACGTCATATAGGGTCTATGGAATTCAATTTCAAATATTACAGAGGCCTAAAAAGTCGATAAAGGGACTTTCTGTCGAAAAAATGGCCACCCTTGCCGTCAAAAAAAAGAGTTCCTTGCAAAAATTGGGAAAATGAAATTCGGTGCGAAGAATGAATACGAGAACAAAGCGACAAGCCATCTCATCCTCGTCAACGACTTCGAGACGCAGAAGAACAAGGAGAGAAAGCCAAATGATTTGTCAAAAGCACATCCTCAGTGCCTCAAGTGTTCTGAACAACGTTAACCAAAAAAAGTGACAGAAACCGAAAATTTGCTGTTTCATTTCTTCGGAATTTTAAAAAATAGAAAATCGAGATTTGAAAGTACATGATTTTCTAATAAACAAAACTAAAAAACGGGGGTGGCCAATGAGGAAGAATAAATTTAATGACAAGAAACATGTCGAAAACAATAGAAATCTAGAAAGACCTCCCTATTCATTTCTCTCTCAGGAATGATGATATTTGATGTGAATTATTGATATGTCTTTCTTTTCGTGACATTGTCGAATAAAATGTCAAAGGCGGTCAAAGTTCAAGAGGGATTATGGACACAGATTCTTATTCTCATGGGGATAACCATATTTATTCGAACATTTTGCCATTGAAAAGTTCATCTTTTATAAGATATTGAAAATTGGAAAATTTTTTATATAATTTAAATGTTTTAAATTTTGAAAATTGGAAAATTATCTAGTTTAAAAATTTCAACAAGACAGAGAAAAAGAATGCCATTTTGTTACAACAAAAACCGCAAGAATAAATTCAAAGACTCTTAACAAACGGAAAGGTGCAATGAAACGACGTGCAGGAGTTCCTACATAAAAGAAGCAGAACAACTGACTGAGCGCTATTCCTTGAGATGAATTGGTTTCTCTTGGTTTGGCGTTTTATTGGATTTCTATGATGACAATAAATCACTTCTTTCACACCTCGAAATGTGCTCTCCGGAGAGATGGCTCTTCCGAGAACAAGGCGAAAAAAATGAATGGATTTCTATGAATCGGTCAACCAGAAGCTTTTTCGGGATTGACAGATGATTCTCAAATAACTATGTTTTCTTCGAGAAGGGAGCTAAAATGGGAATAGAAGGTACTTGAAACTACTTAGAAGTACATCCAGGCTATACTATGTCCTAATTCAATTAGATGTTTCTAAGAAGTTGAAAAAGAGCAGACTTCAAAGTGCATTTGACTTGTCTAGAGAAAAAGGTGAATTGAGACAAAAAGAAGACCAACTTTTACGGCTAGATCGAAAAAATATATACATTTTATGATTTAGTGGCTTTCTTCCATTTCGCAATCATGGTTGTCCTGGGAGACACACTTCTCTTTTGAAAACCTTTAACGACTTTTTTGACTTTTATATAAAAATACACAATTTATTCCATGTGAAAGTCAAAAGAAACTAAGCAAACCTGGAATGAAAGGGAATTGGAATAACAACATTGAAACACGATTGAAAACCACAGCACAACAAATTTGATAGTTTCCGACATACTGTTTCATTATTTTTAATATCAATTTAAAGCAAAAAAAAAAAACAAAACTAACCCTTTAACCATGTTGCCCTCTGCATCTGCCAAGTTCAGAACATAGACGCTCATCTGCCGCCTTGAGAGTCACAAACTTGAATATAAAAACTCCGAATTTTCTGAATTTTTGTCAAGTTTCGGTTCGGTTCACAATGAAAACGACGCAAGAGAAATGACACGTGAGTAGGTATGACGGTGTATATGGTTTTGAGAAATGATACTCGTGAGAACTATATGGGGGCAGATGCCAACACCCTCACTTAGGTGGAGCATGTTTTCCGGTGGGCAGGTAGGTCAAAAATCGGATAGAATTAATGGAAAAAGTGGGACTTTGATAGTTTTTTTTTAAAAGAAAATGAAAAACTTTGAATATCATTTCTAGATAATTGACTAAAGAAGAACTAAATTATGAAATTGAAGGTAAATGTTTTTCTTAAATAAAATTGAACCATATGATTTTATTCAGAATAGTTCAAGTAAAAAGATGGTCATAAAGGAAGAAGGATCGGTCAGATGGAGCATCCTTTTTTCTAAGAAAATACGTATTTCAGACAAACTTCCGGTAATTTAAGAGAATTTCATGAAAATGTAAATCTAGGGATAAATTTATCTGATGTCAATTGTTTGGAAAAAAAATTGTTGGACACAAAAACTGTAGTAAAATAATACGAGTGAAACTAATCTTAATGATCGAAATAATTTCCTATGAAAAAATATAGTCGCTTAATTATTCAAATTTTGTGTATGAATTTGCAACTTGGGGAGTTCTCGATGTCACTAGTAAATCGAAAACGTGGTTTGAGGTTTTTCAGATGTATAAGAGTAGATCTAATTATTTACTTCTTCATCTTCTTTCTTCAGAACTCAGTTTTCCTTTTTCTTTCTATCTCTCTCACTATTTCTATTTTACTTCCAATTTCGCTTCACCTCTTCAACTAGGCCTTGAATAGCAAATAAATGATACACTCGTCTAGTAAAACCTTTTGGATTTACAAATGGCCAAGAAATGTAGAAAAATGATAGAAAACTAGAATTGTTGGGTTGAAAAGGAACGGGGAAAAAGAAGAAGAAGAAGAATATGAAGAGGCAACGAGCTGCGACATTGACCACAACAGATTTTTTGCCCGTTTTTCTAATGATGCTATCTATCAATCTATCACACACTGATACTCGCGTTTCTTTGACAATGCGTATATTTTGAAGAGGGGTTGTGAAAGACGAGGCAAACGATTGTAGAACATCAAAAGAAATCAAAACTTGATGATATGCCTGCCCGGATTCTTGTCACTTTTTACGAGCTCTTTCAAACAATTGGATGGCTTATTGACAGCTGAAGTCACTGCCTGATCTACAATTGATCAATTTGACAGGATGAAGTGAGTGAAAACTCTAACCACACGGATATTTTTAGTGGGGGCGGCAAAATGAGAAGACGATGTCTTAAGAGTTGGAAAAGGATGGAACCTCATTTCATGCTCCAAGTTTTTGTTAGAAAATATAGAGAGAGAGATGGAAGAAAATTCTGGAAACTACTTTTACTCTTTCATTTAAAAGGAAGTAAACGAAATATCTGAATATCGTCTGGAAAGGAGGAAGCAAAAAAGACAAGACATTTTGGTTTATAAAGTGGGGATATTTATTTTTTGAAAGAAAAAGAAAGTTTTATAGTAATCTTTCAGTATTTTCCAAGACAACTTCCATCTCAATATTATTGACTAAATTTTAGAATCCAGATTAAATCTACGGTTCAAGAAGTCTCTTCAGTAAGAAAACATTAAATTCACAGATACTATACATGGTCAATATTTACATGGTCAATATTTCGCAAAAAAAAAACTAAAATTTGAAAATCATTATTCACTTTTCCGCCTAAACCTCACATTTTTTGAATGAACTTGTCAACACAACAGAAAACACTCCTCCACAAAAATCTTCAGAGCAATGAAGTGAAAAAACGTGAAAACGTCACTAGACCCCTCACTTCGAAATCTGTCGAGCCAATAAAATGAAAATGAATTATTGGTGGAAAAATGGTTTCTTCGCCACAGGAAGAAAAAACGAACGTTTGTAGTTGTTGTGGTGTTGGGTAAGAAAACAAGAAAAATAGTAGTGGAACTCCCCTTTGAAAAGCCCCTCCTTGTGCAAATGCGCCAAAAATCTGGTGAAGTCAGTGAGGCGAATTAGAAACGAACAATAATTGGCTGTTGAATGTCGTCAGTGTTCCCATACTAACTTCAAGAAAAAGTAGAAAGTGAAGAAGATAGGAAATATCAAAATTTAAAATCTCGAGAAGAAATAGAACGACCAAAAACGAAAATTTGACTTCCTAGAAAAAAATAACTTTTGGAAATTTTCCACGAGTTCTTTTTTCCTCTTTGACCAAGTATCTTTGAGAGTTTCTTTTCCGGAACTTCATAAGATTTTCAGTGGCTATTTGAAAATTCTTCAGCTTCAAAACTCAAATTTCATACGTTTCACGGCAAAAGTCAAGAGCATACACAACCAGTCGTCAGAGAGGCACCTCCCCCCAAAAAAAGTGTTGAATAACAAATTAGGAAGAGTGCAACAATGCAAAAAAGAGACGAACCGGTGGAAACTTGATCAAGAAAGAAGAAGATGAAACCTCTTTAAATGAAAGACACACCGGACTTTAAACAGAGAGAAAGAAGAAGACACTAAAAAAAAAGGAAAAAAGAGATCGAGTTAAAGTTAAATGGCGTCCAAATGAATTTTGAATTTTGGTGGGAGGGCATAAGGGGATACGTGAGAAGTTACTGAATGGAACCGAAATTTGATATGCGAGAGAATAACTTCTCATTTTTTCGAGCCATCTCTTCTCCCTTTTTTGGTATCAATTATGATGAGAAACTGAAAAGACACCGAAAAATTGAGGAAAAAGCATCTCTTTTTACTATTTCGTGTTGCAAAAATGTCAGAGCACTGGAAATAATTTAGGAAGTCAATATGAAACAAATGATACTTATCCGGAGTAACCAAGAAAGAAAAAAGAAAGACAAAAATATGTGTATGAATAATTATCATATGATTTTATTTTTTCAAAATAATTCTATGGACACATGATGACAGATTTTTTTGCTGCTGACGAGCTGCCTTTTGCGTGTTAGAATATTTGATACTAGGTCAAGAGGCAACAGAAATTGATAGTTTTGCTAACCCATGTTCCGGTGAAGAAAGTGGAAAAGGATTAGGTTCGAACCAATTAACCTTTCTTTTTTTGATTGAGAGGTCAACTCGGCGGCAGTGATTTATTTTGTTTCAAAATTGAGGAAGTACATCACATAGGCCAAACCAATTGTTGCTCATCTTCTATGTGTTTTGATCTTGTTAACTCATCAATTGGATCTTGTCGTTTCGCGACTGGTGATAAGATATGATATGACATGGGGATTTTTTTTTTGAAGTACGACTTAACTTATGATCTTCGGAAGAACATCTGACAGTTCATGTTACATGTTAAAATTCTCTTGAAACCGTAATAGTTTTTTCCTTCGGAAGCTAGTTTCAAATATTTTGATTCAAATATGAAAGGTTGTCAATTTTTAAGGCAAGAAAGACTAAAATCAAATATTAAGGTTCAAAAATGAAATATTGAAATTAAACATTAATAATATCAGTCACCATACTAAATATTTTTGCCTAATTACTCAAAACAAAATCCAAAAATCATAGTAGACCCCAGCGAAAAAAAATAAGGTGGTGTCATAAAGTGACAAGCGACATTGTCACGGATCAATCAGAAAGAGGATGTAACCAATCTTCAGTATTATAGGGATAAGGCAACAGGTGGTCGTCGCAATGGGGAAGGAGCCATTTCCTTCCACCCCTGGTGTCACTTGAGAATGTGTTCCAAGAGTCGTTTGGAAGCGAGGTCCGCCACAATATCCATGTGATAGCGGAAGAAACGTTTGTTATTGGGGTCCCAGCAGAAAATAAAGTGTTGGAACACCACAACAATCAAATTAATTGGGATATGTGTTTTTTTGTGAAAGGTTAGAATAATTCAGAAAGTTTGTAATAATTAGTATGTTTAAAATTTTCAGGAGTTCAAGAAATTTTAATTTTTGATGATTCCTTTTTCCAAATAATTCATGCGTTTTTACATTTATTCTCTAATGATCATAAAAATGGATGAAAACTAAAAAATTTGCAGGTCAAGGAATTTCAAATTTAAAAGCATTCTTCCTTCCTTTTCCAAATAATTCCCACGGGAGAAATCTATGGAAAGATTGATCTAGTTCTAGCCTAAAATAAAATCGACAATCAGTCGTTTTCAGACAGAAAATATGCTGAATGGTGTACAACGAGGAGCAATCCAAAAGGCAAATATGTCACTCATGGCTTGAAAATCTAAATATGCATGACCTACCTTCTCAACATTTAGTAGAGAAAAAAGGCGGTCGGAAACAAAACAAGACGTTTATAAGTGGTGTTTTCAATATGATATGAGAAGGGAAAAAAACGGGGGGTGCCCCCGAGTCGGCGCTTCAAGCAGTACCGCTGTCGTGTTCAAAGAAATGATATGATGCTCGTCAAAACGTGACTGGCAGTCCAGTCCAGTCAAACATGGCACCGGATTGAGGAAGAAAGGCAAAAACCCGGAGTCTAGGAGTCACAAAACCAGAATTACATGACAAAATTGCTATGTTGAATAGGCAGATTTGTTTGCTAAGGAGTCGTCAGGGTTTTGAGAGCTCAAAAAATACTCATTGCAAAAGAAACCAAAACCTTAAAGAATCTTTTTTTTTTTTTGAAGATTTTTCAACCGGTGATAATGACAAGAATGGTTGAAAACGAAATAAACATGCAAAACATGTAAGCAGTTTGATGAGCAGTCTAAACGCGATGAGGGATAACGCGCTTCTCTTCATCTATCGGCGGCTCTTTGTTACTTGGTGCTCTTTAGGTGTCATGGGGATTCGACTCGTCTTATCCCACTTGTGAGCATGGTCTATATTTTTGCCCTCATTTCAAAATATCAGCTCATTTTTTATGTGCTCATTTTTTTCTCTTTCAAAAGGGCAAACTAGAAAAAAAGATAGGAGATTGTTAGAAATATAAAGATTGATGATTTTCATACATTTTGAAGGATTAAAATTTCCATTGTAATTATGATGCTACATTAAATCTTAAAATTGCCTAAGCTAAATATATTACCGTCAAAAGAAATGCTGGTAAAATAATTTTCTTAAATCATAAAATGAATTCTAAGAAAGCCATTTTTGAGAGGTTGAAATAGGCAGTATCCACAAAAATTATGTGACCACTAGACATTCAATATACCACTTGAAGCGGTCAACAAGGAAAATCATGCTCAAGGATGCCCGCATTTCAACGTCGTCTTCCTAAACTCGTCTTAGAAAGAAACTCCCGAGTCTCGATAACAAAAAAATGAGGATTAAGGGAGGAGGGACCCACGAATAGAAAATAGAATGCACTCGATTAGGTTAGGTTTCGTCAAACTTGTATTCCCCGGAGCACCTGAGAAAAGAGGCAATAGTTTACAAAATACGTAGTTTATTGGATAGCTTCTCAAATAGAAATTCCCTCGTGCGCTCAGAAAAAAATAGTCGTTTTTCGGAAAAAGGTTACTTTATTCTAGTTACGAGTAGGTAAAAGGGGCCAATCTCTTCCAATTTTCAGAAATGAGAATCTAATTTACATTTCAACTTCAAATTGATCGAATGTTCCAAGTATGTCGGAAACTACCAGTAGGGACGAGCACAGATCAAAACACAACACGACATTTATTTTTGATGTTTTATGTTTTTTTTTGTGCTTTTGAGGATCTTTTGAACTTGAAAGTTTCACATGATAAGTGGAAAAAAGAACTGACCTTATAAGCTTCTCCAAACTGCCCATGACTGCTGGATGATGAAGAAAGTTACCACCTGCAATCATACTAATTAGGAAAGAGAATCACTTGAGTATCGAAAAAAAAATAGTTCAAAAAATATTCTATATATGGGCTGCTAGTCAATCCTTGCTTATACTATACGAGCAATTTCGAAAAAAGAGAAGACTGAATGATGGATTACAAAATTTCGATTTTAAATTTTCAAAAAGAGCATATGGTTTAATTAACATTTAGATGGAAAAGAAAAATGCGGTAGAAAATTGGATTTTAGCTTTTTTAGAATGAAATTTCAAAAAACCGTCAATCTTGTTGAAATCTTCGAAATAAAAGCTATAGTCGCCGTTTTATAATGAAGAATATTGAAAACGGTGAAAAATGAGGAAGATATATTACTGAAATTGAGTCAAAATATTGGAATTGAAATTTAATGTAGCTGTCATACGGTATCCAATAATTTGAAATATAATAAGCCATGATTTTTCTTTATTTAAATAACCTTCTTGGATGCATTTTTTAAATTTAAACATCGTGATATATTCATTAAAACACTTACCTAATTTATCTATATTCGCAGGATCGTGATGATCCCGTGGGTCTTGATGATCGGCGTATCGAACCAAATCGGGTATTTCAAGTGAATCTGGCGGTGGCCCTCCTCCGCCACTCTCTTCAGAGTCGCTGCAAATTCAACAAAACTGTTTATGTATAGAAAACAAAAAGTTCGAAACCATCTGGACGTCTTTTTTTTGAACTGCGCTATGTTTAGATTTTTTGAGAAAAGAAGGAAGAAAAAAAAGTTGTGTGTGGGAATAGAACACACAGAAATCAAGAGCATAGAAAAGTTGGACAAAGAGGCATTTGATGATTTTGGAGAGAAGATTTTTGTCCGAAACACATTTTCACATTTAAGGGGTGGGCTCTGGAGCTGAGATTCAGTGAAAGGAAAGAGAAAAGAAGTCAAAGTCATTCGACACCCCATCATGAACTCTTTTTTCTTTCCCATCTTCTTTCTTTGGCGGTATGAGAAAATTCTTTAAAGAACTCATCGAAAATAGAAAAAAGGAGTGTAATGACAAATGAATTGGTTTAACGATGAGCAGCTTATCATGGTTCGTTTTTTCTCCACTAGACGTCAGAAGACGTGAAAATAAGACAAAAAGTGGATGGAACAGGAGAAAATGCAAAAAAACAATTGGTTGTGGACATGAACGGCGGCTTTGGTCAAGTTAAAAGTTAAGAGCATCGTTCTTGCATAAGACTTGCTTACAAGTTAAGCGGGTATCATCTGCAATGGACAAAATCTCGTCTCTTTTCTATTCTTCTTCTATTTTCTTCAAATGGTGTTCGTCATCGAAAAAGAGCTAGACGATGACAGCCCGGGTGTTCCCATCAAGACATCTTTTTTGACAAAAGATACTTGCAAATTGACTTCTCTCTTTTTTTAGAAGATTTTGTGAGTAGTTCCTCGTAAAAGAATTCAATCTAAGTTGAACGAATTATCACATTCGGAATTGAGCGCTGAGATAACTTCCTGTCAAAGAAAATGCAGGATGTATTATATTTCACAAAAATTCATATTCCTATCTCATCAATTGAACTATAAAATTTTGGTATAAGAATTGATATTTCATATTTAGTTTCTAGTCTGGTATCTAAATGAAAACTAAAAAAAAAATTTCTAAGTTTTTATAGTCTGCACCAAATCTGGTTATCAGGACTATAACAAGTATCGTAGTATTGTAAATTTTGTTAAAAGTTCGCGACACTTGATTTCAAAATAACTAGGCCACAGAAATAATTTATTAAAATATATAAAATCTAGCCTACAAAAAAATCACCAACGGAATTGTAATGAACTAGAGAGTACTGATGAAATGTCATGACATTTTCATCAATATCTATGAAATGAGAGATTGAGCTATCCGACTGAAAAAAAAACTGAACCACATTCTGAGGAAGAACTAAGACACACGCCCTGCACACATCAGATGATGCCCAAGACTCCAACCAAATCATAAACAGGAATATGAATTGAAATACATTTGAGGTTGGTTGCTAGACACTTATTGAGAATTATTTGTGACTAATGGAGCAGAAGAGTCAGAAAAAGCGTAAAGAATGAAGAAAAAAGGGGAATAAGTTGAAGAAAATGAGTGTTTCTTTATTGGGTCTTGACGATGCCGATTCGGATGAATTTTTAGAATATAATAACGTTTCACACGGTTATGTAAGAAACGTATGAAACTGAGTGAAGAGGAGAAAAGACGCTCTCTTTTTCTCTCATCTTCTTCACTTATTATTTTTGACTTTGACCAGATTAACGATGGTGCAAAAACGGGCAAAAGAGTGAAAAAAGGCGGTGCAGGCCGGATGCGGTGGAATGAGAATGAAAAATGATCATAGACCTTCCTGATTTCCACACACACACAAAAAATAGATGACGAGCTGAAGACGGCAATGGCAGAAGATGGATTCACTTCAGAATAGAAAGACGAGAATGAGATAACGTCAAAGGCAAAATGAATTATGACTCTCAAGAATCGAAAAAAAGAACAAAGAGTACGATTGAAAGAAGGGGGAGGAAACCACGAAAACAGATAATCAATTACCACAGGTGTGATCCAGGTGCTTTCATTTTCATTGTTCTATCTATCTATCTCTTCTGTCGGCTTCGAGTGTGTGCACAATTTTTTGACACACGCACGCGATGTAAAGATGGATTGATTCTAACACTCTCTGCTTTGAACAGCATGCCAATCGGAATCAAATCCGTGGTGCACAGAACGAAAAAAAAAATCAAGAGTCGAAAAGTGTGCAGTCACTTTTCATCAGAAGGAAGAAAAAACACGGGTCCCAAATAACTACTTGTTGTATAATTGTAGCGTTTCGAGTCTTTTTTGCCATATTTACAACTGTCCTTTTCTGAGACACAAAACAAGTCACAAAATGCATGTTTTTCAGCAAGGACCAGTCGAAAAAAGGAAACGTCGGTGAATTTGCAACAGAAACGAAAGCAAAAAGAAGAGCCATGCCTGTCAGAGCTATCCATTCTTTCTCTTTCTAATTGGAAACTTTTTTTGACACTTTGACTTCTTTGACACATTTGTGTAAGTGTCACCGTTGAGGATCCTTGAAATTAGAAAAAAAACACGAGGTTGTACAACATACACATTCGAATATACCAAAAAAGCTATGCATCTGAAATTTGTGAGACGGATGAGCCTCATCTAAATCTTGGCTTGCCGGGATGGATTGTAGATCTATAACGCACAAACAACACAAATATGGATGTCATT
Organism: Caenorhabditis wallacei; assembly: GCA_963932035.1. Taxonomy (NCBI): domain Eukaryota; kingdom Metazoa; phylum Nematoda; class Chromadorea; order Rhabditida; family Rhabditidae; genus Caenorhabditis; species Caenorhabditis wallacei. Next base: position 8,640,234 of record OZ009931.1, on the reverse strand, counting down.
TCGAAAATATAATGTTTGAGAGATAAATCGTGAACTAACTTTGGTTTAGAAGTTTAAGAATGAAAAATAAAATTGATCAGAAGTGATATCAATCAGATTATAAATTCAGCTCACTTACCTTGATAAAGCTTAGTGAAATACTGGTAATTGTGTCTCTCTATAGTACAATACTGAGAAGCAAAGAAAATGAAGAAACGAAGAGATCCAAAAAATCTGACTACCGAATGATGTATCACAAAATACGATTTTTCAATTCTAAAAATGACGTATGGCGTTGAATTTACATTTAGATGAAAATAAGAAAAATGAGGTAGGAAATTGGATTTTTTAGTCTTCTGAGATTAACATTTCCAAAAAAAACCGTCCGTCTTATTGAGAAATGACAGCTATAGTGACTTCTCTATAATGAAGAATTTTGAGTTTTTTTGGATTAAACAAAGATTGAGGGATATTTTACTAAAACAGTTTTTTGTAAGAAACTGTGTAATTTTGAAAACTATAATCAAACTGTGTATCTTCTTCTAAAGAAAAGTTCAAAAAAAAACTTTCAATACAGAAGTTCCTCCAGACGGAATAGATGAAGCATTCGAATATCCAGGTGTGAAAAACCCATTTCAAACATTTCATCATATGAAACGTCTCGGAATCGATACGTCTCTCAGAGATTCATGCCATCCCAGAGCCCCTCTAGGCTCATCGTAAAAAAGTATAAAAAATCGGTTCTGAGAACAAAGGGCGGAAAAAAGCCGCGAGAATTTTGTAAATGGGGAGCTGTGACCGGGAACCCTATTTCGGATCTAATGTGACGATGTTCTCGGATGGAACCGCCTATTCGTTTTATGAGAAAGGGATGAAGTGCAAAATGGGAAAAATGAAAGGAAATCAAATGAAGTCACTCATTTGGTGTCCGAAAATGGGGGTTTTCATGACAAAGCTTTTAAGGATGGATGAGAAAATGGAATACAGGAGAGTTCGAGGAGGGGACAATTGTTGTCAAAGAACAAAAATGTGGGATGAAAATGAAAATGCTAGTGGATATCTAGGACCATTTAGAAAGGGAAGGACTAACATTTTCACGCAGCCGACTGTCTAGACTATAACTTTGATATTTAGAAAAACTTGAATTTTATCAAAAAATATTTTCTAGATGAAAATGAAACTTTCAAAAACGTTCTGTAAAAAGGAATGTCGAACCTCGAAAAACTTGGCTCAGAATCCAAATCAATATGGTTTGAAAGAAACAAATCAGCGGAAAAACTGACAATCGGAACGAAGTTATCGTCTTCCATCCTCCCCCCACCGAGTTCTTGCCTCGTTATGTGCAGTTTCCGGGGTATAGGTCGGTTTGTGGTTGGCCTATGTGTCTGTGTGCCCCCCCCCCCCCCAATCATAATGATACAACCGCGAGGATGTCATAAGAATTCAAAACGAGCTTCTTCCTCTGTCGGTCCAGTTGGTGCAGTTTAATGACCTAGGCAAATGAATACATGTTTTGAGTTTTGTTTTTTTGTGTGTGTGTGTGTCGGACTTTTCAACAAAAAAAATAAAGAGAAAACAGCACAAAAGAAAAGAGAGGCAACATTTTTCGTAGCTACAAGACAGCTAAAGAAAAATGTGTGGAAAGTTTTTCTTCATTCATTTTTGATGGTTCTTAGTGATGATGGTAGTTCCAGTAAGATGAGAAGCAATTTCAGAATGCCATTCTATTCTCGACAAAAAATTTATGTTCCTGTTTACGCCTATCCTAGTTCAAATCTGGACATTCTTGAAAACCAAGGGTTTAGATAAAGTGATAGTTTCTAAAATCTAACTCCGTAAAAAATTTGAAATTTTTGAATTGGAAAACAGTAGATGTTCACAACCCAAAACGTAAAATAACAAACGTTTCAAGACAAACTCCAGCAGGTGTGAACGCGAAAGATGATACGAAGAGCCCACGGAAACAAAACTCGGCTCGCCTAAAGCCCATTTGTCTGCGTTCATTCGTCAGCTCATATTCCATCTTAACTCGATTACGAAAACGGGAAATTCGATAACCTGTTCTCCGAAACAATGTCGAGACACAGAAAAAAAATACTCGTGATTTGTAAGAAAAATATTCTGAATCGCTTTACTAAATTACTACGGTAGCAAGGAAATAAAATGGGAGGTAAAATGAGGGAGGGCGGTCTCCAAAGTTTTAGCTCTAAACTAGGGGGGTTAAAAGAAGATTAGTGACTTGCCGCAGGGAAAATAGTGTGAGAATTCGAATGTTTTCTCATTTTGTATTTGGAAGTCTTGTCAAATTAAAGTGGGTGCGAAGAAAATGAAATAACAAGATTCAAAAGTCAATCGTCGCGCTCCCAAGTCCAAATTTAGTCTTTGCATCTTTGAATATTCTATCACTATGTGTTACTATTTTCTGCACATTGGAAGAATAATATAATAATAATAAATGAATTTCAAAAAAAAGAGAATATATTCATGGAGGTCACATCATTTTTTCGAAGTTTCTTTTTTGAAAGCAACAGTTGCTTGACAACAAAAAATTAATGGGAAAAATAATGGGACAATCTGTCTGGCAGAAGCAAAAAATGTTCGAAAGACAGGAGAAGCTCAGATTTTACTAAGCAACCAGAGAAAACATGGAATTCCTATGAAGTCAAAATATTTGAAAAAATGTGCACTTTTAGAAATTGAGTATAAACTTTCCACTAGTAACCAAAAATGGTCAACTTTGACCGCTGGAGCATTGATTCTTTTGAACACTTTCATGAAAAGATATGAGAATTCAATAGAATCCCCTACACACAGACAAACAGCAGGACTCTCAACGGAAGTGCATTAAATTGGTGGTAAATTCGAATATTTTTGGGATATGGCTATTTGTCGTCAAGATTTCCTCATTCCTCCTTCATTCTATCCTATGAGAAATTTCAAAAAAAAAAGTGACATGAGAACAAAGGTTGAGAGAAAAGAAAATACCTGATTTTTTTCTATGAGACTAAATTTCGCAACGGACGATGCAAAAAAAAAGTGTGAAATGTTTGAGCTCCCATCGAGTAGGGGGAGCCCTCACCTTTTTTCCGGTGCCCGCGTCTCTTGCGAAGTGTGTATTATCAAGAAATAGTGGTCGGAGAATGAGAATCTAGAGTTTGGTCGCAACTTTTTTTTTCATCTCCATGTGACGGCAGGTCCATTCATTCAAAATTCCGAACGTTGTTTAAGAGATATGTGATGATGAGGGAGGAATAAGTAGAAAATAGAAGAGACTACTAATCAAATAGTAAAGAAAAAAGAAAGAAAAAAGAACAATACAAAAAGAGGAAATAAGAAGTTGAGAAAGAAAATGAAATTGTTGCCGGGAATCGTTTTAACTCAATCGCAAGTCCCCTTCTCTTTTTGGAAATGTGCCAACTCCTTTGCAGGACGCGCAATTGCATTAAATTATGGTGCTAAAATTTTGAAAACCAAAAGCACCGAAGGCTTTCAGAGCAACGCCATCTCACTTGTCTACGTTTCTTTTCCACCTTTTTTTCTGCTACCTACCTTGCAGGATAGATACCTTTTTCTTCTTACCGCATGCTTCAACAATTTCTCGTCTCCGAATCGTTCGAATTTTTTCTATCTCTCTCTTACTCTCCTCATAACATTTATTCTAACACGCAAGTTTTTTTTGGTGGTCCTTTCTTTTCTTTTCTTTTTTTTTGGTGAAACTTTTATACTGGTTTTTAGAAGTTGAATATAAAAAGGTCATGTCAACTTACAGAGACTTGTACAAAAGACGCGAAAGCAACCAGGAAGCCAGCTTGACAAGTAGATGCTGAAATTTAAGTATTTTAGAAATAAAAATAGAAGAGAATTTTGGGATATGAGAGGACTAAGAATTGATCATTGATTTAATAGTTATAATATAAAATGTGGGTGAAAAAATGTTTTTAACACGAAATTTTTGAATAAAAAATCAAATCAATTTAAAATTTCACGTTACTACGCTCAATGCACTAAAGTAACTAGACTTGACCGTATATCGTAAATCTTATGACTAAATTTTCAAAACTCGATGCCACATTCAAATTTGATGCATGTTTTCGGGAAAAAGGAGACAAAAAAAACGAACAAAACCGAAGACATGGAGATGGTGATTGTGTCCTCCACGTCAACTCATCCGTCAACACAAGGACTCAATACGCCATTCTTCATTTTGTGAAACATATGCAAAAATGGGGGAAAGAAAAGATTCACTTTACTACGATCAAACGCACTTCTGTCCACGCATTGCTTCGGACCCCCTCTTGAAACACAATAAGAAAGAGTAAAAAGTAATGAACGGATCACAAATGAGCAGCCTTTTTTTCGTGTTCTTTTGTTGTTAGATGCGCGTCTATTGCACGTTATTATTGTTCTGGTTTTAGAAAAGTCGACATGTTTGTTGTCAACGCTGGAAAAATTTAAAATTCTGTGTAAAGGCTGAGTTCGAATTCTAAGATTTTTCAGCTTAGCTTTAGCATTCCGCCAGACTTTGAAAGTTGAAACACCAGGTTTTTCAGCCTGGTTAATCAAACCACTTACAAAAACTTCATAGGCCTTTTCAAAATAAAATTACCTGGCTTTGTATATTCTGTTAGACACAGATCAAATAGTTAGTACTCCAATACTAATAAAGATGATATTTCGCCATTCGAAAAAGTTTCATCTTCTCTTTATCCGCGAATTACGTTAGTTTTCAGAAATACTACATAATTCAAATCATCAGCTATTCTGGCGCATCGAAGGCTTAAAAATGCACGGATCTCAATTGGTGCCTATCTCTTTTTTCAAACTTGTTTATTATTATTCTCATTATTATTTTTATTATTTTGTGCAACTTGTTCTCATCGTGTGTGGGAATTTCGGAAAAAAGAAACAGACAAACAGAAAATGAGCGCGAAAAAAACGAAAATGGAAACGCGAAAAACAGGATTTGAAGATGATGCGAAAATGAGAAGAATACATGATCGTACACAGGAAAATGGGGAAGAAAGATGGACCAAAATTAGGGGAAAATGGATGTGAGAGGAAAAGGAATCAAAAGTACTTTCCAGCACAGACCACACCAGTGACACCTTTTGAAACCAAAATTGAGGACGACACCATTGTGGAAGACGTGCAGACCACGATACAACAACATTTCATTACATTTGGATCGGTGACGCGGAATCAAGTTCCTCTCTGGTCCCTCTTCATTTTCAACCATCTTCCATTGGGCCCCCCGAACAAACTTGGGACACTTGTTTTGGACTGATTTGAAAATTCACACTCATTATTACGAATTTGTACTTTTCGTCCACTTGCAAAGGCACTAGTATTACATAGATGACCATGACTAAAAGAATTGGTGGGCTCCTTTTGAAAATAGGAACGACTCAATTACATCATAATTATCGAAGAGCTGTCAATTCCAAATACTAGGAAAAAAACAGCGAATTTTTTTGGTGAGACAAACAAAAAACCCTGTTTAGAGGAACGGCGCTAATAATACTAAAGCTTTTGTGGAATGAGGAGCAAATCCAGTTAACATTGACCAGAATTAAGCTTAAAACGAAGAAAACACTAAGAGAGTGATTATATAAATTATTAGATTGAAAAAACATTTGATCGGAAAATGTAGGGTATTACTATATATATATATCTCATTCAATATCTTTTTCATAATTCATTTGCAGTTCAAATGCTTCTATTATTTTAGTCAAAACAGTAAAATTATTATGAAAATCTGAATTTAAAATTAGTATAACTGAAAGGTGTTAGTCACTGAACAGCACTTCGGAACAACTGCGAAAAACAATGCACAGATTAATTAATTTTTTTGTGGTTGGCTCAAAAGACATCTTTCCTTTTTCCTCCCCCTATATCTTCGGAACGAATCAAAACGTGATGAAGAATGGGGGATGGGTGTATTTGGATTTAATATGATTCTCACACAAAGAGTGAGAAATAACGAATTGGAATGAATTGGATGAGAGGAGCGGAGAGAATTTCCATCCAACACCAAGAGTGTAGGTATCTAATGAATATTTGTTTCTAATCAGACACCAAACTGAATATTCATAGACTGGCATTTTGTTGCATCACAGAAGACGGGGGAGGGAAACGTCTCCGCATTTCTTGAAAAAAATGTATGTGGGTAGCGTAAATCTCAGTACGAAGTCAGCGATGATGAGTTAAGAAGTTTGGGTGGGTCGGTCTTAGCATAATGTTTTTGGAGACGGACTCAATGGTGGCGCACGTCGAAAAGTGTGACTATTGCCGACAAAAAGAATAAGTGATCAGTTTTGGTAAGCCCCTCTAGTTTCTTCCGTTTGAAGAAGCACATATTCTTATAAGTTCCAGGGAAGAATTGAAAAAAAAAGAACGAGGTGTTCTTTACTGGATTAATAAATATTCAACAATATTCCGTGAAATTATCGTATTGTTTTACAATAACTGTTGAATATCACGTACGAAACTATTTATTAATGAAATATTTATTTTCAAAGAAAAACATGAGGAAGTAACTTTAAATGAGAAGAAAAACTGACCTGTTTCTAGTTGTTCCTAAAAGATGTGTTGGATGGAACAAACCTGAAAAAGGAGAACATAACAGAATTCAAAAAATTGTTTATCAAGCAACACAAAAAACGCTTTACTTCCCGTAAACTTCAAAGTCATTAAACTTGCACATAATTTACTTTCATTTTTATGAAAAAAACATCAAAATACACGAAGACCTCCTCAATTCAAAAAAGTGCACAAAAGAGCAGAAAAAGGACCTGCTCATATATATTAGTTTTCTGGCATAGCCTAAAAACAATGAAGACGTTGGAAATGTGAAACCCGACTTTTGAGTTTTGAAACCATCGACCATTTCAAAGACTTCTTTTTATACGGAAAATTCTTGCAACAAGTGTTTCTGATATGAGGGATTCATAGTGTACGTTCGAAATCAAGCAAGACAATGAAAAAAGTTTATTGGTGCATAAAAATGAGTAATGTGTTAGTCCGAGGATGAACCCTCTTCTGGTTCCTCATGTAATCTCGGTGTTACAATTGCATGAGACTTTCTCCTTAGATAAGCAACAGCTTCCACAAATTCTTCGGGTCGTTGACTAAACTCTGAACCAGACCTGCAAAAACTCATCGATCATCTCTTCTTTTTTCCACTCACTATACGATTTTGACTCCTAACCCATTGCCCGAAAAGAAATAATCATTTTTTCTCCTTTTCATAATCTTTTAACCCGCTATTGGTTCCTATGATAATCCATTCGTTTTGCAAAATGTACTTACATGCATACGGTGGGTCATAAAAAATAGGCTCTTTACCATGTACCAACCTTTTTCTGGGCTCCATTCCAAAGTTAATCGCTCTCGGCTGACGTAAACGGAGTGAAGAACGGGGCTCAAATGGGGGAGATGGTTCGACGACTTTAGGGGATGAAATGATTTCGGGGAGTACTGTATTTGTCTCAAGGGTAGTTCCACGAGCAACTTCAAGGGGTGGTGTGAGAATATCGATGACATTAGTGGAAATGTGGCGAAGGTTATTCTGGACAACACTTGATGGAATGGCACTGCAGTTACTGTTCTTCTTCTCGGTTTTTATTACTTCTTCGGTGTGCTCCAGAGCTTTGCGAAGCTAAAAAACCAAAAGTAGACAGTGAACTCCAGCACCTACTAACATCAGATAACGCCACAACACCAATCAGCCTACCACAATCCGTTACATAAGCTTTGCTCAATTGAAGCATTGAGAAAATTGAATGAATTTTGTAGAGGGATGTTTGTTTGACAAGTTGAATTGGGGCAGGATCAATATCATTTTCAGTTAGGTCCAGTGTCAATGCAAGTTGCTCTTCTTCCCATACTTTTCTCTTAAAATACAGAGGAGAGATACTTTGTTATGAGAAAACCCATACCTCTTCCTGTGACAAATCATATGGATTATTTTCTTGTGATCCCTTTTTATGATTACCAAATTGCATATGATTCAAGTATTTCTTAGCTTGTCTCATGTAGCCTGTAAGCGATACAAAAATTAATATGGTTGAAAAAAAACTTACTCTTGATAATCGTATGATGTTCATTTGCATTTCCATGAATTGTTTTGTGCTCGATACCGTGATCATCAAGAAAATCTGAAAACTTCTTTTTAAGAATCCCGACCAATTTTCAAAACCTTTTGCTGATTTCTCATCCATATCTTGCAAACTAAACAACGCATTTCTTCTTGAACCCGAGTTACGTCGTTTCAAAGTATTTTCAATCGGACCAGATGGAGAAGAGGGAATCGGTGGAAAGTACAATTTGGGTTCACTGACGTCAGGAAGAGGAACAACTAGGAATCGACTAAAAATCTCGAGGATAATGTGAACTATAATTGAACTTTACTTTTTCTGTTCGGCAGGGCCACTTGGTTCAATGACCTGTGATAGTGGTGTGACAATATCTGATTTCTTTCTTTGCATTGTGTTGAAATCTGTTTCTGAACAAATTCGTCTCCTGTCTTCTGATATCTGAATTGCAAATCATGATTTACACATAGAGAAAAACAGACTGAACCTCTTTTTCAGAATCTTTGAAGTGATTATCAATGGTTTCAATTGCTTGCCTAACACGTTTCTCCGCTTCCACTTTTCTTGGCTGATCACCAATTTTCCCGTTCAACAAAACCGTTAAATACCTTCTTGAAACAGTTCCTATTAACATTTGTGAGCCTGAACTACGATATTGCAAATTTTCACTGGAAACACCCTCACTTTTCGAATCAACAACTGGGAATAGACGGAGACCGGTCTGGACCGCTTCACGAATATCATTATATGTGGTTATTTTGGTGATAAATTTGACTGGTGTTACCATGATATGTTCTGCATATGTTGTGTGAACTCTGGAAATGGAAAGTTTTTCATTTTTAATCCAACTGAAGCACTTACAGATTATTTGAGGGTGGAATGTCCGGAAGGAATGGTAAATGTTTGATTTTGATGATTGTGTCGAAAAATGATGGTTGCAAATAGGCACAAACTGCATTGGACAGCATTACAGATATCTGGAATTGTAATTTTGAAAAATATTGTTAGTAAGAGCATACCATGACTGGTAAAATGAAATGAAGTTGTCCAGTGATTTCAAAAATCATTACGGATACTGATACGGTATGAGTAACAGACGCTGAAAATGAAGCAGCACCCACAACCGCATAGATACCAGGCCTGATTGCATGAATATCTTCAAGTATCAATCCAATTACCTGAAACATTATAATAAGACAATATTATTTCAACGAAAATTACTTCTCCATATAATCTTCCCATAGCAGCACCTAGAACAAAAACTGGAAGGAAAACTCCGGATGGAACCGGAAGGGTGAAACTGATGATTGAGAATATAAACTGAAATTCAAAATCAGTTATCCGAAAGTCCCCCTGAATACCTACATGAACCAAAATGAACAAAAACAAGAGTAACAAAATGTTTCCACGATTCAGCCAGTGTGAATAGATTTCTGCTCCACAAACAAGATCATCTGTTGTTTTCGCCATAAAAGAGCAGTTGGCAAAGAAATCACGTAGGTTTGTACCGAATTTTATCTGGAAAAACAAAAATGTTTGATGATTGATATGTCTAACAAATGTACCCTTCCGGTTGAAAACATTCCGAGACCATGAGGATAGGAGACAACAGAATAAACACAAGAGAAAACGATTGGGTATACGATCCAACTGGAAAAGTGTGTGTAGGTTGATGTTGCTGGTGTGACTTACTGTCTTTGAAAGACCATCTTTGCATATTGATTGTTTCTTAGAAACAAGACAACGCTTCTGTAAATAGAAATGTATCCAGCACCTAAAATGCCACATAAAAGGCCGAGCAATGCAAAAAGTGGAAGTTCGTTCACAGAAAATGCATCCGGTCGGAAGCTAGTTTGGTAGAATGCGCTCACAGTTACTGAAATTGAAATGAGTCTCTAACTATAAAGTACGAATAATACCTTCGGTTTCAACAACATAAGCTCTCAATAATCGAATAGTGGTTGCACCACAGCAGGCGGCAAAGAAGCCTCTCCAGTAACTTCTTACAGAAAAGTACATAGTTGTTACTTCAATCGAGAACAGTACTCCTCCGACAGGTGAACTGAAAGTACAGGCAACGCCGACTGCACATGCAGCAGCTAAACATTCCATTCTTCTGCTCTCCTCACGATACGCAGAATCGAATTTCGCTGCTAGAAGGCACATTTGGTTGGCAACCACTGATGCAATGTGTACAAATGGTCCCATTTTTCCGATTGGAACACCACTTCCCAACGCCATCGCAACTCCAAAAATCTTTGAAACCAGTGTCTTAAATGTGAGATAATCGACCAGAATCACTCCACGAATTATTGTCTTCATTTCTGGTATTCCCGAACCTGAAATTTATTTTCTTTGTCATAATCAGTAGTTGTTCTATACCGATAGCTTGTGGAGCCACAAAATGAACAAAACATGCTGAAGCCGCCACTAAACCTATCATATATCCACACCACCCAAGTAATCCACATCCCCATAATAAATATGATTGATCTGATCCATAGATATTGTAAATCATCACTGTTCTTCTTTGTAGTTCTTGAAAAGAAAAGACCATCATATCCACTAAAATTGAAATGAATGCAACTGCAATTCCAAGAAGAGCGAGAAACATCCAATCAGATAACAAGTTGGATAATGACAGTAATTTCATTTCTGAATTTTTTTCTCATTACTCTAGTTTAAGTTTTTCTGATTACTGATTCTATTCAATTCCATCCGTAGCCAAAGAGACCTGTTCTTCCGAAACTTTGGAAATTCGAAATCATTCTCATTCAAAGTGAAAGTGACTTTTCGATCCGACTGATTCGATCCATTTTCATGTATGCCATTCTGCAAAAAAAAACGAATGAGAAAGGTGTGATTCATCAATTCCACTCACTTTCACAGTTTCTTGCTTCATGTCGATAATCATCTCCTTCAAACTTCGGTACTGTTTATGGTTAAAACTGGTTGTTCTGACAAGGGCACTTCCTAGAAATAAGATCTTAATCTGAAGCATTCATTGTATTCTATCAATGACCTCAGCTTTCTCTTTCGTACTGTTAGCGTGTTTTCACAGAGAACTTACTTGAAGACTGTTTTCGAAACGGTTTCAAAAAAACGTGATTATCGTCAGAGTCCTCGTCGTCGGCCAATAGATCACTTAGCCCTAGATAATCGTGTTCAGACTCGTTTGCTCCACTGGCGAAAGAAGTTTTCTTCTTCTGATACGGCGCACCGTTCATACGAATATAAAAATGGAAAAATAACGAAAAAAAGGTAGTTGGAGAGTTCTAGTGAATAATGTTGATAGCCGAGAAACAGGGCGCCCGTCAAGTGTTTCAACTGTTTTTTAAATGAGGTGTTAACCATGGGTTGGATTATGCAAATCAAAACGGAATCGACTCTATCACTGAGCGGAACCGTGTGATGTCAGCTCTGTGCGGTCTTTTCACCCGCATCAGTTTGAAACTATTTGATCAGTTACGATCTTTGTGTTCTTCCCTGATCCGATTTGTTTTGTGCACGTGAATCTAGCAAATGCATAAATTTGGATTTTAAAATTGTTTTCAAAACAATTCCTTGTGTCATAGGTTATGATTATGATAGATAATTATTGTATTATGCACAATTGAGTCAAAACAAACGTGACAGCAAGATTTGAAAACGGTCTGGAGGATTGTAATTTTTTCTTTGGGAGAAACAAATGTAACCTTAATTCATAAAATTATAGGACGTTTTATTGTGAATCAAATCTTTAAATTTTTCCATAAATATACATAGTTTGTAGTCTTTAACAAAACAACAAAAATAAAGAACTCTTATAAAATTTCATCACCAACTAGAATATATTCTCGGATGTTACCTAAAACACAAAATACTAATATTTGTTTCTATAACTTCGTTTTTTATTAGTCACCAATGATTTTTGTTTCAGTGAATTGTTGTTTTTTGTTTCTATTTCCGGATGCGGAACATAATCAGTTTATGCGGTTTCTCATTGGTTACAAAAGTTGCTGTGACGATTAAACAGTATGGTCTAAAAATTGAAAAAAACGATGAGTAAGACAAGTTTATTAATAGTCTTGATTTTCATAGTGTAAATTATATGAATAATCTTTTCGTCGGATATATACAGATAAAGGAAACGGAATCAATCAATTTGTCAACTTCCGAACAGCTTTGACCACACAGCAGTTATCTGGTTTCAAACAGCAATTCTCCCATTTTGTTTTGGCAACACTGTATAAAGAATTCCTTTAAATTTCGGAGTAAAAGTGTCAACTTATTCAAAAATACTTACTTGATCAATTCGACAACATCTTTCTTTTGTTCATCTTCCTCTTTCTTTTCAACTTCAGCTTCAACTTTTGCGTTTTGCTCGTTTGTCTTGACAGCTTCCATTGCATCTTGATGTTTCTCGAGCTCGGCGAGTTCTTTGAGTGTGGAAAGATCTTTGCTCGAAACACCAGTTTGAAGTTTCATGTTTTCGTAGTTCTGAAAGTAAAAAATATTAGTATTTGAATAAAAAGACAAGTAAAGCATAGTGAAGAAAAGTTTACGCCACTTGGCTTTTATAGAAGAAGCTATTGGAAGACAGAAACCGGTTGGTTGGAGGAAACGAATCGGCGAAGGCACGATACAAAGTGGGTACATTCTTTTATGAATCACGCATTGAGTGTATACGTCAGATGACTTCCAGGTGTTGTGAACATTGAAAGCTGATTAATCAGATATATCTTGAACTGGACTAATTCAAGATGTCACGTTAATTATTTTCTAGAAGCCGAGCTTTTCGGTGTTCTTCTTAATCAAACCGGACGGCTAATTTGTTGATCTGTCAAAGTTCAATGACATCATCACGAGGGGTCAATGACTTCTCAAAATTTTCTCGATCTTCTTTAGCTTCAAACAGGATTTGATAAGCCAATTGTTATCCTTTTTCTGCTTTGCATTGAAAACCAATATCCGTCAAGTGATCGGATTGGAAATCATAAAAGAGAACAAAAAGGAAACATGTGATACTTTCTTTATTCATCAAAAAGATATCTCAAAAACAAAATTTAATAAATGAATCCCTTTTTCGGTTAAATAATTCATAAAATTCAAAATTTAAGTAATGGCTGCTAAAAGCCTGTATTACTCTTATTTACTTGAAATAATAGAATGATTGTAAGATGTCCAAAACTTAGTTGTTGTAAAACAAACTGTATTGATAACACTCTTCAGTTAGACGGCTCATTTTAGGGACGAACCAAATAAGCTTTGTTGAGACCACTTTTTCAGTTATTGCGACAACTTTTCTACTCTTGACCTTTCTTTTTCTTCGAACCATTTTTCCCTACCTCTCCTTTTACTGGGATTTGTCATTTTTCTTGGAACCTCTTAACTAGGAAAGTGCAGAATTATTTTAAATGTAATAAATTGGATTTATCAATGGTGTCATTTGAATTCAGTACTCGTTCAGATGTTTTTACATATCACAAGATGGAACTTTTACAAATGATTCTTAAATAATTCATGCAATATTTTTATATACTTGACCTATTCAGTGTTAATTTTGAGATTTATAAGTCACGAGATATTTTGTCATTTCACGAGTGGAAATAATGAAGACAACGACGCAATAAGGCAATACGAGCAGCTGAAATATTGATTTTTGAACAAAATTCTTCATTGAGAATTTCGTTTAAAAAATTGCTCTGCCAGAATTCTTATCGGGATTTAGAAATCAATAATGAAGCACTTTATTCTTGATTGAAAAATAACAGTAATATAAGAAATATTGAAAATTCATGTGAACAGAATATGCAAGAGAATAGAACCCTTGATATTAAAGACACACACACACACACACACACACAAACACGATACAATCTAGGAGAGGAGAGAGAATAAGGAGAAGAACTCAAGAATGTTGGTGGAAGGAAGGTAGACTAGGAATGGAAGAGAAAAGAAAAATTTGGAAGTGATGAAAAATTTAAGACATTCGCGTTTTCTTTTCAGATGCCTACATGTGTTCCGCAAGCTTTTATTAGCCTTCTCTTTTGTCGAGTCCGGCACCATCTGGTTTCCTTGGTCATCTTCTTCAATCTCTTCCTTAACTGTACCTAAAAATGCTACCATTAAAATAAAATTAATTAAAAAAAAAAGAAAATTACCTCCAACAACCTCTTCTGCCTCTTCTTCCATGTCCCATATCTTCAGCTCCAAATTCAGAGAGTCGTACTGACTAGCCGTCAACTTCTGTTCCAGGACTTCACTCCAACAACCTCTTCTGCCTCTTCTTCCATGTCCCAAATCTTCAGCTCCAAATTCAGAGAGTCGTACTGATTAGCCGTCAACTTCTGTTCCAGGATTTCACTCCAACAACCTCTTCTGCCTCTTCTTCCATATCCCATATCTTCAGCTCCAAATTCAGAGAGTCGTACTGACTAGCCGCCAACTTCTGTTCCATTCCAGGACTTCACTCCAATCTCTTCTGCCTCCTCTTCCATATCCCAAACCTTCAGCTCCAAATTCAATGCCTCATTCTCACTAGCCTTCAACTTCTTCTCCAAGCTTTCTGAAAAAAATGCGAATCCATTAGTTGAACTGTTTCTAATCACTTACCTTGTCTCGCTTTGAGCACTCGGTTCTCCAAGGCTTGCTCTCTAAGCTTTTGCCTTCCCTCATGGTCCTTTTCGGCTGTAAAATATCCAATATGATTTCGCAGACAAGCCATTTCTTGTTCTGCATTCATCAGTGTAATCTCTTTCTGTTGATTCTATTTTAATAGCTCATGGTGTCCTTTGGTGAGCTGAAGAAGCCGAACATGTTGATCGGGAATTAGCCGGTCGACGTTGTCCCCAATTTTCAGCTGATCTTTTTCTGAGCCCATTCACCCTAGATTCTAAAGCTGTGGCTCGAAGATGTGTTTCTTCTTGTCCATGGAAGTGTGCTTGGATTTCCTCAAGGATCATAGTCGAGGACTCCATGTCACCAGGGAAAACCAACTTCTGTACTTCTTGAAGAAAATATTGAGCGTCCCTTGGCTCGGTTTGGATGAGCTTTTTATCAGAGTACTTGCATTCTGGAATAAGGTGAATTTATGATCAGCATCAGAAACAACAACTCCAACATCACCATCGAAGATGTCGCCGAGTACGTCTACCTTGGTAGACTACTCAACACACGCAACGAATTGGAACCAGAACTTCACAGAAGACGGAGAGCTGCGTGGGCTGCATTCAATGGTATCAAGAATACCACAGATGCACTCACCTGCCCCAAGATCCGATCAAAACTTTTCGACTCGATCGTACTTCCAGCTCTAACTTATGGCTCTGAAACCTGGACCTTTACGAAGGCATTGGCAGAAAGAGTCAGAGTAACTCATGCTTCACTGGAAAGAAGGCTCGTCGGAATCACGCTCGCACAACAACGAGAAAAGGATCTCCACCGAGAAGACATTCGACGAATTTCTGAAGTTCGCGACCCACTCAACCATATCAAGAAAAGGAAATTAGGATGGGCAGGACATGTAATGCGAAGAAACGATAATAGATGGACCACACTGATGCAAGAATGGATCCCAAGGGACGCAAAACGACCTGTCGGAAGACCCCCAATGAGATGGACTGACTCTCTGAGGAAGGAAGTCTCACTCCGAAACGGATCTCAATTGGTCACCTCTTGGAGCACCATCGCCAAAGATCGCAAGGCCTGGTGTGCTGTGATCCGCGCCCATACACAATGAGCGAAGAACGGATCGACTAAGTAACTAAGTAAGTAAGTCCATGTCACGAGGGAAAACCAACTTCTGTACTTCTTGAAGAAAATATTGAGCGCCCCTTGGCTCGGTTTGGATGAGCTTTTTATCAGAGTACTTGCATTCTGGAATAAGGTGAATTTATGATTCTTGTACAAAAAAACCCGAAAAATACCTCTCTCCCGACGCTCTTCGATTCACGTTCCTGAAGTATAATCATTAAAATTGTTGAGTGGATCACGAAGTTTACCTGAAGATTAGCGTATTAAGAGAGCGAAATCAATTCGAAGATTAGAGACGGAAAAATGGGGGGGGGGGGGGGGGGGGGGGGGAAATGAATGAATACACGAGAATTGATCTGAATAACTGGCCTTGAAAAAATGAAATGTGTACTAAAGAGACTAGGTATCCCACAATAATACTAGGCCACCTCTGAGATGGTTCACAAAAAAACAGTGGAAATCGATAGTCTGACAGAGAGACTGAATACGCTAATGAGACTTAGGATGCTGAAGAAAAGAAATGTATTGTTCGGCCTAGAGAGAGTGTACCTCTTGAATAGACTTAGAGTGCGAAAGACGGGGTGACCTTTGAGACAAACGAAATAAGGATGAGCAAGGCCCTCGCGAACGATACTTGTCTCAATGAGGACCTTATCTTTTTCACTCTAAGTCTATTCAAGGGTAACACTCTCTCACTGCCAGATTATCGCTTCCCACTTTTCTCATGGACAGTCTCAGAGGAGGCCGAGTATTTTTTTTTCGCATGCCAACTTCCTTCAGGATGGATAGTCTTACTGCCGGATCATTCATTCGCATTGTTCTCTTGGACAGACGCACTCTAAGTCTATTCAAGAGGTACACTCTCTCTAGGCCGAACAATACATTTCTTTTCTTCAGCATCCTAAGTCTCATTAGCGTATTCAGTCTCTCTGTCAGACTATCGATTCCCACTGTTTTTTTGTGAACCATCTCAGAGGTGGCCTAGTATTATTGTGGGATACCTAGTCTCTTTAGTACACATTTCATTTTTTCAAGGCCAGTTATTCAGATCAATTCTCGTGTATTCATTCATTTTCCCCCCATTTTTCCGTCTCTAATCTTCGAATTGATTTCGCTCTCTTAATACGCTAATCTTCAGGTAAACTTCGTGATCCACTCAACAATTTTAATGATTATGCTTCAGGAACGTGAATCGAAGAGCGTCGGGAGAGAGGTATTTTTCGGGTTTTTTTGTACAAGAATCATAAATTCACCTTATTCCAGAATGCAAGTACTCTGATAAAAAGCTCATCCAAACCGAGCCAAGGGACGCTCAATATTTTCTTCAAGAAGTACAGAAGTTGGTTTTCCCTGGTGACATGGAGTCCTCGACTATGATCCTTGAGGAAATCCAAGCACACTTCCATGGACAAGAAGAAACACATCTTCGAGCCACAGCTTTAGAATCTAGGGTGAATGGGCTCAGAAAAAGATCAGCTGAAAATTGGGGACAACGTCGACCGGCTAATTCCCCATCAACATGTTCGGCTTCTTCAGCTCACCAAAGGACACCATGAGCTATTAAAATAGAATCAACAGAAAGAGATTACACTGATGAATGCAGAACAAGAAATGGCTTGTCTGCGAAATCATATTGGATATTTTACAGCCGAAAAGGACCATGAGGGAAGGCAAAAGCTTAGAGAGCAAGCCTTGGAGAACCGAGTGCTCAAAGCGAGACAAGGTAAGTGATTAGAAACAGTTCAACTAATGGATTCGCATTTTTTTTCAGAAAGCTTGGAGAAGAAGTTGAAGGCTAGTGAGAATGAGGCATTGAATTTGGAGCTGAAGGTTTGGGATATGGAAGAGGAGGCAGAAGAGATTGGAGTGAAGTCCTGGAATGGAACAGAAGTTGACGGCTAGTCAGTACGACTCTCTGAATTTGGAGCTGAAGATATGGGAGATGGAAGAAGAGGCAGAAGAGGTTGTTGGAGTGAAGTCCTGGAACAAAAGTTGACGGCTAGTCAGTACGACTCTCTGAATTTGGAGCTGAAGGTTTGGGACATGGAAGAAGAGGCAGAAGAGGTTGTTGGAGTGAAGTCCTGGAACAGAAGTTGACGGCTAGTCAGTACGACTCTCTGAATTTGGAGCTGAAGATTTGGGACATGGAAGAAGAGGCAGAAGAGGTTGTTGGAGTGAAGTCCTGGAACAGAAGTTGACGGCTAGTCAGTACGACTCTCTGAATTTGGAGCTGAAGGTTTGGGACATGGAAGAAGAGGCAGAAGAGGTTGTTGGAGTGAAGTCCTGGAACAGAAGTTGACGGCTAGTCAGTACGACTCTCTGAATTTGGAGCTGAAGGTTTGGGACATGGAAGAAGAGGCAGAAGAGGTTGTTGGAGTGAAGTCCTGGAACAGAAGTTGACGGCTAGTCAGTACGACTCTCTGAATTTGGAGCTGAAGGTTTGGGACATGGAAGAAGAGGCAGAAGAGATTGTTGGAGGTAATTTTCTTTTTTTTAATTAATTTTATTTTAATGGTAGCAATTTTAGGTACTGTGAAGGAAGAGATTGAAGAAGGTGACCAAGAAAATCATATCATGTCGATCAAGTCAGAAGAGAAGGCTAAGAAAAGACGAGTGGAACACATGGAGGCAGCCGGGAATCCTGGAACCGAGTTTGAAGACTATTGAGAATGAGGCTTTGAACTTGGAGCTGAAGGTTTGGGATATGGAAGAGGAGGCAGAAGAGGTTGTTGTAGACATGGAGATTGCTGGCAAGAAGCGAAGATTTGCAAGCGTCCTTCTCTTTACCATTCCTAGACAAGTCACTTACTACCTTCCACCAACCTTCTTGATCTCTTATCCTAATCCTCAATCCCTTCTTTCTAGATCGCTATATTATTTCCCATTAAATTCGATAGTTTTCTTGGTCCAAGGTTCTCATTTCTTATTCCTGTGATTTATAGGTTTTCCCTGGGTTTTATTGTGTTTGTGTGTTTGTGTGTGTGTTTTATTAATTTTGGGGGTCCTAATTTTTTTGCATATTCTGTTCACATGAATTTTTGATGCTTCTCATAATTCTGTTATTTTTCATTCAATAATAAAATGTTCATTGTTTGTCGATATCGAAGTTCCGATAAGACCTCTGGCAGAGTAATTTTCAAACGAAATACAATAAAGAAACACAACGAAATATGGAAAGAACAATGATTGCGCATGATTGGGGTATATGTTCCAGGGGGTACAGTGCTCTTGGGGACAAAAGGGACAAATTCTCTTGGGGGTACATGTTGGGTGCTCTTGGGGACAAAAACTCAAGGGGACACTGTCTCAATGGGACATTTTCATGGAGACTCCAAATTAGTCTCAAGGGGACATTTTCATGGAGACTCCAAATTAGTCTCAAGGGGACATCTAGTCATGCTCATGGGGACATCAAAATAGTCTCATGGGGACATGAAACTATGCTCATGGGGACATCGAAGTTTGATTACTGGGAAATTAAAGCTCCTTGATAGTGCGTAATATTTATCGAAAGTACTAGAATTAGTGAGCTTCTTTTCAACGAACCTAACTTTTAAAAAAGGCTTAGGCAACATCATCAGGGCTTTTCTGAAAGAACAAACCCCTGAATGGACATTTAACACTGCTATATTCTATAAATATTACTCACTATCAAGGAGCTTTAATTTCCCAGTATTCAAATTTCGATGTCCCCATGAGCATGAATAGATGTCCCCTTGAGACTAATTTGGAGTCTCCATGAAAATGTCCCATTGAGACAGTGTCCCCTTGATTTTTTGTCCCCAAGAGCACCCAACATGTACCCCCAAGAGCATTTGTCCCCTTTGTCCCCAAGAGCACTGTACCCCCTGGAACATAGGCCCATGATTGGTCCAAACGGTGTGCTGCGTGTACTCTGTTGAAGCGCATTTGTATATACTGTTTGGTCTTCTCTGAAAGAACGGCCATGAAGGGTTTTACATCAAGCCTCATAATTGCTGAATGAAAACTTGCTCTGAATGATATTGTTTCATTTAACCCCCATCAGAGAGTATATCTGATGTTATTGGACTTCTAATTAATGAATATATGAATAGATCCTTGATGGCTTCTCTTTCAACAGCATCGATTTAAAATCAGAATAAAATAATTCTGTATTCGGTCCGAACCGATTTTTTATTGCTTTAGTTTTACAGTTATTGATACCTCCCAGACATAATAACTCACGACAAAAAACTCCAATTCATTTGAGAGAGAAAAACGACAAAACGTCAAGAAGATCCCGTTTCAAATGCCACTAATATACACACGCTTCTCATTTTCTCAAACATACAGAGCTTCTCTGAGCTCTGTGAGCATATGTGCCGATGCAAGCAAGCAGCTGTGTTCTTCAAAATGCTTCATCTTCATTTCGCAAGCCAACTCGATCCGAAACGAACAAAAACTGCTGTCGTTGCTGAATTATTAGGCCTTTCGGTGAATTTATTAGTGACGCGCTTCATCTGCCCCCGATCTTTTTTGTTCTTGGGTCATTTGATCGCTGATTTCTCTGCAGTACGCCACTTTGCACGGGTCCCTCCTAACTCAAAACACATGTTATCAATTGTTAGGATGGGAAAAGATGAAAATCTAAGGTCTTTTTCTTTTTTTTTTCATTTTCATTGTACTATTGAAGTATCCTCATCATCGTAACTTTCTCACAAGTTACTAAACCACCTAATGTTTATTTACTGATTTTCCGCCACATGTCATCAATATTGTAACAATCAGCACCTATTTTTGTTGCAGGATCAGTCTCATTCTTTTTCAAAGGAGATGCGATGTTCGTCAGTGTCAGCTAGTCTCATCTTAATTTGTATTTCTATTCCAAATGTATTCACTTATACTTCACATATCGAGGACCCTTCTAGAGTTGGTAAGTATTTTATTTTGAAAGAAAAAAATAAGGTTGCAAAATTGAAAGCAACATGTGTGATTGGTGTGATCATTTGGACAACATATGTTCATGGGGATTGATAACAATTTTTTCTATTTATTGTAGCTTCATTTCTTCAATTTTCAGTAAAATTCCAGAACTTGACATGTTCGATTGGACAGCCGGTGTACGGGTAGCTTACTGCGTTGATTCCCCACTCCCAGATCTCATTTCTCCATTTCGTCGGACAATGGCGAAAGTAGTGACAAAATACTGCCAGAATGCAACTGCTTGCAATTTAAGAAGCTCGTTAGTTTCAGATTGATTAGACAATAAATCAATCAGAACAAGTGCATTTCAGACTCATTTTCGGTCCGGAGCAAATTGTGATACTAGAGGGATTTCCGAGAAGGGAGTCGTTAACGATACAAATCAAATTCTTTGTTTTGTTACCTCATTCATCAAATCCCAATTTAAGACAACAAAGACCGTTTTTACCAAGACAAGTTTTATCAGGTTTGTTAAGCAGTGATTTTCAGAAAAAAAAAAGATTTTCAGATATTCTTCAAAAACATCATCAAGAAATTGCAAACCGACTTGGGTGGCATATCATAGCATACGAAAAGTAGTTTCATAGTTATCACTATATTTAATAATTCCAAAAATTCAGGTATCCCCGATTTGACAGTATGACAGAATTCATGAATGTTGCTATCATTCCAATTGTCATTGTTTCTCTACCTCTCATGGTTTTCTTAGCATATTGGGTCTCCACGCTAAGGTTTACTATCTACTTTCTCCTTCTTCACTGTTTTTAGTTTTCAGGCCAAATTCCGGATCTGACACATGGATGGTGACCGGATCAGCCGGTGGAAAGAATGCCGCTCTTCGAAGAACAATGGAGATTATAGCGGAACAGAATGAAGAATACGAACGCCAGCAACGATATGCCATGTCGAAACACGTTGTGGCTACCAGTGGTCATGAAGGTATAACCACCACTGGAGAATTATTATTGAATGTTGCAAGGTTCGAAAGTTTGGAAGGAATCTCTCTATCTAGGGTTTTTTCAGATTATCAATGGCGTCATCACAAGCTCCATCATCAGCCCAATCTCCACAAATATTTATTCAACCAGGAAGTTCAAGTTCATCATCAGTACCTCGAACTTCTATAGTGTCATTACACGGAAAGGAATTACTGCATGTAAAACCTCGGTAACTTCTTTTTTATCTCCATTTAGTTCATATTCACTACTAATTCATCATTTCTGACAACGCATTTGTTTTATGAACACCCACCCGTGAAGACAGAAAATTTTTACACTTTCAATCACTTTTTTCTCTCTGAGAAATGAAAAACGGGAGAAAAGCGGTGATGAATTGATACGTCCGAAGAAATGATGATGATGACAGAAAAGAAAAGTGCAAGTGTCAAAGACATTTGTTAGAATGACACTTGATATCTTGTATCTAGTCTTTTCTCTTTTTTATGAGTGATCATTCAGGTCATATAGGTTACCAATTGAGATAATGCGATCACTTTCATTCGCTAGTTAATCTACTTACAGACATTCGCGTCGACCATCTTCTGTGGAGGAAATTAAAAAAGCAAGGCGAATGCGCGGTCATCGAAAGTCGGAATCGAAACAATGGAAGTCGGGCAGTCTGATGTTAGCTGGATTCCGAAGGACATAATTGTACAAAAACACCATAAAATTTTATGATTTCATTTTTTTATTATCATTGCACAAATTGTTCATGATTTCACGTGTAAGATCGTCAATTAGAGTTTAAATACATTATTAGTTGTGACTTATTGTTTTCAATTATTAGTTTCTGTTTTTGTAACAGGAAGCGACAAGAATGTTGATCTCCTCACAAGTAGCTCCTGGAACGTACATTTTAGCGAAAGAGCAGTTGTTTTGCACCCATCCGAGAACATCCTTCACTCCGTACATCTTGGAGTAATGCTCAACCTGGAATAATAAAATATGTCAATTTCAATGGCTTTTTCGAAAATCGTAAAATTGATATGATAGGTACCTGCTTGCAGTGTTCTGGAGAGAGGATCAGTGGTCTTCCCTTGGCATCTCTTTGAACGTCAGAGACAGTTGGTTGGGTTGTGGCAACAATTTTTTGAGTCTTCACCTGCAAATAGGTTTTTCATAAAACTATTATTGTTTTGAGAAGCAAAAAAACTCACCTTTCTGGCCATTGGCATCTCGATGCTTTCCGTGGATCTGTTATTTTCATTTTTACGGTTCACTTTCTCTTCCTCTGCCTTCCATGGGTATTTAGAGGTAGCAGTCTTCTGAAAAACAGCAATTCTAAAATACATTCTACTTCACCCTAGATTACCTTCTTTGGGACAATTTGAATCTCTTCATCATCGGATACCTCAACACACTTATATTTCTTAGTTTTGAATGGGTTTCCAGATTTAGTGTAGGCTTCAGCGGCCAAAAGAAGACAAGCCAAAACAATAAAATACTTCATGCCGTTTTAGATGAAAACTGCCAGAGAAAACAGTCAGATGAGCTACTGATGGAAGTGAAAAGGCGGGATCGGCTAATGCTGACCTACATTTATAAGCCGTCGGCTTCGTGAGGCGTTTCTTTTGTTAAAAACGTGTTGCAACTGGATACGGGCCGGGCTGGTGGAAAATTGGAGAAGAAAAGCGAAAGAGACACCTTATCACCGTCGAGAAAAAGAGAGAGAGAGAGAGAGAACTGTTTTTGCCTAGTTGATTAGCTTCGTGGGGACAAGTCGAGAACAACAGGCGAGAGAGATAGAAAACGATTGGCCGGATCACTCTCGGCGGCTTTTTGGCAATCATGGATTACGAAAATTGATTGATTCGAAATAATGAAGATAGAACCGGTTAGCAGAGGATATTTTCTGCGTCCCGGGAGACGTCGTAACATTTTAATAAACATGAATTCTTATCAATACCGGGCAAAGATTTATGAAAAAAAGTGAAGCAAAGGTTCAATTCGAGTTTTAGTTTTCAGGAAGAAATTCATCGAGAATAACAATTTGAAGGGTAAGAATAGACAGACAGGTATGAGGGATGTCCTAAAAGACGATGTGGAAGATGAAACATTGCCTGCGAGTCCTGAAAATGCATAACTTACTGTAAAATTTTAAGTTTTTTTTTCTGAATTCTTTTCATCTGAAATTATTGGAATTTATAAGTTGAGAGTCTGAAAAAACATAACTTTTCATCAGAATGACTAATAGAAAATTTGCTTTCATAAATAAAACAAATTTCCTTCCGTTTTTTAATAAATTCCTCATAGATGGTGTCAAAAAAAAAACGGAAGAAATAATTGGCTTATGATTATTTTATGAAAAAGTTTTCAAATTTTGAAATAATTTTCCCAGTTATACTGATAACGAAGGTAATGAATATAACAAATTGTTTTGAAATAACTTTCTGAAATTTGGAAAAAAGAATCGAGAATTTGGAATCCAACAACACTTGACTGCTTATTCACAGTTATATTTTCTCTTCAAAAGTCAGCAATAACTTTTTCCCGATATCACCGAAAAATTCACCTTCATAAAAAAGTTACTTCAGAAATTTCTGGAATTCCTAGTGACCAAATTTTGATCTCTCTAAACTTTATTGACATTGCTGCACTCTTTTTTTGTTCTCAAATTTCTATTTCACATCATATTATTTCAAATGACAATATAAAGAAACGCGAGTCAATAATTTATACAAATAAACAAAGTGGAGCATTTCAAGACACCATAATCTGTTTCTCAAAAACATTTACCTGTTCTATGCACACCCATTTTACCTGATCTTTTGTGACTCATTCATCGTCACATTTTCCGCCGTCCGACTATTTTTTTTCCAGATAGAATTATTTGCCAACTACAGCAAACAGTTTCTCTCAATTTTTTTGGCCACGGACTGTGCTCATCAGCCGTGACTCAGTCGTGCTTTGTGGCTGCCGTAGTGAAATGATAGTATTGAACTATGTCAAAAAATCCGGCTCGATTTTGAAAGATAAACTTTGCAATATTGGTTTTATCTCCTTGATTTCTTCTTTTTTTTTCTATTTATTCTCGCATAGTTTGATCAGCTGTTTTAGTTTTTCTCATTTTCATTTCTTTCCAATGCGCCAATAGTCCTGAATACCTGTAACTCGTGTCAATTTATCAATGTTTTTCAATACCTGTGTTATTTGCTTTTGACAAAAATTGTATTATATTCTATTCGGAACGTCATTCTTCCTTTCATCGCATTCAAAAAGACGGTTTTGGTTTCCAACCCGAAAAAACCGAAACTGACAACTTACATATTATTGATGGATATTTTTTTGAAAATTTTTGAAAATACTGAAAGTCACATGAGTTGTTTCCATCTTCATCCCATTGTGTTTGTTTTACTTACCTCCTTCTTCATTTTCGTTTTTGTTTGCATTATCTAGATGCCATCAGCAGTTTTCAATTGAGTGCCCCCCAATTCACCGAAATTCACGGCATTACCTCATTTTGCATAACCGAAATGTCAATGAGTCGGCAATTTATGGTTTTCTAGTAGTGGTTATCAGTTTGTGTTTATTACTTATGTATAATCATTAAATCAGAAAAACTCCAACGTATAAAATGTTCAAAGAAACAATTAATTTGTTAATTCCAAATATTCTTATTATAATTTCCTCTTGTGTACTAAACTTTACGGTTCTGGACATTCTTCGGCGGCTCCAATGATCTATTTCGTCATGCATGTCAATAAACGTTATCAGTACCTCCAAAATATGTACGCCCCAAAACTTCCACAGGAAAACTATGCAATAACGTATTAGCAATACGACCCGGGAACACTCTCGAATTTTTCGTTGTAGGCACTTAAGTTGTGTTGCACACAGATCAAAAAGTGTGATCCCAATCTTTTTTCTTTTTACTTTTACCTATTCCGAGTAAGAAATCTTGTTTGCGAGAGCGAAAGTTGTGCCACCACCATCACCCAGGGTTAATATTTGCAATGGTATTTACCCGAAGAGACACGACTTAGAGTTTGAGACGCTTTTATTCTTCCGTGCCATTTTCTTATTATCAATGTTATTTGTCTCGTTTACGATGATTAACACTGTACTTTTACAGGAAACAAAATGAATTTTGAATTTATGCGAACGCTGCATGGCTTCATCAATTTTATTCAAGTTTTGTTCGGTTTCGCTGCTCTTTTTGCGTGCTCCTTCATCTGGAGGGAGACTGATCTCTATTTTCAGTTCATCTACAGAGTGAGTCATTAACTTAAATTTTGAGATTTTATTAGCTACTTTTAGGGTTTTGGATGGCAAAGTTTGATTTTGGCGATTCTGTTCTTCACATGGATTTTTGCCGTCATGATCTTCCTTTCAAACTTGTTCGACAAAGATGTTGTTGGAACCATTGGAAAAATGAAGGTTTGTCTGTTTTCATCTTTTAGGGAGAAAACTTCCAGAAATATATTCATTGTCGAAACCAAATAATTCAAAATATCTAAATATTAGGTAGAGTACACATTATGTTTCCTATTTCCGTTTGTGATTTGATGTTCCGGTGTGACGATGAAAAAAGGTCAATTTGCCATGACAGAATATATGCATAAAAGAATAAATTCTTCGTCGAACGTTTTTGATCTCAATTTTGAATGAAAACTTCCGGTATAATAACATAAACTACATTTCAGCTGCTCATTCTCTACGTCATCTGCTTGGCATGTTTAATCATCTCAGCTTCTCTTGAATCATGGTATATTTCGAGGTCAGCCAGCGATGGAAAACATCCGGATGGAGTTTATCATCCGCGGTTCATTGCGGTAACTGTGAGTTTTTGGATATTCGTTGCAAAAAAGAAAGAAACCAATTTCAGATCTTCAATTGGCTTCTTGTCGTGTCTTACATTGTTCTTATCTTAGTCACATTCTTCTTTGTGTAAATCTGAATGGTTTCCTTTTTTTCATAATTTTCTTTTGTTTCTTCATTTCCTTCATTTTAATCTTCCAATTTCAAATTCAAACATAATGCAATCTCTACAATCTCAAACCACCGTCATTCTGAATATATTTGGTTTCTTCTTCACTGAATAAAAAAGTTGCGAAATTGTTCCCAACCGGAAGCACTTTTTTCTATCACTAATATAATTTATTTCCTTTTTGAACCAGCTGATTCTGAGCCTGGTGAGCCCACTGCTTAGCCCGCTTTCAGTCAGAGCTTTTCCCTGAGTCATTTGAATCTTCATACGATTTGGTACTTTTTTTTGGTGGGGAAACATTAATCACGAATGAAAAACAGCTTTTTGCAAGATAGATTAAAGCCACAAACTTTGCTTTTATCTTTTGTTGTTCCCCTTTTTATGCTCTCTGTGGTCCGAGTACAAAATCATTCCCCGAGGTAAAATTCTTCACCATTTATCAGGAGAAGTGTACGTCTTTTTTTCATGTGTCCCGATTTTTTGCAGCTCTTCTTCGAAGACAAAATACTTTTCATGTGTTGCTGACTTTGAGCTGAGCCTTGGCATTTCAGATTGAAAAAGATTAGGACAAAATGCTTATAATCCCTTATATCTTTTCTTTGCTCTTAGAAACCAACCATAAGCTGTTTCAAGGGAATATGAAAACTGTTTCAAAATTTTTGAAAATCACAAAAAAATTTCAAAGAAAGCAAGCGAGAAATAATTGAATCAATTTCTACGTCGGAAGTATCTCCCTTAAATCTTTAAGCTCAGTTAACAGGATGAGTGGTCACAGCTAAAAGAAATACGTGTCGTATCACTTGACTAATCTCGTAATCCGCCAGTGATGATAGAAGCGCGAGAAGAATCTTGGTTGATTTCTATCATTCCTATTTCTCTGAAAATACCTTTTCATTGCCATTCCATGCCTCTTTTCTCTTTGCTTTCTCACTCTTTTCACATGACAAATGGCCCAATGAAGTGGGGTCGAACATAAATTAGTTTGTTGGCCATTACTCATTCATGCTAATCGAGTAACTCTTAACTCTCTAAACTTGCTTTTGCCGGCTATCTCGCATCTTCATTTTTTATTAACGTCTTGTGTCCTTCCACGCGCACATATCCAAAACATTTTTTTCTCGAATCTGTCTTTTCAATCTTTGTTTTTGCCTACAGAAAAAAAAAGATGGATAGCCCAAAGAGTCCTCGCAGTCCGAAAGTTCTTTCCCATCATAACTCAATGAAGAGCTTGCGATCAGTTCGAAGTCAAAAGAGTATGCGTTCGTTGAAAAGTCAAAAGAGTACACAGAGTATTCGAATATTCAATCATCAACATGACACGTATCAAACATGTTTTGGTTTCATGCACGTCAAGGTTAGTTTGCTAATTTTTAGCAGGTGAATACTTCAATTTGGAAGGCTTCTGTGGAAAGTCTTTTTCTAAAAAAACTATTCCTTCTGTTTTGCTTTGACATATGCAAAGCTATCATGCAGTTCTAGAAATATAAGATGATAATATCAAATAAGTTTTGAAGCTTTCATCCTGATAAAACAACATAACATTCAAATTTCGATAGATGTTTTTTCAACCGGAAAACGATGATTTATGACTTCCAGTCGTTAAATTTGATTATTTTTTGTTTTAGATAGCTACCTGCTCAATTGGATTTTTTGCTCTACTTGGGGTATGTCTATCATTGGTTTATTGCGTTTTCACATCACAAGAGGTTTTTTTAAACTTCTTTCTTTTTTTTTAATTTCTTTTTTAGCAACGTCGCCCAAATATGAAACTTTATGCGATTCCTATGATTATCGTCATTATTGCCTTATTATACATGTTTGTTGGAATTCTTCAACAGAAAGCTCACTTGTTGTTTGCTTTCATCGCATTACAGGTAAATTATTCAGATATCCAAAGATCAACTTTTACTAAAATAGAACTTAAGATTACTATTACATTTGGAATTGCTGTCTTGATCGTGATCATTTTGATATCAGTCGCTTGTAACACCACATTTATTTTGAGATTTTTTGTGGATACTTCTCATTCTCAATCGGAATACAGTAAGCCAAGCAAGGAGTAACTCAGAAAACAATAATATTTACAGCTAAAACTGCATTAACTGCACTTGTTGGATTGTCTTTTCAACTTGGAATTCATATATGGGCTCTGCGAGCTGTCTGTGGATGTTATCGTTACTTCACCGATATCCACAAATTTGAAGTCAGACAAGCACAGACTTTACAGACTTATGTTTAAGTCTGTTTTCCTGTATATGTAACGATGATGAAAATCCACGTGTCTTATTAACCTGGGGAGGTGAAAGTCAACTTTTGATTGAAATAACTTTATTATATTTATATTTTGATTGTTTTTAGTAGCAAATACTTTAATAAACCCGGAAAGAAACAATTGACAAAATATTCACAAAATTGTTGAAATCTGTAATTCTATTTACAGCAAGTTGTTATTGTTAACGTGTATAATGCATCATAAACGTTTCGTGTCAGTGACGTCTCACCCGCTTGACCCATCATTATCAACTGCTCACCGTCTCGACCAGTATCCTAAAATAGAACTGATCATTGATAATAGTTTGAAATAGAATGTGACTTCAAAACTTTGAAACTACAAAATTGTTATCAGTTTTATAGTTGCGATGAAATATGTTACCACGAACTTTCCAGAGAAAAGTTTTCAAAAAGAGACTTTAGGTATTTGAAAGACTCAGAAGGTATTTAAAAGACTTAGGCCCAAAGGATTACTTGTGTTCAGGTTGAACAACAAAACATGAACTTTTTAATATTTTTTCTGGGAAAAATTTCTTGAAAATCTAAATTCATGTCTGGATCGTTCTAAGAATCCCAAAAATGCATGTCACTCGAAAAAACAACACTCAGGGTGTTTTTTAACCTTTTCAATGACTATATAATGTTAATCTTTCTTAATCCTTATCTTTCAGTTTTGGTAGAGCTTATGTTAATAAATTGGAAAAATCATATATTTTTGAATTTTGTGAATAAATCTAGGAAACTATGGAAGCAATAACAGTACCTTTGGATTAACGTCAGTCTGGACGGAAAGTTTAAGTGTATCTTCAGTGAATCCGCTTGGACAAGATGATCCCATTTTTAAGACACAAAGTCGTTCTTCAGTCCAAGCTTAAATTAAAAAAAAATCTTAGAATTATCATCATCATGCACTTACACTCAATGATCTTATTCGTCATTCGATGTGGTGGTGACTGAGGTTCCCGAGTACTAATCGGTAGCCCATATGTAACCATAATCAGGGAAATCGTAAAATAGAAAACTGTTAACCGAGTCATTCCTGAAAAAAAAAGAAAAAAATATATTTTTATAATGAAAAATAGTTGTTTGGAGAATACAAAAGAAGTACGATAAATGGCAGACAGCTGTTTAATATTTGCATATTGAACCAAATTCTAACAAAAAGAGTTTGTAAACAGCTCCTGATTTTTCTTTGAGCGGTCACGCCTATTAAAAAGGAAAACTGTAAAAAACAAGGTTTCCGGAAATTTCAGATTTTATCTCTTGAAAAAAATGAAAAAAGATAAGAAAAAGCAATTAACGAAATTATCATGCTCGAGTTTCCTGAGATTTCGAAAGTTGACCGGTCAAGAGGGGTTATAAATTGAAAGTATGTTTTGGGTGCTTTGATCTGTGATAAAATTGTTTACTTTATTCAAAATGCCCAAAAAAGTTTTGATGTTTTTTTTTGAGAACAAGGTGAATCATTTTGCTATATTACGGTATCGTTTCCTGTGACTCAATCAGTCAGCTTGGTTAGAAATCTGTCAAAGAACAAAAAATTGAACTAGTGGACTCCGGTCTGCTATTGTATCTTACTGTCGCCGTGCAGAAAAATGATTGTCGTAATCTGGTCTCATTATTTAATCAAACTCATGTTTGCTTTTTGTACTAAACTTTGGGTTCTTATAAACTCACTTTTTCTGTTTTATGAAGAAAAGTTTGAAAAGAAATAATTTATCAAAGAGAAGTATGGCAAAAAAAGAGAGTTCATAGGGAGAAAAACATGAAAATGGACACCTGGACAAACACAAGAATTAAGAAGAAAATAATAAATACACTGATTTTGACTGTAAGCTCAAAAAACTGAGACTGATGAGAAATAAAAAGAAAAAAACTAAAATTTGGTTTCAAGATTTGTTTCCCGCAATTGAAGATAAGAAGGTGAAAAAAAGAAGTTTGAACTGATTAAGGCACATGAATCATTTGCCCAAACGGAAATGATGAGAGAAAAATGATTGAAGGTTGATTAATGAAAAAAAAACAAAGAGTGAAGTTTATATTTGCGTATGAACATCTGCTTTCTCAACACTATTGATGAAGAGTTCTGATTGTCCGATTATCTGTAAAAAATGTGGTTTAGTACGTATGCTCTTTTCACATTCTTCACACCTATTACACCTATCAAATTGTTTTTTCTTTAACAACCCGCAGTACTTGTTTATTGGTATTAGAATCGTATGAAATAAAAAAAAACTCACTTGGTCGATATCTATTTGTGAATACATCACGTCTTGCACTGGTGCCAAAAAACTGCCCGGAAATGTGGTACCGTCATAATAGTCATATTCTAGTTCATCGCATTCACTTAGAGAAGATTGTCCACGTGGAGGAACTGGTGATTCGTGAGATAGACACGCCCTAGCAGTTCTGAAATTGAACGTTTCGATTACGAACAGTTATATCAATGTAGATTACCTTGGAGTGCTCTGAACACTTAGCTGAATTCCAATACTACGCTTTGCCACATAATTTCGCGAACTTAGATGAGTACTTTCTGTATTTCCGCTACGAATCATCTCAGAGTCATATCTGAAAATAATTTTCACTTTATTTTTGAAAAATTGTGTTGTTTTTCGTACTTATTATCCATAAGTGGAACTTCCGGACTGGTATTCCTTCTCAGCGATGCGGTTACTGCTGCACAAACCAATGGAGGTATAAATATTATGCATATGAATATAATTGCTGAAAATCTCGACTATTTTTTCAGTTTTTTGAAGGTAATCGTACTTACCCATTATAGCTATTGCCATAGTTTCTGGGCAGAATGGTTGACAAGAATTGATTTTTGCAACAGTTGGTGAAGAATCGGCATCTGAAATATTATACAATGATCCCTTTCTTTTTTCAATTTTTTGTCTGGTCCAGTGTTCTTTCATTCGTCTTTTTCCCATCTTCTAGTATTCCAAGTTGTGAATGTGTTGCATTTTAATTAGAACATAGAAGACCCCCCTTCTCTCGTCTTTTTGCCTATTCTCGTTTTCACTAGGCTTTTCAATTTCATTCTTGTCAAAACCTTCTACACATGTCATTCTTGTTGTCTCAATTGCTCCACCACCCCACATTTTTGCGAGCCAAAAACGGGAGAAAAGATAGAAATGCGGTTTTGTCTAAGTCTCACGCAATTTAATAGGGTTTCAGTTGACCCGTTGAATGACGGCTAACTTGTCACAACATTCATAACTAACTATTTCTAAAAATCCAACTTTTGCGAGAATAAATGATGAACTTGTATATTGAAATTAGTTTCAAAAGTACTACATTTTGATGGATAGCAGAAAACAAAAATTTTTGAATAGTATAAAGGAAAACATACCTCGAACTGAGTAAGAGACAGTGAAGCCATCATCAACTTGTTTTAATCTGACAGTATCGTTACTTTTACTCCATAAAACAACAAAAATTGGAGCTGACATGGGGAGAGAGAATTGATATTCTTGATGCGAATCAGAGGACCACACAAGTTCCTAAAATTCTACTTCAGAAAGGATCCACCTAAGATTACAAACCTGATAAGGAGCTCTCAAAAAGAAAAACAGTTTTCCCTTGGCTTCTCCTTGTTTTTTCACTGTAAAATCAGCTATTTTCAACCCATCCACACGAGGCAATGTCCAAGTTTGATTTCCTTCGCACATTCTACTATGCCTTAAAAAAATTAACGATTAGCTGTTAATTTTCAGTGATAATCACCTTGAAGACGCAAAGAATGAGCTTGCTTCGATAGCCAAAGCACATCCACATGAACAATTAGTAGATAAACTTTGTGGCATCATTGCTTCCGGACACTTTGTCAGCATACATTCCTGTGTTTCAATTAATGGACCATCACAGTATTTCGACCTCTTTGGCACCGGCTCATTACAAAACCGTACTCTCCGTTGTCTACCGAGTCCACAAGTTTCTGAGCAAGCACTCCATTCGCTCCATGCCGACCATCCGCCAACTTTCCTTTCTACTGCAAAACAATAGTTTTGAATTCGACCTTTTTTATTTTGTTTCTTGTGTTTCCCCCCTTTTCAAATATTTTCTTTTCAAATTTCTGTTTTGAAATTACTATTCCGAGAAAGACAAAGTTATGATGAGACTATTGCTATGCAAAACAATCCACTTGAAGTACGAAGTGAATTAGCACACTTGACAGCTAGATTGAGAACCTTCCGAAGACACTTTATAATAATGACGGAACGAATTCATAGAAGGAAGTGACAGAGCTTCCCTCTTCCGGCTCTTTGAAACAATACGAATAACTGATACAATCTAAGCTCTCTCTCGGCTTAGAAACAAATTGAAACATGAAAACATATTGTCGACTTTTATGTTTGGTCCCGTTCGCACACCTATTAGCTGCATCTCTAAATATTGTTCGCATTCATGGTCACATCATTTATTAATTAGTTGCTCTTCCGTCTAAAAGCTTGACAAAAGTCAAGTTGTAAGCGGTTAGATCAAAACAATAGGGTACCATATTGTGCACTATCCACAAAAGTGCATCAAGATTATTAAGAGCACTTTCTTTCTCAATTTTGATGATGTGCATCTCATCACGCATTAAAGATAATTGTGTCTCAAATTAAGCTGTCAGCTATTTTTCCAATTTCGCATCTTCCCTATTCTGTGTTGATGGAATAATTACAGAGCGCATGGTGATCATCACCAGCTGATGTTTGTTCAGTAATGAAGTACCTATTTGACATGGATTGTTGCATGTTCCAAGTGTCCTCCTTGACCCATGGTTCATCGGTGCACATCTGCTTCACGCGTGTCATACAATAGAAGCGCAGGTAACGGCTGTCGATAATTAGGAGGAGCATTTGCATGTGCTCGCGCATTCTGTTTTATTCAATGAGTGTCTTCTCAACGAAAAAAAAACATCTGCACTTTTGAAGAAGAATGTATCTGTCACATCCCGCTGTGCTTATGTTTCATATGATTAGCGGCGAAGGAAGAAGCAGAAGCAATAATTCATAACTCAATTTCCTATTGTGATGAATATGAAGAGAGAGGGAGAACACCGCAAATCAAGTTAAGTCATTGCAGCGTGAGATTCAAAAGCCAGCGAGGGACCATTAATTTATAAATTTATTGCCGCTCTCTTATTAATTTCTTTTGGCAAGTCAATATTTTCCCCCTTCATCTCAATTTCCCTCAGTCTAAAAAACCGGAAGGGTCCGGAAGTTTTTCGGTATCGCTTTCTCGTTGTCTATTTCTCTGTGGTCCTATTAGGTGTTGTCACCTGCTCAATTGCTTTCCCTCTATCTAAGACCCCCCGTATCCACTTGCCTTCTCGGCAACCTCCCATATGCCAATGCCCTCGTTTTACATTCGTAATATGCAAATTATTGTTGTTTCTTGCATAAACAAGAAACAAATCCCTTGGGTTGCAGAAAAAAAAAAGAAAACGCACCTGGTTCTGTACTAACACAAACACTATGCCAAGTGTGAGAGACTGAAGAATTTCGATTGACAGACACTAATTCAAAACAATATTTTTCATGAATGATGTCGAATTGAGAGCAGCTGATTTTCAGATTTGTCATATCCGGAGCAATTGCAATTTCTTCTGAAATAGAGATCCCGTTTGCCAAGAATTTTGAAATTCTCAATTTCTAATTAATAATGTTCTGGCAGAGTCTCGAGAAACTCATCTGTTAAATCTTACGCATTTCAGGAAATGATGTGTTGCAATCGGTCACTCATTCCCCTCTTCTTTGCGTAACAATAGACATGGACTCAAAGTTACTACGCACTAGGGACCACTTTAATTGAACCGAACATTTTCAATCATGAAAACGAAACCAATTACGTTTTCCAAGAGACTGATGAAATACCACCCACATACCAATATACACAGCACCATCATCGTGATTTTTCGCTCCTTCTGGAACTGCTAGAATTCTAAGTCGATAGTGTAAATGATCCATAGAGCATTCAGCTAAATTCCAACCGATTGTGTAGTCTGAACTGCAGTGCGGAAAAATGCTATCTTCACGTAATTTGAGTGCATTTTGGTTTGTTCGATTTACCACAATCCATTTGTCAGCCTGAAATTAAGATATCAATTCTTCTGCCTATTTCTCATTTCTAAATTGTGAACAAGATCTTGTGGAAAGACTCCCAAAGCCGGAACCCTCATAAAACTTGATATTTATTATTTCTCATTTCTTTTAACGGGTTATGGGGTCATGGTGACGGCTGACCAAGCAAAAGTGCTTTCTCTTCAGAATATATATGCCTCCAATCTAGAAAATGAGAATGAAAAAAGGCGATTCTATTTCCATCTCAAACTTTTTTCATTAAGCAAAAACCCCCGACACATTTTTTGTGCTTCCAAAAGAGAAAAGTGGTAGTGGAAGGCACGCTTCTCGAACTCTGCCTCAAATGTCTCAAGGGAATACAGCTTTGCCTATCAATTCACCCCCATTAAAGGTGATGAAAATTTAGGCTGCCGTTTTTTTTTCTTTTCTTCTTGTGTCCAATTCCCTTTGTCCACACAAACGCATCGCCTTTTTTTATTTATTGAGGGCAAAAAAGTGGAAGAGAGGAAATGAGCTCTGTGGTGTGTTGAAGAAGCTGTGCGGAAGTACTATATAATCAAGAGCTCCCTTTCCAAGATATTTTCTTGCTTGTTTTCAACTACATTCATGATCGTGTGTGGGCAGGAGAGGGCATAACAAAAGAATATAGAATCATCTATATAGATATATAGAGACATGTCCACACGAAACCATTAGAAATTCCGATTCTAATTTTAATTCCAAACTAAAATAAAGGATGAAAAATAATAGAAAACAAGCATTTTCGTCTCATCAATCAACTGTCGCGTGAAAAATCCCCTGCTAACCCTACCTGCACCGTATAATTGACGAGAGAAAGTCGAATTGACACGCGATAATAGCCGGGGTCGGAGAAGTGCTTGCATCCGAAAATGAGGCTCGTCTTCGTGTCCTTCAATGTTTTTGCAACTGCGCTTACAGTCTTCCAACTGGACTCCTCTTCTCCAGGAAACACCTGCAATGGATATACAATCGGTTAATAACAGGTGGCATGTGTACTCACCTGGAAGGAACGGTATTCGAGTTGAATATCTGAGAGATCTTCTCGACACAATTTTGGAATTATATGAACTGTTAATTCATTCAACATTTCATGGTTACTTGGAGTGAATATTTTGATATTTGGTGGAGAAACAGAGAATTTCGAGAGCTGAAAAGACTAGATTAGATACCTCTTTTCATTTCGACATTTTCTTACTAATCTTCCATTTTCCTCTAACCGATAGTCATTGGAAATTTGAAGAAAACACTCGCAAGGTATCACAGCTGTTTTGAACCGACAACTTGAGATATTCGATGCGTATATTGTAAACTGGCTAGTGACGTTTGATGTTTCTACATATGCTTGAGAATTCGCATTTGGAGTGATTGGATTTAAAAGCGATGGTAATAATGGAATAGATTCTGCTCTATGTATTAATAGTAGTAATAGAAATAAAAATAAAGGGAATATTTTGAAAACTGCAGACATTTGTAGATCCGTTATTTATGGTGAACTCTTCATTGCATTCAAAGAAATAGGGAAGTCTGAAACGAGGACGTTTAAGAGAAAAAATCTTAGGAGGAAAAGAAAACGAGGCAATAGAGCAAGAAAGAAATTGGTTTGGTTTCACAAGAGGTGTCGGCAACACTAATCTGCACTTGGTAACTACACGACGACTCGGGAGCCCCCGTAGCAGGTTTCTGTGACTGGACATATCGGATTACGAGAAGCGGAGGGAACGCTTTGAACGGAAAACACGTATCAATTACACGATTGTCAAGCGGGTTCGTCGAAAAATATTTTAGAAACTATTTCAATTGTCAAATGAATGAGAATATGAATCTTGGAAAGACGAAAACCGTTCAGGTACATCGGCGATTATGCAATGATTATAGAGAGGTGTAGAGGAGCTTTGGGTAATACGCAGATGTCTTATATGAGCCTCTTCCTCTCATAAGAAACGTTCCTTCCCCCAATTTCTTACGGGACCGTTATAATTGTATTTGGGAATGGGTCGACAACGACTGCTTAGCTTTAGATGGAAGGGTGTCGATAATTGACGACGAACGGATAGGGTATTAATACTTTGAGACAGAAAATATTATCTTTAATAAAATGAAGAATCCATTTTGAGCGTAGAAGATAACGGAAAACAATTGAATATGAAATGAAAATGATTTAAATAAATTCTAGCAAAAGATAGAGAAAAAAAACCTTTTTTCTTTGGGTGTGATAAATATGTCGTGGTTTTGGCGCCTAATGAGAATTTTCAAGAACCACTCTATGTCCTCCCAACCCACACAGACAAATTCCAAAAAACCGAAATAACAAAATAGAAATTGAATTGGAGAATAAAATACACATAGCGGTAAATATGTAAGAAAATCAAGCTTTCGGCTCAATGAGCCCCCTAAGGTTACAATTGTTCCAAGGAGATTAGTGCAATGGCTTCAGAACACGAATAAGAGTACAAAATGGAGAAAAGCGACGACAATAAATGAAATTCTGATGGAAAAGAGCGATAATTCCAAGTAAAAGTAAAGTGTGAATTTGATTACTTTTCACGTATTAGGTATTAGAAATTGGAAAGCAAGAATAAAGGAGAAATACTTAATAGAAAGTCTTATCTAGATGTATGTGAATGAACAAAGAGAGACCAACTAGAATACCGAGCTTTGGCAAAAAGTGGGGAATATGGAAATGAGGGTATTTGAGAAAGACAAAAAGGAATGAAAGAAGACAAAAAAAAAAGAAAAACAAGAAAACTGGGTGAATGTTTCAAAAATGTTTTGTTGTGAAAGGCATTGAATGCTAAAGAATAGATGAGCCTTGATGGGAGGAGGTGGAGAGCGTCGAGCCATTGGAGGCGGGGTCAGGCAGCTCCAACTAAATTGGCGGAGGGAGGCCGGGGGAAGAGGCACATACGGAGGAGCCACCTTTTCGACAATGTTCTGTTATAATAACCGCTGACATTCATGAGTTATTCATTAATTTGTTGGACTCACAACATCCACAATAAGAAACGAATGATTGAAAACATGTTGAGAGAAGAATTGAAAAAAAAGGCTATCATTTGAGTAAACGACCCATAAAGAGAGGGGTAACTGACAAAAAAAACAGAGGGGATATTCGGCTGAGACGGAAAAGAGAAAATGTGCAAGGGCCAAGTACTTTTTGGGAGAGCAGAAAAAAACATGGGTATTGTGTCAATAATCCATGTGTACTTTTGAAATTGAAAATTGTAAATAATTGAACAGTTTCAAGGACAATTAATGAAAATTGTTTTCCATTCAATGATATCAACATGACTCCAGATGGCTTTTCATCAATCAATCAATTAGCATGAAATATAAGCAGAACAAATTGTTCTTTTGTTTCAACATTTTTCCTAAATCTCATGAATTCAGTTTTTTAAATATATGAGTTCAAAATATTTTCTTAACTGTTGGATTCAATTGATAATGTTTCAATCACGACCACACTGTTGAATTCATGAAGATTCGAAACAGAAAATTATCAGAAAGAATGATGTTTGAATATTTAAACTAGGCTTGAATTTTCAAAATTTTCTGGAAATTACACCACCTCTTGGTAGACCGCCTTTGTTTAAAAAATTTCGGAAAACCAATTTACTATGAATACCTTTATTTGAAAGATCATTCCAAAAGATACTATTTCAAACAAGCCACTACATTCTTGTTTTCTCTTACAAAATCTGAAGTTTTTATGTTAATGACTTTCTGGAACAAATTTAGGAAAAAAACACTTGAACAAAAATCCTAACATATTTCAATCGGATTTTGATAAAGATGAACATGTTGGCTCAAAAACCAGGCAAACAAATTTTCCGAAAGAACTTTTTTCTGCAAAAAACGGAACAAAACGATCAAAATTTTTCTTGACATTTCTGGAGCTGTTCGCATTTTTCTTCTGTTTTTTTTTCTTTCAAAAAAGTGAATTGAAAAGTGGTGACACCTTCCAAAACATCGTGCCACACTCAAATTTCGTTTTTTGTTCCTCGTTCGAACTCACACGATTGCCAAATCTGAAGAATGTTTTCAAGCCCAAAAATCGTTTTTCTGCAAGTGCTTTGTGCGTCATTCTTTGTGCTTTCACTTTCATGTGGGTAATTCCAAAGTTCTCGAAAACAAAAATAAAAGAGAATACTGTCAAATAAATGTTCCCTTTTCTATGAGACAGAGGTCTGACCACTCGAGAAAAAGAAGAGTTGAAAGTTTCATTCGACAGGTGACGTTGAGTGAAGTGTGATCTTGTTGCATGATTCTAAATATACTCTCGGGGCATGTGTTCAATGTCCTCTGGTCCCGGGAATAATGCACTTCATCCCAGAAACTTCGAATGAAACAAATGTGTCCAGTGTGTTCTCTGATCAATTTTCGATAACAAAGAACTGATCAATTTAAGTCCGATTGTCACTAATTCGCTAAGAAGAACAATGATTCACGTGATTGTTTCAGATGTAATCGTTCAATGGTATATTCTGTTCTGTCAGTTTATTTGTTCTATCAGCAATTCGATTTTAAAGAACAAGATAATCATCAATATGAAAAAAGTGTTTTTAAACTGGCCGGCCAGTGATAACATCATTCAAATGTACATTCGTAAGATTATTCAGAAATTAAAAACAGTATTTTCTTCCTTAAAAAATGTGAAAAAAAAAATCAAATGTTCTATCTGATCATATAAAAAAAAGTTCTTCTCCTCATAATTATTTTCAGATTCATTCTTTGTACCCACAACATAAAAACTGGGTGATAATAGCAGACGGAAGAAAAAATGAAGAAACAAACAAAAGTAAGGAACAGTCGGTTGTCAATATTTGATCCGTCGTTCAAAACAAATCAACCCAATGAGACTAAAACGTAGCCAGGCATTGATCTGTATCATAAAAACAACACCAGAGATCTTTTTTATCTTTTCAATCACTTGAGATGTCATTCTTTTCTTCCTGGCACGTATCTTTCAGCTACTATATGAGTATCAATGAAACAACTCCTTCCATCATGGGCCACAGTTTCACTACGTCACATCGTTTCATTCTTATTAAACAACACTCGTCTACATGTGATTACAGCGTGGAGTAGAGGAGGAGCGAAGACACTGATCGATGTCACTTCTTATATTCACAGCCGTTCCATTACATCACTGATTTGTGTCCCCTTTTTATTCACTAAATTAAGCCCTTGTTCTCTGATTTTCGATATTTTCAACCGAAATTTTTTTGTCATTGGATTCCATTGGTTTCTTTGTCTACTAGACACGCACTTTCTGTTGACAATAGCA
This sequence comes from Caenorhabditis wallacei, assembly GCA_963932035.1. Taxonomy (NCBI): domain Eukaryota; kingdom Metazoa; phylum Nematoda; class Chromadorea; order Rhabditida; family Rhabditidae; genus Caenorhabditis; species Caenorhabditis wallacei. The sequence continues at coordinate 8,599,906 of OZ009931.1, read as the reverse complement.
AGGCCATTTATTCTACAAATTAGAATATTTTTCATTTTGGTCGATGATCAGGTCAGGGAACGTTGTCTGTGTTTTGGAACCAAGCTACATTCAAGTATACAAAAATATGTTCTTTTTCAGTACCATAAAAGAATAGTGGAAACTAATAGGCTTCAAAGTCAAAAACACTCGAGAAATGACTGAAACCTTACAAGTAATCAATGAAACCTTGCCCGACACATACTAATTTCACTTTAAAGTTCAAACCTTCAATTTCAAAAACACGTCCTATCTGTCTACCTTGTCAGTTGTTTCTCGCCGCACTATCGGCTTTTAAAGCAAGATACAACACGTTTTGAAGATAGGCAAGACATGAATACACAAAAACCTTTTTCTTTATTATTATATACTGCAAATTGCTTTCATTTGAGACGTTTTGATGGGTTCAGCTGAACAATTTTATAAATATTTCTTAATATATGAAAAACTTCAGTTTTTGACATTAGAAGTTTCTAGAACACCTAGTCGACTATTTGACCAACTTGGATGATTTCATTACATGAGGTTCATTGTTTTTGTTTTTCAGGTGTTTTTTTGAATCATAAGATTTTATTCACCACCAATATAAGGTCATTGTGAAGGTATAAAACCTCATCAAAACATTTCAGTTTTTGTTTCCGAAACAGTTTTGATTTCTTTTTTTTTTTTTGAGTTTTTGAATTTTCTTTCACAAAGTTACATTTTACTCAATATTTTCGTTTAATAAGTTAAGTAAAGTTGATATATTGGTTAGAACCACATGATTGAAAAATTAGAAAGAAATTGGTGTCGAACTGGTTTTTAACTTCTGGTTTCTGTTTTAATCCTTCATATGCTTAGGCTGAAAATGTTTACACTCATTCTAATTCCTTTTTTGCATAAACCTTATTTTGAATTTTAATTCTCATAAATATTACTTTCCCTGTTTTTTGATTCTACGTATATTGTCACTTTCATTCTAAAAAGGCGTTTGTTTTTTCCTGGCGAGCTCATCATCAATGGGACCACAAAAACAGATGAGATACCCATCATTTTCTTCTCTTCTTTTTTCTTCTCACTAAATCTAAAAAGTTCTCTGCTCACTTTGTTCAGTTCTTCCATTGTTTACGAACAACGAAACTGATAGTCATTGGCAGCCGATAAGTTATCAACATTTCCCCTCGTTTTTAAATGTATGGTCAAGCTTATTCTTGTTTTTCACATTTTCAATCACAGGTGTTGGAACAAAAAAAAACGCAAGAAAAATATGTGACTGGTAGTACACGGAAAATTTAACATATGGTAGACGGCGGCGCAAATATTAGTGGAAATTCACTGTTTTTCAGACATCGTTTTTGTCGAACACCTGTTTTTTGTACCATCTTTGTTGTTTTCGAGACATTCCCTTTTTCGATGAAATTGTTATTCATTTTCTTAATTTTTTCTTCATATCTTTGTAAACTCTTTGAATTTTCAGATACTTCCTAAGTAATTCGAATAAACTCCTTAAAAATGAACTCAATTCTTCATGATGGATTCTTCCACACACACGATCATCATAATGACGACCATGAACATCAAGCCGATAATCTTCTTCAGCCCCCGGTATGTTCCTTTTTCTTTCATTGAACCGAATGTTTCTCCTCTCTTCACCTATGTGGTGCTTTTATTCTTTTATTCTTTCCTTTCTTGTTTCATACACACAAGCTATAAAACATACATTTTGTTCGATTTCGTTGCTGTCAAAGAACGAATCATTTCAAAACGACCGAACACATGGTCGTTCTTTTTGTGTCGCGGCTTTTGATATTCTTTAGCCTCTGATTATACACAATGGGTGCATTTTGACTGAAGTTCAATTTCATGTACATAAAGCCCTTCCTTTTCTATGGAAAGCTATTGAAAACTCTCTTTTGATGGAGAGAATTTCAACACATTTCATCTATTTTTATAAAAATTGAGAATTTAGAAAAAAACTTATTTCACTGATGACGTTTATCTTAATTGGTAAAACGAAAAACTGCTGCAAACCTCATTCTTCGCAGAAGAATATCTAGCTTATGAATATTTCATGTAAAACTACTCTCTTTGTTCATAACCAAAGAGCAAACTCAGATTTCATATCCAAAAATAAACTCTCCACCAGAAAAAGTAGATACGATTATCAGATCCTTTAGAAGATTTTACGATGACGCACTTTTGATTCTCAACAAAAAATCCAACAAATATAACTAATGGACTCTGAGTGCACATTCATGATTTTATATTCATTTTTCATTCCATTTTCATGAAAAATTCAGAAATCTTGTCGAAAAAGCTATATAATTATTATCCAGAAAATTAGTATAATTAACTCCAAAAAAAAATTTCTTCAGCCCATTGCCTACAATTGGCTTAAGTTTCAAAGTTCACATAAACAAAAGCTTCCACATTGAAAAGCGTGCAAATGTTTATTTTCTCCGGAAATTTGCTCAGCAGGTCACAGATGTAACCGTTTCTGACTAAACTTAATCGTCATTATATTTTCCTTCCATCTGCAAATTTGTATCTTTTTTTACATTTATTTTTAGAAATCACACATCATTCTTTCATTACTACTTTCTCTCTCAAGACTCAATAATAAAATATTCAGAAAGTTTCTCTCCGGACAATGAGCAAGAGCGATCCACATCTCGACATCCCACACTTTCTTGTCAGCCAGGATGAAGGTACTTTTTTAGTTTTCCCTTATTTGTTGATGACTTCGGGTCGTACTTTTCATAATTTTTTTGTTATTGTTCGTAAGTCGCCTGCACATGGGGCCGCCTTGTTTTTTGTCCTCTCCACCCCTCCGCCCCTTTCTTTTGTGTCAAAACAGAACCTCGAGGCCAGCTCTTTTCACTCTGCCCCTCTCTTCGATTTTCACAACAACTCTTAATCGAGATCATATTTCAATATCGATTTCGATCCAATACCATGAAATTTCTTATTTGAAGCCAACCTTTTTCGAACTTTTCTTTCACTTTCGCTTTTCCTTTCGACTCCAATCCGAAATTCAAATATTCTGAATATTATGAAATTCCGATTGCACAGATACAAAAAAATCGCTGAAAAATGGACCCGAAACTTCACAAATTTCTGGTGGCCAATCACTTTTCAAAACACCAAGAGTACTCTGGATGTAATCGTTGATAATCTTATCTTTTGTTTTCAGTGAAATGATCTTGTCTTTTCAGCTCATCCATCGCTTAACAAGATCATGTCGAACTTGCAACACGTCCATGAAGGACTCAGGACTCCTGTGTCCTCTCATCCAAATCTTCAGGTAATTTGAGTTTTTCTCGAAGAAAAAAGTCATATGTTAACGATTACGAAATACTTAAAGACACTCGTTTTTCTTGTTGACACCTTTTTTAAGGCAAAGTTCCGGGCGTTTGTTTTCTATTTTCAGTTCCAATCAACCAAAAAATTAATTTCCATGAATTTTGAACTAGACTGAAGATTGAAAAGAAAAAAAACTTGAAATTCGAACAAAGAACAGAGAATTGCCTGTCTGAAAAAAAAGGCTCATTTGTACTTTACAGGCGCTCCGTCGAGAGAACGAGTTCCAAGACAAAAACGTCAGGTTAGTCAATCTATCAAACTGGGTCCCGTTTAGTTCCTCAATCTTAGTCTCCCATGAATGTGTTTATCGGAAAAATTTGTGACGCAGAAGGAGGGGACACATGAAAAGATGGGGAAACGCAGACATTGTGGGGAAAATAGAGTTCAAACAATGCTTTTCTTTTCTGGGGCGGGAGAACCCGCACTCAAAGAATAAAAAGGATGCCCAAATTGAGTGCAAGTTCAAAAATACAATCAGTCTCTATTTTATTTTTTTTATATGAGACCCCTTCTGTCCCAGTCGTTTTATTAATTGTTGTTGCACTTTTTGTTATGCTCATAGAGCTCTGTGGGGAACTGCGCGGAACGCACGTCGCTCTGATTACCCTATTTTTCACTTCAACTATTCCGTCAACAACTCTCCACCAGATGATTCGGAGTATCGCCTTTGTCTAACATCCAGACCAATATTCCATTCTAAATTAGACGTATTGTTGTCCACAACCAGGAAGGATTTAGATTTTTTATGAATCACTGTTGTTGTAATCCTTTGTAGCTCATTCCAGAACTGGATATGAAGAGCTAATCTTCTGGAAAATGATCAATCCTAGAGCTTATCTTCATCGTCACTTTTAGTATATAAACTGCGCTTCGGAGAACTAAAAAAAACAACTGCTGGTATTTTGTAGTCGGTCATTTTTCATCTTTGCCCTTCTCTCGAAACTCAATTCATTGAACGATAAGACTAAGTCAGCGGAAACTTCTCGTTAAAAAAATACTTCCCTTGAAAAGATCACCCCCCGAAAAGATCACCCCTTTCCTTTTTTCTAACCACACCCGTCGTCTTCAGTCTGATTTTTCGAACCAATGACGATATGAGATTGGTCGTTAAGAGAAGAAGAAGAAAAAAAGAAAAACGATGATTTGATTTGTCCAGGAAACCCCTTTCTGAGGCAGTTATAAACATCGTAGACCGCGTGGCGAAGACAAAAAAGATGAAGACGGCGAATAAGACGAGTACATTGATGGTGTGTCTGTCATTGACAAAACATAGGCAGAAAACACCGGAAGTCGTCGATTATCACAGTGTTCATAGAAAGTGAATTAGAGAATTTGAAACTTTGTAATATTTCGTCTTCTGGATCAACGGTTTTTTGTAAAGAATCAGAAAATCAAAGATCTTATCAGTATGTTTCATGCTGATTGTTATCTCGTGTGTTTTGTTTCTGAAATCTAAACATCTGTCACACTTTGGTCACAATTGCTTTGTAAACTTAGTGCTTCATTAAATCATTTTCAATGAAGAGATCAAGAGAATAGGTTTTCAAAAAAGAAGAGAATCTTTAGGAAAGATCCCTAAAAACAAAAAGGTAAATTGGTTTCGGTAGTGAGGTCAAGAGGTTAGAAGGTTTGAACTTGCTCGTTTGCTTGCTCATGGCGCTGGCGTCGACCCGACTCATTGCCTCCGTGCTTCTTCTTTTTGTTTCTCATCATCCCCAGGAAAATATTTCTATTGCGCACGTTTCCTTCGAGCTTGCCCACCTCTGACAGCTGATTCCATTCTTCTTTTTTTCGAAAAAAGTTCCTTTGTGGTTTTTTGTTCCGAAAATTACAGTAGACCCGTTGTGTTGGTTTGATCACCGCACATTCTTCAACCCAGTTCCCCTTTCTCTTGTTATCTTCTCTTATCTGCAGAAAAAAAAACTTGAGAAAAACAACAAAAAAAAACCAAATCGGCGACGGAAACGAAGGGGTATCCTCTCCTGATGTCCTCGCGTGGCGAGAGAATTGCATCAGAATTACTGCCCCAGGTCGTGTCATATGTTCGAAAGACCATGCAGAACAAGATCATTTTCTGCATCGGAATGCAGAGATAATTTAGTGAATCAGTGAGAAAGAGAGAGAATGTAAAATGATCGGACCAAACACATAGAACAATGAGAATACTGGAGGGTAAACAATATAGAGAGATCCATTGAGTACTGGAACTGATGTTTGGCCCGATTTTGCGGCCCCCTTGTTTTTCTTCTTTTTTGTGCCGTGCGTGAAGCTTCCTGGTTGGCTAGAGTCTTTTTAGTTTCTAGTAGTGTTTTCTTTCTCATTTCAAAATACGGAAGGATGTTTTTTGTAGAGTCAATAGAAACAATATTCGTTCTTCTTCAGTGCTCCATCTGGTGTTTTTCTATCGTTCAGTACTAGTTTTAACGATCTTGTTTATTTTCTAGACCGTTAAAATCGTAGTACACTTTCAGCTGTAACAATTCCTAGTAAATTTTGAATTCCATCAAATACTTCGGAAATAGTTTCAATTTATCACACTCTTGCAAAAAAAAATCATTTCTGCACTTCCTTTTTTCTTTTCTTTCCCTCCTAATGCTCCTTTTCTTTTTTATCTTTTCTTTTTCCACTTGAAAGTCATGCTGTACCCAAACGACCCCCGACTGGGTGCATATGCGCTCGTAAAATGATCTTTTTTCGTGTTTCCGTCTTGAGTGATAAAGATGGGATAGCCTGAAGTCTGATTCTCAAAACAGCGCAAGACCATAAATTTCGAGTGTCTTTCTTCCTTTTCAACCATTCCTTCTTTATCAATGGAGAAGAAAAAAGAAAGAAGATTGCATGGAAACGATGTAAGATAGACGTTAGTCTAGGAGAAAAAAGGTAGTCTTTTTAGTAGTCAACAGGGTAATTTTAGCATTCTTGCTTTGTCGACGAAACACGTTGTTTGTCAGTTTTCCTGAACAATGATGCAGAAGAGAGATAAGCAACAGAAAATAAAAGACCAATTGGAATTGGGCACGCTTCACTTTGTGATCGCTTGTTCTTCTATTGATCACTACGAGTGAAAATAATATACACAACATGATAATGTGAAACTCGAAACAATAGAGTCTAGGGTCCCAGCGCCTCGATTTCCGGTTTTCATTTGAAAATGTGTATTTACAAAAAGTACAATGCACTTCCCTTTTTCTGTTATCAGAAGGTTTCGAAATCTCTAGAACATATGTTTCAGTCTCTGTATATTCTTTCACCTGATCTTTGCCAGAACATCTGACGACGAAATGCGGTCGCCACGTGAGTCTGCCGGATGTTTCGTCACAATACAGAATGTCACGTGCCGTTTCCATTTGCACGCACATCGGCTACCACACCGGGAGGTGCGTCCCTCCCCGGGCGCCCGACATTCTAGGCTGATATTGTCAGAGAAACAAAGACACGACCACGTGGGTCCGCGGGTTCAGCATACACTCGAAATACACGGTGACTAGTGTTGGGCACAAGGGAGTCCACCACAAAAATAGAGGGTTGTGGATATGTATAGATGGGGCAATTGCCGATTTGTTCAAATAAACACACTATGTGCGCAAAAAGAGCAAATGAGCTCTTTCGCAACGCAATACTTCTTCTTTTTGAGAAATGACGTCTCACAGCAAATAGTGTGTGTTTCTTCATTCTTCTCCAACATTTATTTTTCTTCAACTAAACTTCATTCCCCAAGAGAGAAGAAGAAAAGCGTTCCTTATAAGTCACGAGGAGGGAAAAGCACCCAGTGCTTTCTCTATTCTTATTTTCCTTCCTTCAAAAATTGCATCATGCCACGCCACGTCATGTTTTGTGTCTGATGTAATTGAGTTTTTGTGCCTGGAAGACTTCTTTCAACTCGACCAACTGTTATCACAACTGCTTTCTACCACCCGCCGAAAAAAAAGTTGTTCTTAATCTTTTGAACTCGAATCTTCTTTTTTAATTGTCTCGACTTTTCTTTTTCGCAGTAATAATCCTTTCAAAATCTGTCTCCAAAAAATAAAATTGATAAGACTGAAACTGAGTGTCAGTCGATTCCTCGTTATCGTTATCAAGGTCAAGAGCCAGCCAGCCAAAAATGCGAAACGAGCCTACGTGGAAAATGCGAAAATTAAAAGTTATGACGACGAAAAAGTTGTTGTTTTTGCGTGTTGATCTTTTCATCTGTTGATTAACGACGACCAAATTTCAACAAATCAACGAACGATAGAGTATTTCATTGACAGCCAGACCAGCCTAACACGATCATATGTCTCCACGTGGGGGGCCTATTTCACCGCCTACAAAAGAGAAGCCGGAGAAACTAGTCATCGCCACGTTGAAATACCTCTTTTTATTCACTGCAGCAAACCAGCTAGTCCTGATTCCAGAACACCCCTCTCCTTTCACTATTCGTACCCCCACGTGTTGCCTCTAGTCTTCAGTCTTTCGATTCTGATGTCAACTTATATACATTTTCTAGGGGGAACATCACGTGCAATTTTTGAGAAAAGCTGTTCAGACTTGTTGTGTTTTGCATGACAACCAAACATTTCATTTGGTATTAATGTAGTCTTTCACGGCATTGGTTCCGTGTCAACGAAATGGGCTGTCTTTGGCTCCGTTTCCAAAAAAAAAATCACCTGGAATGATAGTGCTTATCTGAATAATATATAAGTCACAACAACGAGTCGCATTTTTATTGCTTTCTTGAAATCATCAGTCTTTAGTAATCAAGCTGATGTTGTTTGAGTTACAGTACCCTCCTATTCTTACTTTTGGTCTTTGTTGATTCCTTGTTGATTTTTCTCAATTCTAAGCAATATTGACCGTAACCTTCTGAAGTCAAGAATTAGTGTCGTCACAATGGAACCAGTTAGTCAGTTAGTCCCTGAGAACGGTGACATCGCCGAGGCCGTACACACGCTACACTGTTTCTGATTCCTGATGCTATTCGACTTGACGAATCCGGCTTCGTCTGTGCAAATAGATCGGAACATTCCTCCACCTTCCCACCTAAACGAATCAACCCCTGATCGATTCCCATTCACTTATTTATTGCTTCGCCCAATTTAACTCCTACTCATACATACTTCCGCCGCCCCTTCTGTAGTTTGAGGGGGTGTACGAACACGGTCGTGTGACTCTTACCGTCCGGTCTGGGAAGAAAGGAAATTGACTAAGTGTACCCATGACGTGGTCGTTAGCTGAGAGAATATGAGTGCGGGAAAATCAAACTAAAGTGACGATAAAAAGGCGATGGTTTTGTAACTTTGGGTGCATTCAACACTGGCATTTTGTGTTTCTTATCTGCTTTTTTTTCTTATTTTATCTCCTTTTTTAATGAGAGCACGAAGTTTAATTGTCATGTCACTCAATAATGATATGCAGTTAAACAAGATCAGCATCTTTCTGTTTTCAGCTATCAGATTGCATAAGACTGATAGGAAGTCAATTTTAAAATAGATCAAAAACTGTAGGACGTTTTTCAGAATCCGGACAGGAACTAAGCTCTAGATCAAATAATATTTCCGATTGGTGTTAAATTTCGAGCTTCGTCATTGTTCAAACATGTCATGGAGGCATTGCAGAAAGTTTCAGTTTCCTCCTAACTTTCTCCATTTCTCTCTCCATGAGCCTTTGATCTGGCCATGCACAATATCTTCCTCATTCTATCTCTGACCTCGGATGTTTTCTGAGAGCACATATTGGCTACAGAGAGAGACACAAAACGACCTCGTCCCAAAACCACACCACTCGTTTTGTCTTTCTATCTTTTCTTCATTTTTTCTGTCTTTCTCGACACATACAATCAACCCACGTGGCCTCTGCCCGGAGGAAACATGATGATAAAACGAGAGATCGCAGATGTCAATGAGGGTTTTCCCCGGGCCGTGTCAATGAAAACCTTTAACTCTTATGTCTGTGTTTCTTCAATTCGACATACAAAAAAGTTTCCTCCGATACTCACCGCATCGCAACGCCTCTGTCTCCGGCTCCACCCACAATCCCTCCTCCTTCTTCAACTAAAACCGCCTAGCCACTATAAAACGGTCTCAGAACGATAGTTCTTATCGCAATCATCCCACTTCAGCTAACTTATTATTGATATTCGCCTCTAGCCCATTTTTAAATTCTCACAATGAACTTTGTTGGCGCCAATCAACTCGAATCTGGACTCCATTTCCCATGCAGGTAATATCTTTTTTTCCTCGTGGAATCGAGGGAAGTGCATTCGGAGTAAAAACATATAGTAATGCCTAGACTCTATTCCTAGTTGTGAGAACTCTCCCTCTTCCCCAATGCATTGTGGTGAGAGGAGAAGCGTGGGAGGCCTGGCAGTATGCCAGGAATGCTACTGCTGCGCGTCGTCGCTTTGCAACAAAAATCGATTCTCGGAGTGCATGCTGATGCGACACTCTGCCTTCGTTTAGACTAGTTTCGCTAGTTTCTTCCTCATCTTCTTGCACTATTTCTTTTTATGCCTCGAAAATTGGAATCGATTGGAGGAGAAGGTCGAACAAAAAAGATGGCGATAACTTTTTAAGTTCTTCTTTACTTTTTTCTTCAGTTTTTTCCCGCCAACAAAAAGTTTTTATCGCTTCACATTCGACATTGGAGTCGATTGTGATCTTATCGTTTTGTACAAAATGTAACCTGAAAATGGTTCGGTCTTTATCAAGTAAACATCTTTTGGACTGTCATTCATTTCATTCATACCGATCCATTTCTTTATCTTATCCGTTAGAAATAGGGTACCGAAAGACTAGGGAGCAGATGCGTCGGTCTGTATGATCGAAAGGAATTATGCGCAGATGCATAGATAATAATCATATAATGAAGACCTGTCTGAAGATAATAAAAGACAAGGTATTCACGTGAAATTATAATATGTTTCACCTGTTTCTTTCATGCCTTCTCATTCATTCTAATTTCTGCATCTGTACTTTGACCCAGTCAAAAAACCATCATTGTGTACGCATTGTGTCGAATATTGGACACGCCCACTTCCACCCCCAACCCATTAGTCTGCAAATGATCCTCTTTCATTTTCACTCTTGGTCTTGCCCCGAGATCAGTTCATTTTGACTTTTCACCCCCTGATTTCCTTCCTGTTTATTCTAATCATTATTATTTACTTTATATTTTCAGCTCGGCAGCCCTGCTGTCTCAGGAGAGTCTTCATCAGCCACCACTTCGCAAATCCTCTTCGGCCATCGATTGGAACGGAGCCGTCGTTGAAGCAACTCGCAAGACATCCAGGGTTCGCGAATTAGACCAATGAGACATTTCAGTTTGAGTAGCAGCAGCCCCAATAGGGGACTACTGTCCAAATTTTGTCGGTCGCCAAAAATTTGAGTGAGAAAGTACGTGTTTCTCGAAAATACTTTTGCAATGAGTCTATGGGATCAATAGACAAAAAGTGGTCACTTAACAAATCCCACGCATAACAACTCAATCTAATTTCATGTTTTCAGCAATTTGACTGGCAAGCCGCGTTGTTCGATAACAGCCGCAAGACCAGCTTTTCGAATCTCCATCCATTGCAACAAGCTCCACAAGGCGGATTGGTTATGACAACTCTCGACAATAAACAACAAGGAATGTCCGTCGCTACTGCTCAACCCCAGCAACAGAATCACTTTGCCCAAACTCTTGCTCAGTCTGCAAGCACCACATCGGCTCCAGCCGCAACTGCTCCACCAGTCGTTGAAACTCCACCAGCACCAGGAGCTAGAGTGAGTTTATTTCTATATTGATATGTTGGATCGATCAGCCATCATATAAACAACAAAACTACAAAGAACAAATCATCAAAATGTTTATTTTCAGGGAGCCAACTTGTTCGGAGGAGTCTTCCATCGTGGATTCTTCTCTAAGCCAGTCGAGCGTACCGAGGAGGAAAACTACCGCTACTTGATGGCTCTTGACCGTTAGACGTCTCCTTCAGAAGCAGCCTCCTGCCACACCCAAACACTGAAATCATTTTCTTCAATCTAATCTTTTTTCTGTAACATTTATTCCCCCCCTTTTTTCATATTTACTTTAAAAACCCGACCCTACCCAGATCTCCTGAGAGGGCAAAAAGAATGAGACATCCCCAATTAAATACTGATTATTTCACCCATCACCGTCCATTTTGCATACCCTACCAGACCACCTTCCGTAGTGTCTCAGGTCACACCGTTTGCCGTTTTGCGTTCCATTTTACCTCCAACCATCCATTATTTTCTGTCTAATTAGACTACGAGTGTGAACAGACCATTGGAAGAAGAGGAAATCTCTCCAAGTTTTTTAAAAAAGAAATTTTTGTTTCTATTTCGTTTTACCCACTGTTCTAGGACGAATCCCATGTTTTTTGAATTTCCTCTTGTGATGCTATCCACTTTAGGATAACCCGAATTACTATTACCCAACGGGTCTGGGGGTAGCACCAGGTTCTTTGACCTGTCATTTTTTTTCTATTGTATAATCCATTGCACCAATCACCTCATCTGCTCCATATTATATGTCTCGTTCCTGTTTTTGATACCCTTTTTTCTCTGTCTTGAATCATTAAATACAATATTTTATTCCGCAAACAAATGTGTGTTATCAAACAACAACAACATTGAAAGAAACTGTTGATGACATCGGAACGCAAATGATGACTTTAAAAAAAGGTGAGTTTTACCACGTGGAACTTGTGATGACATCAAACTTAAAGAGTTTTTTGAAGGTCTTTGTTCACTGAATTCTTAACTTGGCTAAGACACAATGGATAAACATGATCTCTTTTGAAATATTACGCAGAAAATTGCAGATTTTTGAAAAAAAGATAAAATTGCAGCTTTTTGAAAATTTAATTTTTGATCAGAACTATTTTTTTGAAGCCAGGTAAGTATCTATGCTAAAAGTCCGAAAATATCCGTCATATGCAAATTTTGATCATTTTCCCCGTTAGTCACGTGTTTAATGATGACATCATCTTTCAAATTTTTCAATTCAGGTTTTGATTTAGATAGTCAACTTCGTTCAATGAGAGATAACAAAATTATCCTATGACTTTGCATAAATGCCGGATAAACTATTATGTGATGATGTCATGATTTCTGATCATAAATAAGAGTTTCAGAAATTTAACTAAACCTGTTTTGATGTTTTGACGGAACCTCTTCTCTCAATTTCCCCGAAAATTTGGTGCTTTCATGGAGCCAATGTTTTTCAAGTACTCTTTTGAATCATTCAACGAATTCCATGAATAGCGGTTCGTTAAAAAAGCGACGTCACTGAAATTGAGAGCCAGAATATGCAATGGTTATCTGACTCTAAAATATATGTTCATTGCTCGCTATTGACACCATAAATGTCCGGAACTGTTTTTTTTTTTCAACGAAACTCTTATGAAACAGCGTTGATAAGAGGTCTAAAAAAGGAAATATGCCCATTTGGAAATTCATTTACAGTATCACATATGGCATTTTTGGAATTCAAAAATTAATTGAAAAGACAACAAATAGGGGAAAACGGAGCAAATATGGGGTTTGAGGGAGAGATGGGCGGAAAGTGTGGATTGGGACATTTCATATGAGACAAGAAAATGAAGACGATTGTTTTTAAAAAGGAAGTAATATTCGGGAGAGGGAACCGTGATCAACCGTTCAATACATATCATAACGGTAGATGGCAAAAATCAATAAACATATCTAAACACAGGGCTAGTGATAGAAATGACAAAATGAAGAACACATTATCCAATGATGGGGGATAATGAACAATGTGATTAGAAAAGGAAAAGGTGAGTAAAAAATTGAGTGGATAGACGATTACTTTGGCAGGGGACCGGTCAAGTAGAGCTTTTCAGTTGGCGACGAGAAGATGGGGTTAGTAGTGTAGTGAGTGATCAGAGCATTCATGTTCAAGAACGTCCGATTTCCAATTTTCAACTGGCCATCCACGTTTTGCACTTTGAAATGCTTGTTTCGCTCGATTCCTCGCATTGAGATCGACAAGTCCCCAGGCTGAAAAAATTATTTTTATAAATGTTTATTTGAAATTAGTGAGTGGTCATAAAATTATGAAGTTTTCATTGTATGCAGACGTATTAGACCGGCTAAAGACAGTAAAATGCGCTCTAATCGGAAAACAATGCTAAAAACCACAAGGTGACCCTTCGAGAAAATTTAGATTTGTTGCAATTAGAGCTCATTTTACTGTCAAATGTCGTTAAAATAAATTCGCAATTTCTAAATATCTCAAAAACGGCATGATTTTGAGATCTTCTTCAAAATTCTGATCAAAATTTTCGAAATTTTAAATCAAATTTCAAACTCACGTTGCTTTCCGAATCTCTGACGAGAAACTCTCCCTCGCGTCCATGATGCAACAGCTCCTCAGCACGGTCCCTGGAGATCCGGCCGAAGAACCACGGCTCATGCTCCATCAACGTCTCGGTCTTTCCAGAGTATTGTGGCGCAAAGTCTTGAGTGTTGGAGGAAGATGGATTGACCACCTGAAAAATATTGGTTTCAAAAGTAAAATGCATAATGATTGGTTTTAAAAGCAAAAGCAGCTGCAGAGGTCTGCTTTTGAATGAAAAATAATGTTAAAACGAACTTCAATGTAATTGCGTGGGACAAGCCCGACATTTCCATGGGCATTGCGTGCCTGCCACCAATCTGGATCGTGTTCTGGATGAGCAACGATTTCAAGGCGTTCCCCTTTGTTGAATGAAAGTTCTTCGGAAGATGAAGCGTCGAATGAGTAAAGTGCAACGACAACCTGAAATTTAAAAATAAGGATTTAGAACTCTAAACTATTTAGGAATACCTCCAAAGAAGCACGACCAGGAGCAGCCTTCTGTTGTGGTGGTGGTTGCATTGCCGCTGGTGGTGGCACGGATGCAGCTGGATGTCGATTCTCGATGCTTCCCTGATTTCCGTTCGTTGATGCCTCAACCTCTTCGACATAGTTTGACGGGAACCAACCAACACTTCCATTTGGAGATTCTCCTTTCCACCATCCATCGGTACTCTTCTCGACAACATAGACATATTCTCCTTTTGTCAATCCAAGCTCATCTTCGAGTCTTGGCTCGTAAGTGAATTTGACGACTGCTTTCGTTTTTGAACTCATCATTGAAATCTGAAAAAAAGATTTAGTTAGTTCGAGAATTTATGAGAATTGATATACCTTATTGGTAGATGGAGTTACCGCACAGTTGTTGTTCAGGCTGAACGCAAGACGTTCGATTCCGTTGGATCGCTCGTCCTGAAAAAACTTAAATTAGTCTGAAACAAAATGGAAAAACGGTTTGGAATGCGGATTTCAACTACTTTTTATTTTTTGAAGGAAGAAAATTGCTACAAATGAGCCACTTAGCGCTAAATGAGGAACACGTGACAGAAAACTATTAGTTGTTCTTTAAAACGAATTTCGAAGCAACAGTAGAAGCGAACGGAAACAAAAAATTGTCAATTGTTTTTAATACAAAAGAAATTTTTGTCTTACAAGAGAGTATTAGCGACATGTGTTTCTTTGCCGCACAAAAAATCGATAACAAAAGTTATGAGCACTCCGGTGACCGCAAAGTAATTTGGTCGGAAATTTAATTGACAGACAAAAAGGGAAAAAAGAGTCCCAAAGAGCCGGAATTTCCAAGTCGAGCGTTTTTTTTCTCTTCTCGCGTACGTGGCCAGGAGCTGCTCGCACTACCCGCTACCTTCAGTCACAAACGCAAACAAAGTGAGCGTTGAGCTCGTAGGCAATGTGCATGCAACCCACACACATCGAAACACGATTTGGTCTTGAAAGTGAAGAGAAGGTCTCCGATTGAGACAAAAACGTATCAAGAAGAGAAACAAGGAAGGGTAGAAATTTCGCGCGCTTGTAGACTGAGACCGACTCATTTGCTTGTACAATGTCGCATATTGGAGCCACCACACACACAGTCGCAAAATGATAACGACAATGATACTACGCGCGGTTGGGCAGTCGTACGCGCATATTCGAGTCGCATGCACAAATATTAACGGTTTCGGTCATTTACGACGACTCAAGCGAAAAGAAAGTTCAGCATTTCCGTAATTTGAGCCTCGAAAAACTATCGGCGCAAAAGTAAAAACTGAGACGAGCGCAAAACGGACAATAATAAAGAAGAACCTGTCAAAAACGAGCGAAATGAACGGAAGATAAATGAGAATGAACGTACTGTCTGTCTCGAGCAATCAATATACACCGTTAAAATAAAGGCACACAAGGGGGGAGAGGTAGAGAGAAAAGGGTCCGTTGTGTATGTCTGTTCGCCGTTCTAATGCGCAATATCTCACGCGCATGGAGATCATAATTCATATTTGACCTACTAATAACGGCTAGTGTTTTTTCCACAAAATAATTTATCATCGCAATGACAGTTTCGTTGAGAAATAAATAATAGTTTCAATGAATAAAATATAGTTTATGCTTGGGTTTTTGCGAATCACAAATTTGGCAAAAGGTTTTGTGACATCACAAGTTTGAGGAAAAAAGAAAGGTCGGGAAGAACAGATCGATGAAAGTGTACACTTGGTTTGATAAGGTTAAGGAATGATTGGCGTGTACTAACAATAAAATATTATCGAAATGTGTTATAACACCTAGATTAGGCTGTTTCTTCCAACTATTTCAATTATTAGATGTTGCCATAATGGCGCTTCACTCTGGATGGCAGACAATTTGTGTAAATACGCACATCTTCCACGTGAGGACTGGTTTTGACAGTTATAAGAACTATGTGAGAGTGCGACATTACAGTCGATTATATTTCGTTTAGCTACTGGCCAACGGAAGCGCCTCCGATTCCACTTTTTTGAACACTTTTTTGTGAAGAATTAGATTGTGGGTTTTGAAAAAAGGAAACACTCACCGGCTCCGGATCTGAAGATCGGTTGCGACCTCGCGCTAAACCTTTGATTGTTCCTTTTGCTTTGTCGACAATTGATTCCTTCCGCACGTAGTTTGATGGCACAAAACCAACACTATTCGAATCGTTGACCACCTGAAATATATTTTTGATATTTTGAGGGAATAGGAAAATTAATCAATCTGTTTTGAATCGCTGCTTCTAGAAATTCGATGAATTTTCTGCTGTTGTGTATTTCGAAATAGGAATTCATCACTGTCTGCGTCTCCTCTATATTTTTGTTAACTATGGGATGAGTCAAGTTTTTGGCAGTTATAAGCAATATTTATTTTTTCTTAAAATTATAGAGTTTCTCCCAGTTATTTGAATTTATGTAAAAACCTATATTTTTTCTTACGAAATGGGGTTTAGAATTTGTTTATCATAAAATCATGATTCATCGATGGTTTATGTGACTCAAGAAAATAAAATTTATTCAAACGATCGCATTTCATAGTTTTTTCTTATTCCCTTTTCGATACATTCAACAATTCTCACCTTCCACCAATTTTTACTATCATCCAGTAGTTTTAATCGTTCATTCTTTTTGATCGTCAACTCTTGTTCTTCTTGTGCTAAATAATCGTATTTGACGATGACATAGTCTTCCGACATTTTGAATGTCCGATGTAATACACCCTGTAATGAAAAACAGTTTAGAGATGACGGATCGAATAACGATGAAAAAAAAGAACAAGTGAGAAAACGAGGAAGGGAAAGAGAATGGATAGAATGCGCAACTCGTAATTGACATCGTCTATTCTACCTCTACCGCCGTCCCCAAATCTACACCTATATCTGATAAAATCAACATTAGTGAGCGGGAGAAAAAAAAAGAAGGCGCACTGACTGACGACGACGACACATTTTTCTAGGATATATCGGTCAATGTCAATCTGTTCAGAAATCAGTTAGGCAGTTGGATGAATGGTCGAAGCGTGTCATGAACGCGTTCCGGTACATTACGCGTTTCTGACTTTTCTCCTGAACTTTGACTTTTTTTTGGGAAAACTTCAGTTTTTATTTTGAATACGCATAGACACCAAAGTAGGGAAACCGAAACAGGTTGCAAGTGTGACGATGGATCAGAAAGTGAGAAATGGAATAATATTAAGTAGCATTCCGCGGCCAGCATTGACTATTCAATGATATTATTTCGTAGGCAAACATGTTGAATATGGCTATAAAAAATGTAAAAAATAATGATATGCCAGGTCCATGTTCTATTTTTATGGCTTGTGGTGGAATGAGCTCAGAATAAAGTTGTTGCAAAAGAGGTTTATACATCTAGAGTGTTTTTCTCCATATAAGTTAGAGGATATTTTTGCAAAAACGAATAAACTTGCCAGAAAGCTATGAAAAAGAAAATGTTTTCTAGAAGAAAGGTGAATCACTCTGCTCCCTTGGAGTCTAACTGAAAAAGAAAATGACCGGAAACGACCGATGTACTTCTGAATCAGAAATCTTCTGAATTTTTTAGTTTTGCACTCTTCGTTTTGTGAAAGAATATATATGAGATAGATGTGTCTGCAGATGACACTTCACTAGATGAGATGTGAGAAAAAAAAGACTGAAGAACATGTTCTTCAATAGAATTACTTTTTTGAATGCTAATTTTTTGAACTATAAGGGATACGGCGCTTAAAATAAAGTTTCAGTTAATAAAAATTCCGTTTTAAGCAAGCTGTAAATTTAAGAAATAGAAACAAGAAAAAAGAAACAAAGAGCAAAGAAAAACACCCAGCAACAATGGATAAGAGAGGTCTCAGAGCCCTCGTTTTCTTTGTAGCGTACACATTCTCGGACAGGACATGAGTCAATGACAAATGATGGGAATTTTTCGGTTTCGAATGGGGGCCACCCCAAACAACAAGAGAAGGGGAAATAATACGAGGAATAGAGAGAGAAAACAAGAAGATTTTGAAGACGGATTGCCAAAATAATGTGGCAAATCTCGAAAAATCTCAGACTGGAACGAGATGGTATTTGTGGATAAATATTGGGGACGCTTGAATAGTAAACAACCTAAAAGAATATTGGAATTGAAAAGAAAAGATTATCGAGTCATTTGAATAATGATGAGAGCTATTAATGGGGGTAACACCTGCAGCGTTTCTGGCGTCTGGTACGTTTGCGCGGGTATTAGCAGTAAAAAGAAAAGTAGAAGAAGAAGTGGACAGAAGGAGGGACACAACAACAACAACGTTCACTATTACCAATTATTCTGTCTTTTCTCTCACTTTCTTCTTCTTCTACTTGTTCTGCTTTGTTCACATGGAGACATTCTTTCCCATTTATTGAAGTTAAGAAGAGATTTTATGAATAACAAGTGATATATAAGCGAATGAAGATCACACTAGAAGATAGACACCTTTCGAATGGAGAGTACAAATTGATTGACACCATTCAACCTCTATCAATCAGAAACGACGGAAGTATTCAAAAATGAATAGCAGGTGGCTTGGATAAAGCAGGTAAGATCTTCCAATAGACAAAAATCTGCTGAAATAAGCCTCTTCTTCTCGGATTTATTGTCTCCCCGCAATCTCTGCCACAATTCCCTTCCAAGCGATAGTCTTGAGACCGGAATCATAGATGATACAAAAAAGAAGGATAATTAGATAGAAGCCCGAATTTCTGTGGCATCCAGCAAACCAGGAGAGGGTTGTGAATGATACACATTTGAATAATTCCAAATCGGAAGGACAATGGAAAAAGGAAGGCATGAGATGAAGAAAAAACAAGAAAAAGGCATGTATTCAGACATGGAGACCGGTGTGTGTTTCTGGTTTGAATACGCATATTTGATTGAAGGAGTACGAATGGGAAACGAGCATTTTGATGTTTGAATTGTTTCTTGAAAGATTATTATAAAAAAAGAAGATAGGAAGAAACAAAAAAGTTTTTTTTTTTCAAAAAGGTCTCATATTTCATCTTCTCGCACTTGTGGTAATTTATCCTTGGAAATTGAGAGAGAAAAGAAGTGGGAAAGGAAGTACGGATCATTATGAACGTTTGGCATTGAAATGTGGACGCGACCCATTATTGGAGTTTAGAAGAAGAGGAAATGTTGAAGTGGATGTATGTGATGTAGGTCTAAGGTCTTAGGCCTACATCTCGAGAAAAGAAGACATATACGCACAGCTGGTAATTAGTGCTAGAGGGGAGGGGTGAAAGGGTTAAAATTTCTGTCGGTTTAGTTTTATGATGGAAAGAATTACTCTGGTAGGGTTAGAAATGTTGAGTCTCTTGACAGCTGGAGTCAGGATGAAAAAGAAAAGAGGAAAAAGGGAGAGAGAGAGAGAGTAGTTTAGAAAGAAGAGTGCTTGAAATAGTGGGTGCCTATAATTCTAAGGTGTCGGTGGCTGTGGCAACCCATGTGCTACGGACGATGACGACCGCACACGTGCTAAGAAAGCAGGGGCACATGTATACACACCCTAAAAAAGATGCAGAGGGTAGATAATTGAATATATAGAAGGCATAGATCATAAGGCACCGTAATAAAAGAAGATTCTATCTATACGAATATTATGATAGAAAAAGATGTTCAATTTATGGGAAAATAGTGCAAAAATAAATGTTGAATTGTATAGTTGTATAGCAAGAGGGATTAGTTCTCATTTCTTTCTAGCATTTCGAAATTCCCACAGATCTATATGTTTTGGATGAAACAACAAAATTTTGAAATGAATCCAAAGATCATACTGTAAAAATAACTCTGTGGACAAAAAAGTTGATTAAAACTTTTCGAACGCACCGGGGAAGACCTTTCCTAAAACTAACATTACATCTCCAAAAGGGTGTGTATATGTTTACAGAAGGCGTGTCTAAAGGGTACAAACCTATGAACAGAATGTATATTCAATTTGGATTACTCATGATTGCTACCCTTTCACAGGAAATATCCATTCACCAAAAAAAAGGCTAATAGGAAATTGGAGAGAGAGAGAGAGAATAGAAAAAACGAGGCAGCAAATTGGTGAACGGGTGGTGGTGGTGTGACGCCAATCTCATCTGCCTGGGGCTGTGGTTTACCAGTATAAGTGTGAGGGGCGGAAAGGGGAAGAGCACCAATGAAACAGTGTAGACAGATGAAGAGACATAGAGAAAGGGTCGAATAGAAAAGAGAGAGAACGGGATGGTTGAGGATGATCACGAATGTCATATGTCACTGTGCTTTCTCAGAGATTGATGATGTTGATCCGATTGCCCACACGTACTGCCTAATCATACTGTGAGATTACAAATCCAATTAACACCGAAATTCGATTTGGAGGGGTTAGAGAAGAAACTTGAAATTCTTCGAAATTTTAAATTAGGTTGTTTAAATTAAATCAAAAGTACAAGAAGTATTTTGGTCTTAGTCTTACTATATTGGTTCAAAAGAACAAATTTAGAAAATTGAATTTAAATCTAGATTTATTATATTTTTATGAATAGAAAAGTACAAAAAGGAATGAAAAAATTAAATAGGTCTCCGCGTGATTAGACATATCAAGAGAAAAGGAAACTAATGAGATTCGCAAGACAGTCTGTTCCTATAAAAAACTGTCGAAAAGAAAAAGAAGAACGCGATGTTCCTATCCGATTTCACGCCTTCTCATCAGCACTGACCCCTTTTTTCAAATACGCAAAACTAATTTTTCTACCGATTTTCGTCACCCATTACACTGAATGACCCTATTGAGGGTGTTTTGAAAAAAAAGAGGTGTCTGCCCAAATTTCTTGCCGTTCTGTTTTGCCTATGTCAACATCCGAGGAGGTTGGGTTTTTGTGAAGGATTACGGGTAGAATAGGATTATTCGAGCAAAAGTGAGCATGAACAAGCAAAAAAACGGTGGATAGACGCATATTGTTTAACATTTGTGTCTGGAGAGCGAAATGTTGCAATAGTGTTATGAATTCAATTGTGTCACATGTTTCCGTTCAGAATGTGCGAAGGAAAAGTAAAAAATTACATTTGAACACGAAATAATGTCGAAATGGGAGCTCATCCGTTTTCTATTTCAAACAGTTTCATCATCATCTCTCTAAATAGAATAAAATCCTTTGAAGCGTGAGAAACCAAGGTCATAAAAAGTTTAGCGGATTCAATTACAGATGATTACTCTGGTAGAACAGGAAAAAGGAAACGAGATGTAGAAAGTGCAAGAAAAGAGCGTGCATTAGCCGACTATATGGTGGTTTGAACTTTTTGGCCTACTCCACCCATAAAAGCTTCAATAAAATAAGTTGGTGAAAGAGAATGTGGAAGAGAGGAACAGAAGATAGACGAGCTCTTCGTCAAGTAGCCGTCGGACTTTACTTGAAAGTGTGCGGACTTCTCTAGTCCGCAAATTCTCCAAATTGTGTGACACATTTTGCAACAAAACCAAATTTTTGGCGATTGAAATTTAGAAGGAAAGAAAAAAGGAATGGAAAAACGAGGAGCGGGCCCCCGAAAGAAAAGGGGAAGGATTTGTTGAATAGATAAGAGCAGCGTTTTCTTGACTGTTGGCTGTCTTGAATTGTTTATTCGTGGTGTACTTGGTGGTGCAACTGGTGCTTTCTCGTCTCGCTCTTTGGAATGTGTTCTCGTTGGATAAAGAAACAAGGAGAATAGCATGACAACTGATTCCTATGAGCTCTCTTGTTCTCTCGTCGGTCTTACTACTTGGTGTAACATTCAATAGAAAACGAGATTTACGACTTCAGAATCAACAATAAAATTGTTTAATCAAGATTTCATTGTGGGTCATGTTTCTAGATTTTCTCATTTTTCAATTAGTTTTGAAATAAATATTTTTCTAGATTTGGCTTCTGTAGCTAGGACTTGTTTTGTGCATCGTCAGGTAATTGATATCGCAAAAGAAGGGGGAAAAAAGAAGGATATCTTCGAAAAACCAAAAATTTTCTAGATTTGTAAGAATTTTTAATAAATCCGAAAATTCATCAAGAAGGTTTGCAAAACCAAAAACATTAAAACTATACTAAAACCTTTTTCTTAGCGTTCTCCTCTTATATTCTATCTACAAACTGACATTTATACAGAAAAAAAACCATTTCATTCTACTAAGATTACAACACGGTGTTACAATTAGATTGGAACGGATTGTCGCTGTAAAGTAGAGAACGATAAGAAACATTCGGAAACACTCTAAAAAAGAGTATCTAGATTTCAATGTAACTGTCAATCTTAGATCAACAAAAAACGAGCTAAAATAGATGACAAAATGGGGAAATGGTCAAGTTTTTGGATGGATCAAATTTCTTTTCGTATTGATGAAAACGAACGAAATGGTTTTACGGGGGAGAAGGCAACCCCGAGTGAATAAGTGTTTGCCTTACCATGATTAATTATTTTTCGGGCACCCCTCAAAAAAAGTATGAAAAACGGAAGACGAAGAAGGCGAAGGCGAAAAAAATATATAACCTTAGACAAAGAATGTATACATACACATATACACACGTTTTCGATTCCGTTTTCTCTTTCCTCCTTGGGGGTTTATTTATGATGGTTTTGAAACAAGAAAAGATGAAACAAACAGCAGGAGGAACGAATAAAAAATGAAAAGAAAGAAATGGTGAACAGGAGAAAAATCTATTTAAGATGACAAACGTGGTCAGCAAGTATCAATGTGCAAAATGATAAAGTGTAATGAAGTTGATATGCGCAGCTCTTGAGACCGACAAAAGCACAGCGAGAAGCACTTATCGAGCATCTCCACTTTCACTTTTCTCAGATCTCCCAGTTGTCCATACGTATTGTTTTTTGAAATTCGAACCTTATTCAGCTGTGTATGAATAAGTATAATAACAGATGTCGGTGACATGAAGATCTTGTATTACATGTTCACCACAAGTGGCAAGAAACAATCTTTGACGGATACTTGAAAACTTGTGGAACACTTGGAAATGAAAAAAATCGAACGGAATTATGAACTTGAATTTCAGTAGGATTGTTAAACAATTGTGGTAGTTGATATGAAAAGAAGATATTAGGTGAAAAACAATTGGATTTACACAAACTAAGAGAAATTTCCAAATACATATTGAACACAAAACAGAAAAAGTTGGGTAGTAATAAAATTGGACCAATAATAAAAAATGATAAACCAAAAGATACCACAAGAAATCTGTAATTTTTCAGCAGGAAATCTGAACAAAAACTATCTTTTTTGATATATCAGTCTTGTTCCGTTCAAATCTTAATCTCTCCTTCTGTTTTTTATACAAAAAATAAGGTTTTCCGACATTTGACTCAAGTGCTTTTCAAAACGAGAATCAATCTTTGCAGCTTCTAGAGGTCTTGTTTTTAAACAACCATAATTTTCTTTAGATGTTTTTTTCTCCATTTTCTAATCCCGATGTTTGGATGTCGTTTCGTCATAATACAATGAAATTCTGATATTCATCTTATTTTTCTTTTTTCTGCTTCTTCCTGCCGAAGATAAAAATAGTGAAACGTACTCTGAATATTTGCAAAATTCAATCAACAAACGCAGTGTAATTCAATTATGGTCAAGTGATACCATCGGAAAAGAGCGACTTCAAAGCCAAGCAGCCCTCCGTTGTGTTCCATGCCTTCCCTTCCGTCTCTTCCTTTGCGAGGTGTTCTTGCTCATTTCAGTTTTAGGTGTGTGCCCTACTCTAGCACTTCCCCCACACCCATTTCATGTTCTTGACCCTACCAATTATTTTAAGCGACGACAATATAACAAGAATTCTTCGTTTCGGGCTTTTCTACTAATTGACTTGCTCTTCTTCCTATCGAGGGCTTATCGAAAAACGCCGACTTCTTGATTCCCGCCCATTTCTTATTTTATTTTTCTACTGAACCCATTTTTTCACATTTTCCGTTTCAAAGTGAATTTCTGAACTAAGGTAGTCAGAATATCTATTGGGAACCGACAAAAAAGTTTTCAGATAATATTTATACATATTCATCCAGATCCAGAACGTCCGTTGGTCGGATTTCAATTTATGTTGGTAATTAATATTCTGAAAAACCTTGTTCAATTCATAATTACATTTTTTTTGAAGAATTGTGTCCGCAACCTCTTAGCTCGTCACATGTTGCTTACAAACATCGGAACAAGTTGCGCCCAAATCGGAACTGCCGACATAATTCAGCAGCACATTAATGGAGACGTCGATCGTGAGGGATGGGATTGGCGGCGAACATGTAAAGTTCCATTTTTTTCTGTTCTCCTTTTTTTTTATTCGCAGCTTTCGTGACAAACTCGCGTTTTTGAACTAATTAGTCGGCAAGGTCAGAAAAAGAAGTCGCTTTCATTTCTTTCGTCCCATGGGAAATTATAAGGCGCGCGTAGATTAAAACTAGTCAGTGTGAATGTGTGGAAATGAGAATATTTAGAATTGGAGATGATTCTTTCAGGTAGAATGGCTGCAATCGGTTTGGTCATGGCTCCAAGTTTACATTGTTTTTATCGAGTTTTGGATACAAGGAAGTTTAGAGGATCAAAAAACAGTAAAGTTTTGAAAAAACTGGCATGGGATACATCATTCATTCCTTTCTTTTCATGTACTTTTATTACAGGTAATTTTTCGAAGCTTACTGTTAAAGTTTTACGTTTTGAATTCCAGTGGGCGCTGTATACGAAGGAAAGTCCCTACAAGCAGCATTTGCTGAATATCGTCGAAAAATGTGGCATATCTGGAAGGTATTTTTTGAAGTTCCCCCATCAAAATAATTGGTTTTCCTTTATTGATCACTTTTAAAAGTTACAATCTAATTTTGAAGAGACAGTTAAAATCACATTTCGGAAAAGTACTCTTTAGTCGGTAAATTTTTCGATTACTTTCAAACAACCAGGAAAAAAACCATCAAACTGGTTTGATTTTTGTCTAAATAATAGAATAGATCACGAATACATCGAGTGTTTGATAATGAGGTAGTTGTATGTATATTCTCGGAGACTTCATCTTATTTTACTCATACTGACACGTGTGTAGAAAAACTTGATCTTCTTCTACTTGCCAGTCATCATACAATACATGCAGAAACTTGTTTCTTGTTATGCAATGAATCCTACCTCCTACACGCATAATTTTCCGGGAGAAGTCAACGCTCACCTTCATTTTTACAGGTCGATTTCACGCTTTGGCCTCCGGCACAGTTAATCAACTTCTACTTTTTGCCGCCTGCCTTACGAGTGGTTTACGTGAACCTTGTTTCTTTGCTCTATAACTGTATTATGTCTTACATTAAAAATAATGAGTTACACCATTCTACCCATTAAAAACTGACTCTCTGTTCTAGGTGTTCATTTTTGTGACCATTAAGTATGTTCCTTTTCTTTCCAATGTACTTTTCTCTTATTCTTTCCTCTAGAATGGATACCGTTCCTTTTTCAAATAAATATAATGACCATGTCTGAAGGAAAAAAAAAAAATGGAAGAAGAAGTGGGTTGAAATCGTCGCTTGTACATGCACTTATGATTTACCCTCAGAAAAAGTTTGTGTGGGTTGTTGGTAAAACCGGACAATTGAAATCAACAAAGCGATGCCGGTTAATCTGTGCGTCTATCCGGTAATCTTCCCCACTCTTTCTATACCCGTGTCAGGTTGAGATTCATAATAATTGAGGTTGTTATCCTTTCTGTGTTGAAATTCCGTGTGAATTTGATGGAGGTTTTTCAAAATAATATGAGACTGTCACGTTGAATAGTTTCATTTATGAAAGTATAGGTGTGTTAATGATGGTTTCAATAAATGTGTTATACACCTTTCTATTAGATATTTTCACAACTGCATTAGATTTTCAAATAAAATAACTGCATTTTAACTTTTTTTTACTGTGAATCGGTTCTAATTTATAAGTTTCAGACAATTTTTATATTGTTTCCTCAGTACTGCCTTTTTATAAGGATCCCGTTTTCTGCTTTTTTCTAGACTTTTATTCAAGGAAGACATGAAAAGATGTTTCTCTATCATAACTTATCTCTTGATTAATGAACCTCATGCACGCTAGGGTGGCTTCTTCGCCCATCCGTGCATATCTAAAGTTATTCCCTCCATTTTTATGTTCCTTATTCCCTCCTCATAAATTTTCGAAAAATTTCAGAGATGAACTTTACGAATATCACGTCTTTTGATGGAAATGAAACTGAAATTTTTGATACTTCCTGGAGTATTTCACCTCCAAGTCAATCATATGAAAGTTCTTTTTCGGCTACACATAATTATTATAATCATCATGATCAAATCGATTATATTTCGTTTAATAAGTTTGTGAATACGTAAGTCTTTCTCAAATCATAATGGAGTATTAGTTTTCTTTTTTCAGAAGCACAGTTTTATCGTATCCTGGTTTTCTGAATACAAATTTATTCAATTTTATTCGTTTGGGAGTCACTATTCTGGGAATAATCTGCAACATATCGGTTTTTGTGGCAAATTTGGTTAATGGAAGAAATAAACATGGAATTCTTAAGTAAGTTTCGATATTAAGTGTGACTTCCCTAATAATCAAAAACTTTCAGAATACGGCTTCTGGTTTTATTTTTGATTCTTGTGATGATGATAACTTGCATTCTCATGACTCTTATTTTTGTTTTCGATTGCTTAATTGACGTGAGTTACCTTGAACACTATTACATTAACATTAAATTATACTTCTAGCTAAGCTTGGAAAAATTATTATCTAAAAACGTATTTTTAGGTATACCCAGATCTTCAGAAACTGCTAAAAGAAACTGAAATGGACGGTGAAATGTCATTTTTATGGAGAAACTTGGCTGATTTCTTGCTACAGCCGATGTTCGATCTACAGTCGATTATGATGATGTACATTGCGCTAGACAGATATGCCAGTCTCTATGTGGTCAGTGAACTTTTCTAAGTGTTTAGAAAATGAATCAACAAGTTCAGGGTTATTGGCCATTCGTCGAAAATCGAAAGCGATTAACATACTTTTTGATAGCACCACTGATCTTTGCATTTATTTTGATGAGTCCCGGAATTCAACACTTCGTATTACCGTTTGAAAGTTTCATCTATGCCAGGTATCAATCATTTAGAGAAATCATTCTTTTGAACCTTTTATCAATCCAATCATTTCAGACTTGCACTTTTGCTACTCCCATCAGCAATTTCATTTCTTCTTCTTTCAGTTTGTCTTGTGATCAAGAAAGAAAGACTGAATTATGACCCTGGGTTTAGCATTTCTCTCTCAAAGTGGGTAGTAAACTATATTTCCTTGTTTTGATTTTAAGTTTCTTTTTCTCGGTTTAAGTTTCGGTCACCCGACCCTGACAGAAAAAGAAAATATTTGACGTAGTTTCAGTTCATTCTTTTTTATGAACCGAAACATTTTTCAGAGCATTGGTCCGTGTACTCTACGTGTTTGTTATCATTGACTTCATTAGCCGACTTTTCCTTTTCTTCCGCCTCGCTGAGGATAACATTGACTTTGTTGTTCTCACTGGATCGGAGAACGGCGACTTTGTCCTTCACACGATTCTTAACATTGGCTTACAAGTACAGTTTTGATTTGATCATATGGTTTGACCTGTCACCTTTTGATTGCAGGCTTCCATCTGCGTCTACTATTTGGCGCCCGTCTATATTCCCATCGCCCTGTCTGTCTTCGTCAAACATTTCAGGGATTCGGTAATACAAGCAGCTGATTGTGTTTTCTTTTTCAATGATAAGAGACGATCAAACAATCAAAATGTTACAGATATTCTGCTGTCAACGGCTCAACAAGGTGCACATCATCTAATTTCTTTTCTATTTTTATATCATTTCATTTATTTTTTATAGGTAACTGTATTGTAGTCAGAATAAACTGGTTCCGAAAAGATAAAAAACAATGAAATGAAGCTTTTGTGAATGGTTTTCATTTGTGGTCCTCTATTTTGAAAAAGAAAACTGATGACTTCATCATTTTCTGATCAAAACATTAAAAGTTTAGGTTGACGTTTTCTTTGTTTTTGCTCAAGTTCATACGCGTATTCGGTCAGATCAACGTAGAATTTCTTGACGTTTTGTTCGAAATATTCAGAGTATCAGCGTACTGATTTCTGTACTTTATGTTTCAGTTTTCATTCACCTTGGTTGTCAAAACAAGTCAACGAAATGAATATAAATAAGGCTAGTCTGACCTTTCCGATTCATATTTCATTTCCACGTTTCGAAGTGATAGGTTGATATGATAGATATTGAACCGGTCTTATTTTCCATAATAATATCACGCTGTCATACAGTCTCACCTTTCCAAATTGACTTTTTCTGATGGCCACCCTCCCGTTTTCCCTCATTTCTCCGAAACTTTGATCTCAATTGCAAAGTACTTGAACAATTCCTCCAATACATTGGGATGGCGTCCCAGTCATCCATCTCAGAATATAGGAAAAAAACGTGTGAAGTGTTGTGACGTCGAATGTGACGTCGCGATTCCGCGATTACTGTAGACGACGGCTCTTCAGGGCTGTGACGTAGATTTCTCAATTAGTTGGGGGGAGGTGGAGGGGTTTCGTGGGCTGGACGTCGTATAAAAGAGTGGACATGGTAATGGTTTCTCAATGTGAGAGAGAGGTTTAGTTCAACAAACTGGTATTTCTTTCCATACCCGCGAGAACGTTTTTTGACTGCCCCGGCTAATTATGAGACTGGCGGCTACTGTAGAATTGGGAAGTAGGGAAAAGTAATGGAATCGGATGGTCAGATGAGTAGCAGCATTTTCAGTATGTTTACCTTTAGTTTGAAACCGTGTAAAATGCAAAAAACTGTGACTGACCGATGGGGGGTAACCGCAGGCCCTCCTTCTCCTCCTTCTCTCAAAAAACCGTCCTCTCCTGTTATCAAAATTAGATAAATGACCACCAGGCGCACTACCCTTTCTACCGGTCACTCTTATCATTTCTCTCATCTTACTGACCTGCCCAGAATTCCAATTCCGAAATTTCAAGGCAGAATCAGAATCAGAAAATAGAAACGAGATGAAAATCTAAATGAATTCAGTCACCTATCATCTAGCGGTGTTAGCT
Organism: Caenorhabditis wallacei; assembly: GCA_963932035.1. Taxonomy (NCBI): domain Eukaryota; kingdom Metazoa; phylum Nematoda; class Chromadorea; order Rhabditida; family Rhabditidae; genus Caenorhabditis; species Caenorhabditis wallacei. The sequence goes on along the minus strand of OZ009931.1, from coordinate 8,570,628 downwards.
GGTCTTCCCTTTCTCACTTCTTTACAAGTTCCGACGCTTCTTCAACAGTCATTCATTTATAATTTGTAGTTGTTCTTCATTTTACACCTTTTCTTACCCCCCTTTTCCTTTTCTTTTTTTGCTAACAGTAATAATGCACTATGTGTCTCACACGTTTTAATGTTTTGACGAACGATAAGATCAACAATAACAAATTATATTTAAAACATGATGTGATAATTATGTGTCATATTTAAATTTGAACCGATCTCTGAATACAAATATTTTTGAACAGTATAGAGACAATACTATTTTTTTTTCTAGAAGATACAGAACAAATATCACATTTTTCCACGAGATCTCAAAGTATTTTTTTTTTCTTTCCTTCACTCTTGATTTTCTAGATAATTCTTGTTCTTTTTCGTTCCACTAAATTTCCAAATTGTCTATGTCCCACTTTGTATCCATGAAATTTGATTCATTGGATGTTTTTTTCATATTTTTCTGATTGTTGTCGGAAAAAAAACATTAGAAAAGAAAAGTTAGATTCAATTTTTTTTGATATAAGCCTAGCTTATATACCAAAAAATTGAGAGGAAAATGAAAAAATGAAAGAATTCATGAGATCACTTCTTTTTACTATGCTTTTCCAACTATTACAAATACATCCAATTCTCAGTTGATTCACAATCAAGTTTTTCGTCTCCCATCTTTGCTGAAAACGCTAAAAATTTGAAAATGTGTTCCACAAGAATGCGATGTTTCACATGCCTTGGAAAACAGTGAGAGAGACACAAAAAATGCTTTAGAACCCTATAAAACACTGCAAACGAGCGCTAGTTGATTTTTCTTCCTGCTTTCTAATTAAAGTTTGTTTTCAGCCCTCCTAAAAAAATTTTATGAGATATGATCGAATTAGAGACCACTGCGCCCACCCGTTTCATTTTGTTTGCTGCAATCACTGCGACTAACATGCCCTTTTTTGGATTAATCTCTGGAGAAGCAGACTGTTATTCACTGATATCACACACACTCATAGATTATGTTGTTTTGTACTTAATGGAATAACAACGTGACTAACCATAACTGATCGCGAGAGTCATGAAATCACTAAATGTTTTCAGTGGCAAATGATTAAAGGATTTGTTTTTGAGAGTTAGGTACTTAAAATCTGCGGAAAGAAATCTTCTAGGCGTTCCCATCTTTGCCTACCAATAAACATACGCATTATCATTCTGGAAAAAAATTCTAGAAATATCAATCAAAACTATCTCGTGTCTCAAGGCTAAAGTTCACTTTCCGCCAGTATTTCGTTAATTTCATTTAATGTGACCTTCACTGGCTTCTTCCAACGAATGACCATTCGAACTAGTAGTAGCCATCGGTTATCACTTGTGACCCTGCGTCTCCATACAGTCTATAGATAGATAGCTTTGCAAATTCCATCTATTTTGATTTGTTTCACACCTTGAAACCTGCTGTCACATGAGATGCAATTTCAGAAGCGCAAGACTGTTTAGCTATACAGAATAGACAACCTTCAGGGAGGTTTCTACACTTCATATAAATTCCGGAACCTAGGTTTTGATATGACCTTTCATTTGTGTTTTGAGTATGTTGACACTATCATCTTACCCTATTCTCCACCTACAAAATGGGCGGGACAGTAATCCAGCCGAGTGCGAGCCGGGGGGAGTTGTTTCCTGATTAATCAGAAGCGAGAAAATTGTTATTCTATCAGTAGAGTGCCAAACAAAATAATTAGAAAAAAGTGTGTGTTTGGTGTTCTACGTTCTTTTTTTCGAATTTTCACTGAATCAGGATAGTACATAGAACACCCTTTTGGTGCGTTTCGGCGGGAAATCCAATCTGGTATATAAACTACTAATCTTTTGTGTTCTGCCACAAAATCCTTAAACGAACACGTCTTCCTTTTTTTTGCAAGGAGCACCTGAATACTCATATTATCTTTCCTTGTATTTTCATGAATCCTTCTAATCTTCTCTTCTCAATGAAACGTCTTTTGAATAACAAGTTTTCATTTTTCAGCAATGAGCATTACGATACTCAACGATCCCCAACTCTCATCTGATGTATATGATCTTCTAATGTCAAGGACACCGACACTTGGTTCCTTCTGTGAAAGCACTGTTCCAACCTCAAGAATCGTGACTTCTGAATCAGCAATTAGCCTAACCCTCAATGGTAACAACATTGTACAAACTCATTCATATCGGAATGATGGATGAACGAGATCGAAGGAGTAGGCAGCAATTGTTTTGCAATCACATCTCCAGCTTATACTCGAACGATCTCATTTACTGTTATGTATATATACTCTAATAACTGTTTTTCTTGCCAACGTGTACAGATGTTTTCTTTATTTTCTTTTGATGTTTTCCCTTGATCTTGTTTCCAATTTCCATGAATAAAAGAATGAGTAATTGAAATTGAATTGAGAACACAAAAGACATTGAAATTGGCCATTGACAGATCGTGAACATTTGAACTCGATGTGATTCGAGAAATAGCGTGAACCAAAGGTTACTGTAGACCATGAATTGTTATCTTGAAGAATGACTGTTCATCGAAACACAGTTCGGATTTATCGAATAATGTTCTTAATGGTGACTAAAATGTTTTAGATGTTTTCCGAATCGAACTAGAGGGCTACAGCGTGATACTAATTTAATTGTATTCAATAAGTTTTCTGTTTCATAGAAACCTCAGAGATATGGCGTGACTACTTAACAAGGACCAATTATACCCCTCTCTGTGGTGTGTCATGTTTCAATAAAGATCTTCATTGGAATTATTTTCAAAAACCTCCTCTCTCGTCGTTCGAATTCTGTACGAACTACCGTAATCCACAGCAGTTCCTGTTCCTTAGAATTTTCTAGAGCCTTATTGTTCCAAAAGTTTTCTTCCGTTTTTCGAAAACCGTTGTTCTATTATTTATCAGCTGAAAGGTAACTCTTAAGAGCATCTACACTAGCGGATATTCCAACTACTGCTCTATTGTCCGGAACAACGGTTCTACCTAATAATTGTTATTTCCCTTGCACTTCATTCCGGATATTTATCTAACAAAGGTTATAACCATAGTTTGAAAAAAAATTTCGAAGTTCACAATAACTTTAATTCGATTTCCACTGAAATCCGAAGAACGAGAGCATGAGAACATGTCCTTCGAGTTTATCAGCCATAACCACAATCCGGTGTTGTCTGGGATCTTACTACGAATTCTAGTCTGATAATAAGCCCTTTTCACTATGTTTAGCTATTCAACATCAAACATTTCTTGAATTCAAAAGATCAGATTCTTTTTCCTTGTTTTGTTTTCTATTTTCTTCAATTACCGTGTTCTGGAAGTTTCGCTCCCAGAATCTCAGGAAATTAATTTGATATCAGCAGAGGAATGTTTTTCGGTGTTCTCAGTGATTTTTGCTACTGATAAACATGGTCAAAACAGAGATCGGACAAAATCCGGATCCCACGAGACTTCCAATTCTTGTTATTCATACGTGCACTTTGAGTTGTTCCAGACCGTTCTCATTAATCAAAACACAATAAACTATATATTATTCATTTTTCTTTGATAACCTGTAGCAGAGAGTCATAAACAACTGAAAATGAAAAAAAAAGAAAAGAACCACTTAGTTCTTATTTCACAGGGGAGATGAACAAGAAGAAAATAATAATATTAAATATATTGTGTTGCGTCCCGGTTATCGTTGGTGAATACTGTTCTTGGTGATCTTAGAAAGCAGTTTTGTACTAAAAGGATAGTCTTAAAGAGTGATCCTTGTCTGTATAGTAGCACATAACAACTCTCGATATGGATCACGGTTATCTCGAAGTCGTATTACAAGTTGGTACGCGGACTGAAAGAATCACTATTGAAAATCAAGTTCCAAAAATGAAACAGTGTTTATTTAATGTCAACGGCTCTCCAGTACAATTAGCCATCGCGTTTACCTTATGGTCAGTACCCACCAAGTCATAGTGAATCATTCGGAAAAGATTGGTAAACAACTTTGTCGGATCAATCTCGAATTCGATAACTTGACGTCCTGGTGTCACCGGGCAAGATGGGTTGTCGTCACACATGTCGTAGTTGCTCCTGAAAACGTGTGTTTACGATGGAAGAAGTTGTTGATGTTCGCTTATTTGTTGATGAGCAACTACTTACAGCAGTCCAAAACTTGGCAAAAACATCCACCCACAGCCGAACCACCCAGTTGATCGTTTGAAGATTGATACTTCAACTCCCAAATTATCGTATCTCTTGCTAGAACTACTAGTAACATCCAAGAAAATTCTTATAGGGGAATTGAATGATACAGGATATGCGTCATCTCCATTACCGTTAGTAATTGCACCACCATGAAGTTCAAACTTAGTATCTGTAAATGATCGAATTAAAGAAGGACTCATCAAATTAGGTACGCACCGTCTTTACACTGGAAAAACGATGGACGAACTCTAGTTCTATTCGGCAAAGCTACACATTCTTCTTCTTGTTCAAGAGAAGAGTCAGCCATAAGATATGGAGCATTTGGTGCAACTTCTGGATCATCAGTGTTATCTTCGTTGGAACCAGCTATTTCAGCAGCTTGGTTACTGGCATCTTGATGGCTACCAAAGTTTTTGATTGATCGGAATCGAGCAGACTGAATTTGAAAAAAAATGAAAAAATAATCTCACAAGGGGCATAAAATATTACCACTTCTTTTTCAACTTCAGCACTATCCAACTCCACTTCTTCTAGACTTGCAAATATAAGAGGGAATAAAAGAAATAACAAGAGAAAACGGTATGTCATCTTTCAGTGGGAACTTTTGTTGAAATTAATTTTTTTGCCTTGGAAACTTTTTTGGAGCTGACCGCAACCTGAGTGTATCGAATGTTTAGAATAAAACACAGATGAGTGCAAATTGAATAGAGCACTCGACGCACGAAAAGGTGCGGGGTCGGTTTTTGAATTGCCTCAGGTGCGATGCGAGAGGTCGACGGGTGCGCTCTTTTCTGCTGGTCTCTGTGCTTTATATACCTGACCGTCTTCTTTTCGAGCACCAACATGGGGCGTGCTTGAAAATCCGACAAAAACGCGATTCGCACCTGGTTCCAAGGCTCCGCTGAATCACTTGAGAGGCCGCGTTTTGTCGCTTCGATCAATTTCTAATTAGAGCGATTGGTGGACACACTTGAGATTGCCATTTTTGGCATCCACTGATTTCTCTGAGTCCTCCCAGCTTTCTTTTTCCTAGAGGCTCTCTTGTCTACTCTTGACGAGTTTTTATCAGACAATCGTCTACGATCTCCAGGTGCAAACACAAGACACACAATAAGAAAACAACGGTTAATGATTTATTAAGAAACGGGGATGTGAAGAAAAGGACATCGTCTGTGAGACAGGAAAGTCCAGGATGAATTTCAGATAAAACACAGGAAGAAATTACTACGTCAACAATACAAATAAGGTTCAAATGCAATCGGGTGATGGATCTACTCGCCAAAAGAAGGGATCACTGGGCCCTGAATCAGAATGTGATTTGGCGTTTGGGACAAGATCATATTAAAATGTGATTGAGGAATTGTGCTAGGTAAGGAATGAGCTATGGGAAGTGAAATATTAAACAAAAAACAAGATGATATTATAAACAGGATGAAAAATGAGGAATGGAAACAATTGAGGTGCTATAAAGTGAAATTATTCAAAATGAAGTGAATTGTTATAGAAAAAAAATAATGAGAAAAATAATTGATAAGTTATTAGCTTAATCTTCGTCGAAAGATCTCTTCTGATCTTCAAGAGCATACGCATCAGCAGCCGTTCTCAACGTCTCCATATTCTCAGCTCCAGATTGAGCTGCCATCTTTGCAAATCTGGTACTTGAATCATTCAGGAGTGTTGTTGGTTTGTCGAACTCTACAAGCTCTCCCTTTTCGAACACCTGCAAGATTGTTGCGAACTTGAGCATTGTTTGTTTTCTTGAGTACTCTTACCATAATCATATCACTGTTCATTATGGTGTGAAGACGATGTGCCACAGTGATAATGGTGGCGTTTTTGAAGAAGCTACGAATTGTTCTCTGAATGCATGCATCTGTGACACCATCCACATTGGCAGTTGCTTCATCAATAACGAGGATTTTGGCACGATGAATCATCGCACGAGCAAGGCAGAATAGTTGACGTTGTCCAACAGATAGACTGACTCCTCTTTGGCCAAGTTCAACGTCCAAACCTTTCTCTCTGGTAATGGCACGTTTCAATTCACACTGGAAATTATGATTAGTCATATTTTTTGCCAGTACCGTTTACCTGGTCTAGAGCAGTCCAGATAGTGGCATCATCATATTGGTTAAAAGGATCCAGATTCTCTCTGATAGTTCCAGAAAAAAGAACTGGTTCTTGTGGGATAATTGACATGCCAGTACGTCTAAACTTCAGACTAATGCTATCCAAGTCGACATCATCAATTTTCACTTGTCCAGAACAGTATTCTTTCAGTCCAAATAGAATCTTGATCAGAGTGGACTTTCCAGCTCCGGTTCTACCGACAATGCCAATCTAAAACTAAGTTACTATCGTAACCTACAATTCCCAGATATTACCTTCTGTCCTTGAAGAATAACAAAGTTCAGATTGTTCAAAACATAGATGTCACCATATTTAACACGAACATTCTCGAATTCAATCTGCCCTTTTGATGGCCAAGAGTTTTGAAGTACATCATCCAAATATTTGTCGTGTGGTCTTCGCATATCTTCCTCCGATTTCAATTTCGTGTACTCCAAGATTCTTTCCACCGAAACCATCTGCAAAACAATGTTTCAAAATTAAACTATGCTTCCCATCCTATTTGTTCTGTCTTCATTTGCAACATTTGCTCCCCAGTATTGTGTTTTCATTCTTGAATAAAAGGCCGAGTAAATTTTTCTGCGGGGTGGGTCGCTCATTTGGCGCCGGGGCAAACATTCCATTTGTGTTTGTTGTGGTGTGTGGAAAATGCGACAAACCACTTGAATGGTCTGATCAAGCAGTTCGCGCTTGAACAATGATCAAAACTCTTTAAAATCATGATGTTTCACCCCGAAGGGCATAGTCAGCTGGATCGAGAAAACGGAAAAAGAGGATAACAATCGGTAGAATCTTCTTCTCGCACAGCAAAAAAAGAAACAACAACAAAAAATAAACCCACTCCGTTCTCCAATTCGGCGCTTTGCCGCATGATCCACGAGAAAAATCCACTCAATTGTACCGCACACACAAGGCACAATCCAACTTCTCCGACGGTCAGGGTTTCTATAAATCTCGGTTGTTTTGAAATCAGATACCTTTTCGAATAAATGTTGACCTACCATATTCGAGAACCACAACAACCGCAACAGCGGACACGAAAACAGATACGAGGAAATCGATGCAAATTCCAAACCAACGGGCTGACAAGATTCCCATGTTGTAGGCGGACATGTACACATCCTAAAATACAGTAGAATATTTAAAACAACTACCAGAATTTCTTAAACTCACGTGTAGGGAACAAAACTTCTCGATCATATCTTTTTCTTTACGGAACGCTCTAATTGTTGCTAATCCATGAATTGTTGATGTGATCAAGGTGTTTAGTGGAGAACGTGCTGAAAATATATAATAATATTTGAATTAGAAGGGCTTTTCCGTACCTTTTGCTTCAATTCTCTTCAACTCTCGAGATCTGACCACATATGTCCTCCGGCAGAAGTAAAAACCAGCAGTAGTGAAAGCACAGGCAAAAATTACCACTGGTCGGACCATGGTTACGAGACCGACTATTCCAAGAAAGGTTAGCCCACCCTAAAATATGAATCTTTCAGAATTTTTTTGCCTAGAATGATTGAACTTACAAAAACAAATTCAAAATATGTAAACGCCAAATTATCATCAGTCAATCCAATATCCTTGGAGAACCGGTTTAGAATCATTCCTGAATTTTTATCCTAATTATAAGCTATCTCCTGAATAGGTTACCTTCAGAACTACGATCGAAGAACTCCGATTGAGTGTTGAGAACACAGTTGAACATAGAAGTATGCAAAGAACGTGATGCTGATAATTGAGCATATCGGAACCAAACTGCTCGAAAAACTCCGAAAAATGTTATGATTGCTGTGCTCACGACAAATGTCACTTCATAAGTCTTGAATGTCATTTTGAAAGTGTGACCAAGAACATCGACATCTCTACTAAACGTTCCTTTCGTTGTACTGTTATTGGCATTCCAGTGATCCAAGTCAACCAACCTAAAATAACTTTCTATTTTCTTCAAATATCTTTCATGAAGTCATACCATTTGTTTAGCCACCAATCAACAAAATTGTTCAAGAGTTGGGTGAACAAAACACAAATCACCAATAGAACTCCCAGTTTCCATGGATCAAGAACTCCTCTTGTATACTTCCAGTACACAGACCATGAAATGTCTCCTGATTTTCTTGTTTCTACATTTGGTCTTTCAATAGTTTTTCCAAAATCTACTCTTTTTTCTGACGCCTTTCGTTCCAATGGAGATGGTGGTGGGGAGGATGGCGGACCGTATTGATACAACTCATCACTTTCTTCCGGTGATGACGTCGATGGTTGCAAATTTATAAATTCATCGGAGAAAGCGGATTTCAATTCATCTAACGTTCCGGATGCGAGCATCTTGTTGTTTTTCATCAGGATCACAGAGTTTAGACTATTGAGGAAGTGAATTTGATGTGTGACGAGGATGACGAGTTTATCCGATAGATATCCGCGGATCAAACTAAAATTTTGAACGTTTGTGCAACGAAGTGACACAAATTTTTAGTTTAGTCATAAGAGGGAACAGAACTTGATTGAATATTTGGGAATGAAAATTTGTAGTCTTAGTACATAAATTCAATTTTTCATAAAGTTTTACAGTATTAATTAAAATATTATCGGTAAATTCTAAATGTTTTTTAATAACTATTATGATTGATATGTAAAAACCATATTACTAGAAAGAGAAATTAAAGTGAAACTTACTTTTCATAGAGTTTCCGTCCAACATGAGTATCAACAGCAGAAAGTGGATCATCAAGAAGGTAGATATCTGCATCAGCATAAACAGCCCGAGCCAAAGCAACTCTTGCTCTTTGCCCTCCAGATAGCGTTGATCCATTATCCCCAACTACAGTCAAATCTCCACTAGAAAGCTGTTTCATATCCGGTTTCAATAGACACATTTCAAGAACACTCTCGTAACGTTCAATATCAAATTCATTTCCAAAAATGATATTCTCTCGGACAGTTCCAGTAAAAATCCAAGGTTCTTGAGAGCAATATGCAATCGATCCATGAACTTTGAGATTTCCTCTTTTCATGCGGGCTTCAGAGAGAATCGTCAAAAGAAGAGACGATTTTCCACTTCCGACAGAACCAATTATTCCATAGCATTCTCCTCCGGTGAAGTCGATAGTCATATTTTCAATAGCATAAATGGTATGGTTTGATTGATTCTCTTTTTTTTCTTGTGTTCCGTCTCCATTTAACTCTTTCAATTCTTCTTCTTCTGCCTGCTGTCTTTCTTCTTTCTCCTTTTTGTCATACCAAACAGACGTCACATTATTCATTTGGATTGTAGTCTTTTCAGTTTTCTTTTCATCCAAAATCCAAGACGGGAGTGTCTCAAGTGCATCAGCTTCAACTTCTTGTATCATGGCAACTGTGGCTCTTGAATATTCTCCAAGACAGAAGAAATAATTTATCCGGCGACTCGTTGAAATCAATTCTCGGCCCAGTAGCAATCCAAGCGGTAGAAACAAAGCAAACGGTAATCGGACAGTGTTGTAAAGTGCAGACTGTAAATAAATAATAGAAAAATGTAACATTAATGGATTGCTCACCGCTGCAAATACACCTTTTGTTGTGAGGTCTTCCTCGTAGTAAGAGCATGCGAAAATGTAGACGAGCAGTCCTATTTTTGCCGATATGAAGTAAACACCCATGACCATCGAAGAATAGAATGATGATTTACCTACTGCTTTGATTTCGTCTCTGAAATTTAAAAATAAAAATGAATATGATTAATGAGTCATTACTCTCTCAATACAGTGATTTTATCTGCAAATGCTTTTTCCCATCCGTGCATTTTGATAACTTTCATTCCATTGATAATTTCACTCATCACCTTCAATCGAGTATCCATTTTGTCAGCAATATTCCTACGGTTGACTCCAAGTTGATATGAGAAATATACTTGGAAGGTTACAATTGACATCATCACTAGGAAACCAAGAAGACAAGATGTTCCAAATGAGAACCATAGAATAAATGCATAGAAAATCATAAGCAATGGGCACAACCACACATAATGAAGGAACAGAAACGCTTGTTCAAGTTTAGCAGCGTCCGTATTCAGCAGCTGGATGAGCTGGCCACTATTTGTTTCCATAAGTGAAGTCAGAGACAGACGAAGAGCCTTTTTGTAGAGTAAAACACCAGTTCCAACTCTTGCATGATTTCCAATATTCAACAATCCATGGAAGTAAGGGTGATGAATGAATACAGTGAGGAACGAGAGAAAAGAAATGAACAATGCTGCTGGAAAAAAGAACTTTAAAATTGAAAAAAATTTCCAGTCACCATACCCCACATTGCCTCCGAAAATTGGAATGTTTTGCCTTCTTCAATATCATAATAACTCATCAAAACTCTCAATAAAAGCGGCTGAGCAACACGGAGCAATTCCTCGAAACATAGAAGAAAAGCAAGAAGAATCACAGGAACTCTTGTAGATCTCCAGAGAGCAAGCAAAAAATTTCCTTTCAATAAACCATTTTTGCTCCACGCACTGAAATTCAGAGAATATAAAACATATTCTAAAAACTAAGCAACCCACTTTTGCAATTTCTTAGCCGCACTCTCCGCAACAATACGTTTTGATGGTTTCTCCAGAAGTTCAGAGTCTGTTGTTGCATTTCGTGTCCTCCACCAGTAGAATCCAACAAATGAGAACAATATTGAGCTAAACCAATTTGCAGCATCTTCAGAACTTGGATGGAATCCGTCTGTGTTTTCTAACCCGTCTTCTTTCTTAAACTCTCCAACTTTCACATTTCTCACTTGTTTCTGAAATTTGTACATTATTCTCATGTGAGGTCAAAAGACGCATTCTTAATATTGACAAGAACACCTGGCAATTGGCAGGTGCAATTTGAATAGATTTAATGTGGTGAAATGAGTGGAAATGGTTGCGTACCCATGAAAGCAGGTGGCTTCTTCAACTATGTCTATTGTTCACAAATCATGAGTTCAGTGGATTACAGTAGTCTAATACCACAAATTTATAAGTAATCCATTTTTTCCATGGATAAAAAACGCAAACCTCATCATCATTTTTCTCGATCAACAACTCCCGATGCTCCTCATTCAACCGCTCCGTTGACGTTCTAGGATTTGATATTGACATTGTGGTGTTACCTGTAAGACTATAATTAAGTACGGGAACGATGGTAGTAAAGCAAGAACAACGGAAATTGAGAAGGAAAGGAATAGCGCGGGCATATTTACCGGGTAACACTAACCGACTGAAGCCAACAGTCCAAACGGTGGGCGGAGACTGGTTACCTCAAAGAGTGAAACATATATGAGAGACGCAGATGGTGCCGTTCTCCTATGGACCAAGAGAAACAGACAGACATTTCTCACTCAACACAATGTTTGTCTGCATGGCAAGATTCAAAACAATGTCTGATCCGAATACATGTATTTCTCCAAACAGATGATTTCGAATAGAGTTTCTTCTAAAAGAGAACAATGAAAAGCTTGTTTATACAGGAAAATCATTGAAGAAAGAGGGTGGAGCTTTGTTATCCTACTGTAGAAAAAGGCTGACAATAGTTGTAACGCAGAAGTCAGCTTCTCGCACAATTCAGAAGCTCTAAAAGCTGCTTTGAAATTGTTTTGTAAAACAGACTATGGTTGATGAACAACTATGTTGGTGGCATGAATAATTGAAAATTGAATTGAAGAGTTTAGAGAAACAACAAAAATAAATGTTATGGAAATATATTCAATCGGTTGTCAACTAGTAGATCACTGATTTTTTATCAAATCAGATTAACATCAGTTTTTGTCATTGGAGGACCAACAAACATTACTAGAAGCTGTCACTTATTCAAAATTTTATTGAACTAACTTACAGAGTAATGACTTAAAAGTACTTACTAGGTAATTTTGTGTTACTTTTGGGATTTCTTGATGTGGAAGGAATTAACGATTTAGTAAAGCAGAAAAATAATCGAACAATGTTGTTGATAACGTCTTCACCGGATTTAAAATACAAAAAAAATCATTTTCGATTCAAGATTTTCCCATAGAAGAACACGTGCAGATGTTTTTCTAGGTACAAAAGTGAACTTAAAAGTAGAAAACGCTTCTTTTGATTTTCACTCACGAAATGATTTCTCGATTAGGTTTAGTCGTACGAAACAAGCAATTAACTGGAGTGCATTCTCCCAGTTTTGTGGATTTTACTATTCCACAACACACGACTAGCTTGAAAATGGAGATTTGAGAATAATAGCCAACCATTAGACCTTTATTTTCTTTCGATGGATAGAAAATGTTTTTAATGATATTCATGAAATAAAAAAGGAGCAATTATTTGGTTCTTCTGTGGGAAACTCAATATTGGAACAGGATCAGAATAGAGAAAAAAGAGCAAAGATAAAAAAATGTGGAAGAATGACTTCCTAGTTCAAAAATGTAATGAGGTTGTTAAAGTCATTGAGCTCATTTTGCACAAAAGTTCATCTTTGTCTTTTAGATCTTAAAGACCACATGGGCCAAAGTACAGTATGTAAGTAATGAATATCTAACGAAGTTTCATCAAGATGCTCTGAGAACTTTTGTGGCAAAAAAAGGAGCCGTTGGATATGTGAGCCGTATATCTAAATGAAAGAAAAGAAATAAATGAGGGGTCGAGCAGAGAGTGTCCTCTCATAGAAGAGCATGAACATCAAGAGAGCGACCAGTCAAATGAAGACAACAGAAAGCGGATAACCTTACTACTACAACATCTGCGTCTTACTCTCGACGAACATATGACAACGGGTTTTTCGGGATGAAAGGACAATCAGAGACACACTCAGTGAGAAGCCAAAACGCGAGGTCATTGAGCGTCTGTTTTCGAAACATTACGTAATTTCTACTGGTATGAGAAATTGAAAAGAAAAAAAAGTGAAAGGAGGAGAAGGGAGAATGGTAAATGGGAAAATATGGAACGTGTTGTTGCTCTATTGTGTGCTTAGAACTGTTGGTGACAAGAGAGGTTTTTGTCCACTGTTTTGTATCTTCATTTCTTTCTTCCGACTTCCGACTATTTGATATTGAAGTGTTAACACAATCCCAGTGTAGACGCAGAAATGAAAAGATGCCAAAGAATTTCAATTTTAAAATGACAACACATGCTCTCGATTCTTTTCATTCCTAAGATTGAGGTAGTGTTCAAGAGACAAGAGAAAAGAAAGTCTGCGAGTGTCTCTGTGTGTGTGTTCATGTTGTCGTCCTGTGCTCATGTCGCACTAGACGCTATAAATTATTCTGAACATGAAACCTTGAGACGTGTGATCTAAATCCGGATTCTTTCAACCAAAAATCCTCAGAAAAAGTTTTGTTTGAACAGCATTTTGAATATTCTAACCATCGATATAATACAAATACAAGGTAACAACTTGAAACAAAAACCAACTTACATTTTTTTTTCGAGAAACTATATTCATAGAAACATATTGACTGGGAGTTCAAACTAAGGAATTCCTTGATAAATTATAATTGAAGAGCAATGACCAGGAAGAAAATGAGAGAGAAAAGTTGGCGTCTTCAGTTAAAAACGTGGAATAATCGCGAGAGACAGAGGGGACAGAGCGCTTTCGAAAAGACGGCTCGAGGGCTGAACTCAACGAAACGGATTAGACTCAGACGGAAACTAAGGTACTGAACGCCTTTTTCCCTATTTTTTGTCGTCATATACGAATGTTGAATGCAGAGTCTCTCTTCATCTTCTTTTTTTCTTCTGGGCGGTGTCGTTTGTTACTAGGTTACACGCAGTTTCGTTGAATGTGCACATTAATTTTTCGTTTTTTAATGTGATATATTGTGTTTGTAGTACCGACACAATTCATGATTTCGTATAATATTAATTGTCTTTTTTTTCCATGTGGTTTCTATTAGAGAGTTCAATTAAAAAAAAAAAGATTTTCATAGCAAATTTCACAAAAAATTTGGAACGCTTCACGAATTTGCGTGTCATCCTTGCGCAGGGGCCATGCTAATCTTCTCTGTATTGTTCCAATTTTAGTATATGTTCTCGGAAGAACACAAACGAGTGTGTTGAGAGTGTTTATATACCCCTTACTCTCCTAGCAGCCGACATTTCATTGGGGATGGCAGTCGTTTTCTTTTCACAAGACCCATTCTCTGCGTCTCCCTTTCTCTTATTTTCTCTCTTATGTCTGCCTCCAACACAGCAAACGAGTGACCTCAAGACGAAAGATCAAGAGAGGGCAGACGCGAAAGAAACAACAAGAGATGCGCGCAGACAGTTAGAGACATGGGTCTCGCAACGATTGCGAACAACCGAGACTTCGTCCACGACCGCGGTGAAAGACCAATGGTTCATCGGTCTTTTCTGTATAATGACTTATTGTACAATGCCTGTCGATTTGCCATACCATTCATTCATACATTGTTCTCCAGCTCAGTTCAGCTGCGCACATCCATACGAAAGCTCATTTTTAAACAGTTTTTATACTGTTTTGATATTATTTTGTTTTATTTCCCGTTGAATTTGTCAAAAACCCTTTAAAAATTGGTTTTTTCCAGGGATGGCCGCTGTCGACGTTAACCAAACAATCACCGGGCACAAAGCCGCTATTATCCGTAACTACAACACCAACCCAAGACTCATCTACCAAACTGTGGCTGGAGTCAACGGACCACTTGTCATCCTCAACGATGTGAAGTTCCCACAATTCTCCGAGATTGTCAAGATCACCCTTCCAGATGGCTCCAAACGCTCCGGACAAGTTCTTGAAATCACCAAGAACAAGGCTGTCGTCCAGGTTTGTAAATAATAGAGTGAGGACTAGAAATAATGATTTCATTGTCAGGTTTTCGAAGGAACCTCCGGAATTGACGCCAAGAACACCATCTGCGAGTTCACCGGAGATATTCTCCGTACTCCAGTCTCTGAAGACATGCTCGGACGTATCTTCAACGGATCCGGAAAGCCAATCGACAAGGGACCACCAGTTCTTGCTGAAGACTTCTTGGATATCAACGGACAGCCAATCAACCCATGGTCCCGTATTTACCCAGAGGAAATGATCCAGACCGGTATCTCTGCTATCGACGTCATGAACTCCATTGCCCGTGGACAGGTTAGAATATAATCGTTTCAGATCTTGAACACAATTTTCCGTTTTCAGAAGATTCCAATTTTCTCCGCTGCTGGTCTTCCTCACAACGAAATTGCCGCCCAGATTGTGCGTCAAGGAGGTCTCGTCCAACTTCCGGACAAGCCACACGAGCAAACCAACTTCGCTATCGTCTTCGCCGCTATGGGAGTTAACATGGAAACTGCTCGTTTCTTCAAGCAAGATTTCGAAGAGAACGGATCCATGGAGAATGTGTGTCTCTTCCTTAACTTGGCCAACGATCCAACCATCGAACGTATCATTACTCCACGTATTGCTTTGACCGCCGCTGAGTTCCTTGCCTACCAATGCGAGAAGCACGTGCTTGTCGTCTTGACTGACATGTCTTCATACGCTGAAGCTCTTCGTGAGGTCTCTGCTGCTCGTGAAGAAGTGCCCGGACGTCGTGGTTTCCCCGGATACATGTACACTGATTTGGCTACAATCTACGAGCGTGCTGGTCGTGTCGAAGGAAGAGATGGTTCCATTACACAGATTCCAATTCTTACCATGCCTAACGACGATATTACTCACCCTATCCCAGATTTGACTGGTTACATTACTGAGGGACAGATCTACGTCGATCGTCAACTCCACAATCGTCTTGTCCATCCACCAATCAACGTACTTCCATCTCTTTCACGTCTTATGAAGTCTGCTATTGGAGAGGGTATGACCAGAGAGGATCACTCCGATGTTTCTAACCAGCTCTACGCTTGTTACGCTATCGGAAAGGACGTGCAAGCCATGAAGGCCGTCGTCGGAGAGGAAGCCTTGTCTTCTGATGATTTGCTCTACCTCGAATTCTTGGTCAAGTTCGAGAAGAACTTCATCGCTCAAGGTAATACTTAACTACTCAGATTCAGACGTTAAATTGTATTATTTCAGGACACTACGAGAACCGTACCGTCTTCGAGTCTCTCGACATCGGATGGCAACTTCTCCGTATCTTCCCACGTGAAATGCTCAAGCGTATCCCGGCGACCACTCTTGACAAGTACTACCCACGTGGAGGAGCCAAGGAATAAGAAGTTTTGGACCACCAATAAATTTTCTCTTCAACAATTTCCTTGCGATACTCTTAATTGCACTTGACTTTATTCCAAGTCATATTTTTTAAAATTTTCATAGCATGTTCTCCATGCGATTTCACATTCCACCACCCCTTCAAACCAAGTCCTCACATCGTGATTTTTTATATTCCATTCTCGTCATGTAGATGTTAATTCATTTAAATTTCAATGTTAGTGATCGTTCTATTCACCCCCGGATTGTTGTAATTATTCACTTATATTGCGACACGCATTGCCTCACGTGATAGCTTGAATTCCATCGTTGTTCTTATACAGTTTTATGAGTAACAGTAGGTTGGTAGTATCAAGTAAATAAATGGAGCTATCACAAAACATGGTTTTGTTCTTTTATTTCAGATTTTCTAGAAGAAGCATGATATTTATTACAGGTTTTGCGTTTTATAAAGGGGAAAAGTATGTCATTCTTAAACATCGATAACATTAGCTGGATCATTGTCCTCATAATTATTGCGACGACTGGGAATACCCTCCAAATCTTTCATCAAAGTCTCCATAACGTCAGATGTCTGAAATTCATTGAATATTATGAATATTCAATTATTTTTGGCTCACCGGCTCTACATTGATTGCAGGCAGACGTCGACTACCAATACTACCGGCTCTTCCGTGAATTTGTGGTTGTTCAATCTGTAATTCACAATTGCTGAATGTAACAACATTTACCGCGTACATCAGTTTTGATAGTTTCCTTTGTAGGCTCTCGTTTGTCGAGTGTTTTGGTGACGTAGCTCATCAAACGTTGCGCTGAAACGAAACTGATAAAATTGCACGATTATAACGTTGACAACTAACAGAAACGTCGTTTGCTTAACGTTGTTTGAGTTTCCGACTCTTCATCACTGTCGTAATCAAAGTTTGGCGAACTTCTGACAATTGAGCGACGAGTTCTCTGAAAATATTTCAGTCTTGTTTTTCTTGCCTACACGGTAATTCACCTGGTCGAAAGTTGAATTACGTCGTTGTTCATGGAATGTACACCATATTTTGAGCAGACATAGAATGAGTCCAGTGGTTAGTGATGCGAAGAAAATGAGAATGACGAGAAACACGACGAGACCATATATGGAATGATCCGTGGTGTCCGCAAGTTCAGTAGTCGTTTCCATCTGAAATCAAATAATCAGAAGATTAATATGTTGTTTACTAAATTGAGATTTCTTTCAGAAATTTTTCAAAAGAAAAATGCGCATTAATCTGAAAAGGAAGTTCAAATTAATTCATGGATTACAATCTCGTTCTTATCTCTTGGAGCCAGAAAAATATGAGATGAGTTATGATCGAATGAAAAATGAAGTGGATAAAGATCAGCGTTCGAATAAAAGATTAAGACAGAAGCGTTTTATCTTGGAATAACAAAACTGTGATTTTTCCAGTTGCTCATTCATTTTATATCAGGCGGACGTGGGTTTTTTCAAAAAATTTATTTTACTCTTTACTATGAGTACTCGGACTATCTATTCAAACACGCTAAGCATGAGCAACTTTTTCTTGTTTCTTGACCCTTCTCTCTAATTCAGTTTGACTCACATGAATGAAGTACATGATCTTCTGCCCAAAATAATTTATTAATGGAGAATTATGGTCTTTGAATTTTATTGATATCAAGAAGAAAATGAGCTAAAGAGATGAGCCTCAAAACAAAAAAATCTGTTGACGTAGATTCCTATATCTGAAATACAATACGAAAAGCCGAAAAAAAAACTGAATATTTTAAGGAGACTGAATGAGTGTCATGAAGATCAGAAGCTCTTGATTTTGAAATAAAATATTCTAATAGCAAATTCCGAAGGAATTGAGTACGAAGACACCAACTTGTGACTTAAAGAACTTAAAGTGAGATTCGAGAACTTTTGGAATGCGGGAATAACAAATAACAACGTATTTCAAATGAAAACACAGATGGATAAAGTTTCAAGAGGAACAGGTGCTAGGAGAGGTCACCACACAGAAAGAAAGCTTACCTCGACAATAAACTTATTACATGGGCTGTCAACAGGTATCATGCCGTTCCATCTCGGCCCTGAAAATAACAAACTACATCATCAAAAAAAAGAGAAAATATGCGAAAAGTCATCGTCTAATGAGACAAAACACATGAAACTAAAAAGTTGGAAACAGCGCGGGTGGGCGGAGCACACAGAGGCGAGTGTCAGATTTTAGAAGATGAAGAAGAAGAAGCGTCAGAGATGATGACGACAACAAAATGTATTTGTGGATGAAATAGGGAGGTCCCGATTGAACCAATTCGGGACGGGACCCGCTACAACACTTGCTTCGTTTGTCGCGTATTCACTCGGTGGCGCAAGTTTATTTGTAGACTTTCTGTGACATCAATCCGTCATGGAATGTTTGGAAAAGATGAGTGATGAGAAAGGAAATGGCGAAGGAAAGAAAAACGAAGGACGGATAAGGAAAAGAATATGTCATCACAGACCGAGTGTGTATTTGACACAATTGTCAAAAAACTATTTCTGTTCATTTTGCAAAAATTTGGAAAAATGAACATACATCTCAAAATAGAAATTTTAAAAAATTGTTCAAAAAACTAGAAAATCTGAAAGATTTTTGGTTTGCCCGTTGAATTAGCTAGAATTTTTTTCTTGGCTGGTGGGAATGGAGATCGCGTGACGCTAAGAGAATTCTTGAAATCTCATTAGCGCGCATTTTAAGAGAACCTTGTGCACAGATTTGAATCTCGAAATTTTCGGAAGCGGTTTGTTCTTCGAATAAAAGGACAGAATGAATAATGGAATTGGAAATCAGCAGATGAAGTACATGATGTTAAAGCAAATCATTGCCGGATGTACTCGGCGATACTTTGTCCGGATATTGAGCATATATTGAAAACATTAATATGAGAAATTGCAAAGTAGCAAATATAAGAAGATACTAACAACATTCCAAGATATTCTTGTTTTTGATTTTGATGTAGATAAATTCATAGTATTGATAAATTCGCAGTTTTCAATTTATTTATGGTTTTTATGGTTGGTTTCCCACGGATCAGGTGCTTGATTCAAAAGTTCAGGTTGCTGAGTAAGAGGACTTTTTCGAGTTTTATTTCTTATTAAACGTTTGCAAAGCTTTTCTGAAATATGTATTCAGTGAAATTTCAAAAAAAAGGCATCGTTTTTTTCCATTATGAATTAATTTTCCAATTAGTGTTATTTTTAGATGTGTGTCATATTTTCCTCAACCTAAAATTTTAGATTTCAAAATCACATACCATCTCTTCATTTTGTTATTTGAAAGTCCCATTTTTTTGCCCAATCACAACATCACTATTTGAAAACTTGACTTAACATCTACCGAATTAACACAAGTTTTGTATTACTTGGTGATGAAATTTTCATTATGATTGATGAACATTTTCTAACTGTAACAGCCAGATCTCAATTGTGTTTCAATTCAAGAAAGAGCACATCGCTTCCTTTCTCTAAATCTCAATACTTTGTTGCTTTCTTTCCATACCGCAATTCTAGCTACTGTGAACATTTTTAATATCCTCCCACACAAATTCCGCACATTTCTTCTTTATGTTCACATATTGTGGTGAGATTCAAAAACAATTCTTTTTTCAAGTTTCAATAGTTCAAGTACCATGAACATGAAGTCATGGTTTTTGAACTGTGCTTTCTTTTTTTTCCCAATACCATACTTAAAAAGTTGTTTTTACTTTTACAGATACATGTCATTAGTCAGAGAGGAACAACAACTCGCAGAGTATTTACTCAATTTACCATTATGCATATTCTGCAACGACTTCCACAGATCAGAAGATTGTGAAAACGTGCAGAATACCGTTGATCGAATCGAAATTTTGATGAGAAAAGAGCTGTGTCTTGTTTGTATCAGCCATCACACCTCGTTTTACTGCCCCAGAAGAGAGATGATATGTCAAATGTGCAATACCATGAATCATCATGTGGCAATTTGTTATTTGCAGGATCAGCAAACAGAAGATAATCATAAATGAAAATAATCATAATCGAAATTAGGTTTATTTCGTTTCACCATGATTCGATAATAAACTGTTGTATCTCTAATTTGGATTCCGTTTATTGTAAATATAAATAAGGAAAGAACAAGGCTTACTTTTGATGTTCATTGAATGAAAACACTTGCACAATTCCAATTCAATAACACTATCAAAGTTATTGAAATCATATTTTTATTTCATCTGTGACCGTATCGATATAAAATCGGATATTATAACAATAAAAAAAATCGAATATCATAAATTATTATAGAAAAAAGACGCTGAACACTCTTTGGCTTTGGGATTGCACCGCAGCACCAGAAGAAATGGGATGGTTCTAAAAAATTTTGAGTGGATTGAGCATAGTCTGAACTTCACTTTTGTAGTTAAAAACTTTTTTATAAAGCCATTTCTAAGTACACTTTCATTGACTTTCCTGTAGAAAAAGTTGCAACAAAGCTGCTATTTTACACAAAAAGCAATAAAATTTTAGCAACTTTTTCTTCAACGACATGAAAGTGTACTTAGAAATAGTTTTACAAAAAAGTTTCAACTAGAAAAATGTAGTTCGGGATTAGCTTAATACACTCAACATTTTTTAGAACCATGCTATTTTTTCTAGTGCTGCGGTGCGCTCCCAAAGTCGGCATATATGCACTGAAAATAGCGGAAAACGATATATTTTTGACTAGTACTGTGTATAATTTATTTTAATTTTATAGGCGATGCATGGTGTTTACACGAAAGACGGAAAAATCATCAAGATTGGGGAAGACGGAATCGGTATACTGAAAGGCTAACACTTGTCGGAGGGGACTCCTGATGCGCTTAATTTGACAAAAGCTAGCTTCGGAGCTTTGTTTTCAGTGTTTTGTGTTTTTACGTCATTATATTTTTTGTGATTAACCAAATAATAATAATAAAAGAAATTGAATGTTCAATTAATTCATTAAGAAATTCAACAACATTTTTCAATGCAGATTTCATTCCAACTCTGAAAAGTAGTTATCCTTTTCATAATCAAAAGATTGTTTGGCTGGAACAGCTTTGCGATTCTCTGATTGGTTCGATTCCTTGTCATCATTTTTAATAGATTGAGAGTGCGAACCTAAATTGATGAATTTTTCCATTTCAGGTACATCGTCGTCTGAAAAAGTAATTCGAATTTGAATTTTGTTTGAAGGAATTTCTTAAACTTACGCTCATTATTCGGATCGTCTTTATAGCTTGGAATATTCTGAAAGAAAGTTTATATAGTTGGATTGACACTTTCAAATCACTCACTTCCCAGGTAGACGAATTGTTTTTTGGTTCAGATAAATGATTTTCCGGCTCATTTGTTGTTGTTGGTTTGTTTGGTCTGGACGCAGTATCTATAACAGTTCCATAATGATCCTGGATGTTTGAAATGTCAAGTATATTTGGCTTTAACTCTCATAATAAAGTTCCGTTTTTTAAAACCTATATGAAGAGGGTTTGTTTATATCTATGTCGTATTATTTTTTATGAACTCACTTTCAATTCCAACAGAAGTTTTATTAGTTGCTCCGATATTATGACCGTTGGCACCTTTGGGTTGTTTGTTGAGAGCTTCAACGGGATTAGATTCGGCGCTTTCAATAAGAAGAAGAGCTCCGATAACCACCGGGAGAAGAAGAGAAATAAGACGCATAGTTGAAGACGACTGAAGGCTTCAAGTGAAGAATAAGGCGATTCCACCTGTCTTTTATACTATTTCTTCCTTGGGAAAGGGGGCACAATTCTCAGTATTCTCAGGATGGCTTCTATTCATCTCGCCGCCAAAGTGGGAACGGAAAATTGCAAATATTCAGATTGAACTAGAGATCAAAAACCAAGAATGTTATCAGATTCATAAATTGAAGATTCTGATGGCAGGCTTTGTGACCTCATTAGTTATTTCCAGATAAAAAATATTTAATCAGAAAAACTCTGTAAATAGAAAGTTAATTATTTAGTTGTTTTACATATCCTCAGAAATGTTCGAAGTGAAACATAAAACTCAAGCTGGAGGTTCCGACCACAATAGATTAGAGATTCTCTTTTGAAAAAAAGATTTATATAAGAATGATATATGTCTTTCCAAACATTTATTTATTTAATTTTCAAGAAAATACAATGACATTTTTTATGTCACGTTATTTCTTACTACTCGAAGTATCACTTGTTAGACCGTGTTTGTGGAGGACATTTTCTTTTTATTTTTTTTCCAAAAATAATGTTATTGTCACTGAATTTCAATTTGAATTCACAGAACATCTGTTATCAAATTTCACTTCATATTGAAAACAACTTACTTTGAGATTGACTGATTTTTTTTCTGGTCTCTTATCAAAAATAGTTTGAGAGGTCACCGTTAGTGTGATTCTCCGATGAAAAAATCCATCATTCATTTCATCATCTTTACTCCACTCTGCGAATGAACCGAAACTTGCTCTATAATTGTGTTTGACAGTTTCTAGAGCTGAATCACTTAGTACCACATCGTCATGTGTAACTAATTCAGGAAGTACATGTTTTTTCTCATCAATCAATTTTCTGAAAACAGCAAGGAAATCATCTTTTGAAAAGAGCTGAACTAACGTCATCAGCTTATTGAATCTGCACACTCCGTTATTTCTTCATATATCCATTGGCGATAAAAAAGTAATGTTTTTCTCAAGTTAGAGCAAGATTGAAATACTTGAGATCTGTTACGTTTCTCATGACCATTGTAACATTGATTGATTGATCGATTTTTTAGATTACAGTAGATTAAAATTTAAGCTTCTGCACTTGAATCAATTGATGTGGTGGTTCAATGGCTCAACCAGTAAAATGGAAACTGTTATCAGATTTTCATGTGAACATTTCCTAGATTCTATTTTTCAGTTTTTCTCAGTTTCTAAATAAACAGCATATTGTTGCAACTCTTTTACTTTCGCATTTCGCATAGCTTCTGTTACCACGTAACGGAAAAAGAAATGAACCAAAAACTTTTTCCCGATTCTGCTTTAATATTTATGTGTTCCCTCCAATTGTCAGAAAATAAAAAGACATCATTTTGTATTTGCTAGGGTGGACATTTCTATACTTAGGCTGAATGTTTATTTGTTTACAAAGGATTAACATCCAGTAAGAACTCTGAAAATCTCGGAAATGCAATTTACTCTCTTCTTTATGCTATTAGCCAAATGTGCGACAGTTAATATGTGCCTCTTCATTTGTTTCTTCAATTTTTTGGGTATGGTGTGTATGTGTTTTTCCTCCTTTTGCCCATCGACCGTCCAACCATCGAACCATCGAACGGCCCTTCTGTTCAGCCGTCTATTTCTCTTAATGGTCATAGTAGGCCCTTTTGTCTCTCCTCTCCGTCTTCACCTTTTTTCTTCAGCACTCTGCGTCTCTTTGTCAGGTGGTCTCTCGGTTGGTCCATCAAACCATTCTGTATTCTTTCCAACAGCAGTGCCACGTAGAAATCTCAACAACTGCACTTCTTTCTTCAGAATTTCCCATCGCCTCATCATGCAGGTAACTGGAAACCCGAATCGAATACTGAAATAATTTCCTTTTTTTCAGAAGTTCAAAATGTTCGTTGGAGAAAAGGCGGAAGTTATTTCTGGTCATACACCAACATCAATGTTTGAGAAATAGCTCACAGAAGGAGACATCGTATTCATAACTGACAAATCCAGAGAGTTCTGGTGGCAAGGCTACAAAGCTGGGGGAAAAATTGGATTTTTCCCATCGAAATGTGTGGAAGAAGGACAACAGTATTTCGACAAGAAACGGACTGCTGCTGAGCCGGGTATCGACACTGCTGAGCGTCCAAATGATTTTGTATACAAGGTAAGTTTTCAAAAAAAATATTCGTCTCAAATTTTTGACTTCCAGACTGTCGTTGCCCACTCTACATACGTTGCAAAGACATCGAAAGGATTGTCATTTACAAAGGGCCAAGTTCTTTCCATCATTGCTGAAGCTCGTCCCGACTCGATGTGGTTGTACGCTCGCGATGGGAAGGGAAGCTGTGGAATGGTGCCGGTGGCCCATCTTTCTGTAAGTCTTGCTAAAATATATTTGAACAGCTTGGGAAATATGATTTCTTTAATTTTTATGTTTTACAAGTGGCGAAATGTATTATTTTTGTTTCAGGAAGTTGAAGAAACTTCATTCTCGGAAGAAAATATGTTCCCGAAAAACGAAGAATTAGCTCATCACCCATGGTTCTATGGTGATATGAATAAAGACGAAGCTGATAAATTCTTAAAGCGAAGTGGCATCGCTGGGAACTTTTTGATCAGAAATGCGACCCACCGTGTGAGTTAAAACATTCTTTAAGTACGGAAAAATTTGCAAATTGGATTCTCTCGATTCTTTAATTTATACAAAACTCAAAGAAATAGTTCAGTTTTAAATATTTACTCTGTATAAATTCAAGTCTTTTGCAGAAGGGATACACACTTTCGATTCGCCGTGTCTTTATGGATACACTCCATTATCGAATCTACGCCATTGGAAACCAGCTGAAAATCGGTTCCAGAACGTTTGATGACCTTGAATCTCTGGTCGCTCACTACAAGGAGAACCCATTCTACGTGTCGAGATTCCAATTTTTCTTCCTTGATAATCCAGTGAGAAAGCCTATTGACCCACCTCCATTTTTCTACGAGTACTAAAGCCGATGTTGACAATTTTTAGTATTTCTTGCTTGTAGTACTTAAATATCCAATCAGTCACCACTAAACATGTCCCATCATTTCTCTCTCAACATCACTTATTTAGGTAGGTTTCCCCCAGTTGATATGTAGTTTTATATTCTAATGTGTTTTATAAATTGCCATATTAATTAAGTTCAGTAAATAAAATGATTGAAGTCGGTGTGTTTTTATTAGATTGTTTTTCTTCATTTGAAAAAAATATCTCGGAATTTTCTGGGGAAGGAATGTTTCAAGACGTGAAGTTTTGTGTCTATTTTCGCGTTTTTCAACGCGAACAAAACCGCTTTTCCGCCATATTTTGGTTTTTACTTCATTTTTCAAATCAGTTTTAATAATAATTTTTTCATCTCTACTGTCAATTGTTCAATTTTTGCAATAAAAATATCCAGAAAAGCCGCTTTAGAAAACTAGTTACCGCTTTTTTGTAACAACGTTAATCACTGGGAACTCGCGAAACCTCGAAAATATGTTTTTAAGTAGCTTTGAGAGATTTTTTTTCCGAAACTGCGCTCTGCTCATATAAGAACTTCTAAATGTCAGTTTCATCCAGAAATCTTAAATTTCATTTGCCAATATATGATAAACTCAAAAATACATGTTTCTTTGCTATTTACAATTGGGCAGTGTCTTCTCTACACCCATCCCCTGTACATATCGTATCGCAGGTTGCAATCTAATTGGGCAGTGCGCTGTGTCGGCGATATAGGCAGGGTACACAGTTGCCTTACGCTTTTACTATATATTTACCACAGTAAAAAATTTCTTTTTCGGAAGAATGGGCAAGGGAATTTGCCAAAGAAAATAAATATGAAAATGTACATATTGGATAGATTAAAAAAATTTCGCTTTAAAAAAATAGTAGATTTGGCTTATTCTGATCAAATATCTTGATATACCAATTTTTATTAAAAATGTCAACTTTTGGAGTAAGAAAAGTTGGTTGTGAGATTTTCTAACATGTTAGTAATGAGTAAAACTGGTTTTGAACGCTGTTTTCTAAAATTGAGGAGTTGAATAGAGATTATGTTATCCTGAGGCTTGTCTGAGTTTTGTGTGAAAAAAGTATAGATCAAGTAGAATATTCGTATATCTTCTAATGTACTCCTGTATAATCACCCTTAGCTGTTCTGTAAAAATAAAACTAAATTCGAACGCCAATTTTTATTATATTGTCACATGGTATAATAATTACAAAATGAACATCATCAGAAACGCAATGTTCCCGAATATCAAAAAAAAAATGTCTCAAAACCGGACGAAAAAATAATAGTGAAAATAAAGGCGAACGAGATGTGAGTAGAATTGCAATAACTTTGCAGGAAAAAAAAATGAAAACCGACAGAGCAAAGCAGATTTTAAGAAAACGACTGCAAAAAAAGGGTATAGGAAAACCAACGGTTGTACTCGTGGGGAAAAAGAGAACTAAAAAGGAACATTTGAAGAGCAAAAAGGAGAAAATAGGAGGCGTTCTTGTTAAGAACAATCAATCGAATCCACAAAGAAAATAATGTGAAAATTATACGAAATTTAGAATTAAAAGAGTGAAGCTACAAAATGACCAAATTCTTTTTTTGGGGCTTTGAATATTTCACTTTTTTTGGTTTTTTTAAAATAAAATTTTTGGAGAAGAGAGGGCTCTCGAGTTGCTCTTAAAAATCATCACAACTTGGAACAATAAATTACAGTCAGACATTTAAAAGGGTACAAGAGAGAGGGTACTGGTATCATGAAAAGCAAAAGAGCAGAAGTGTTTGTTTTTTTTTTGTGAGAAATGTACCAGTTGACTTAGGTGCGCTAATGGAATGGGGGCCGGGATGACTGGACAATCAAAACAACCATCACAGAAAAAAAATGACGAGAAAACAAAAAGAGAGAAAAGGCAAAAAATGATGAAATGGAGCGAAAGAAAAGTGATTATATGAATTGCAAATGAACAAATTAGGAAAAGAAGGAAAAATTTTCTGAACTAAAAATCTTGTATGAATTGGACTCTGGTAAACTTCCAGAGTAAAATTATGAAAAAAAACTGATCAATTTGAAAAAAGGGGAGTGCAATGAAGTGATTAATTAAAAGCTCTGGGTAAATGTGAAGCGTCCAAGAATGGATTCGGCAAAAGACCAGCTACTGTTTTTGGATCAAATAATTGCTGCACCGGGAAATAATTGACAGAGGGAAGTTGAGCATCAAAAGTTGTTGGAGGAATAACGATTTCTTCAGGTTTTATAGATCCCATTGGAAGGGTATCAGTTCTTATAGGGTTTACAGCACCGGTTCTTGTCGAACTTCCACTGTTGCTTGATCTGAGATAAATGAGTTCAGTAATTGAGAGTTCCACGTATCTATGACTCACGAAGGGCCATTGCTATCTTCATCACTTGATAATGTAATCACCGATGGTGCTGGTGAGTTTTTCTTTAATGCGACCGTTTTTGGTTTCAAATTTCCGTTCATCATCGACTGATTCCGTTGTTGCTGTTGCTGCTGTTGCTGCTGTTGTTGTTGTTGTGCTTGTTGCAGTTGCTGTTGTTGCTGAACAACAAGGGAAAGGTTCCAACTAGCATTTTCATCAGGGAATGGTACTGGAGGTGGATTTCCATTAAACGCCGTATTTGGTATAGAAGACGACAGGAATTGAGGAAGAGAAAACGTCTGTGGAGTTGTTGTAAACATCGGATTGAGCGAAGTGACTGGTTGAACAGCAGCTTGTGGTGCTCTCATCATATCACTTGCGAGTACGGCAAACTGTTGGGCGGCCCCTGGTGGCCACTGTCCCTGAAGCATTGATGGATCCATTATGGGGACCGGAACAAACTGGGGAACCATATGACTCGGGGTGGCTAGGGATAAAAAATGGCCTGGACGTGTGGCGAATGGATGATCTGAAAATGATTCATTTAAAGTTTGATCCTTTAGCAATTTAGACTTACGAAGCTGTGCATATTGGAATAGTGGTGGTGGTGCCATTGGTTGATAAAAAACATTTCCAGTTGCAGCTGCCATTTGAGTATAATGATGCATCAGATTTGTAAGATCCGGTTGTGCATTGACTGGAGGTATTGTTGTTGTTGGTAATGTATTCATCTGTGTTGGTAGAACTGCAATCATCTGTTGTGGAATCTTTGGTGGAAGTGGTTTGTCTGCAGGTGTTATTGGAGTGGCAACATTTGGTGCACGATATGGAGTGACCAAAGTGGCACCATTCTTTCGGCAGATTTCCATCCTCCTGTGAGCTTCATGAATGTAGTTGGCGAAGTTGTATCCATGGATGTGAGTCATGGTAACAAATTTTGATTCCAATCCTTCGGCTGGGGTCATTCTGAAGTCAGGGTTCAGCACGAGCATTTTCTTTAACACATCAACAAATTCTTGTCGGTCAATACGATCACAGAGGTGTTCCACTGGATCCGATTCAAATCCATAACTTATCCGAGAAATATCATCAATCACATTGAAAATGTATTTTCTTGTTTCTTTTGATTTTGCCGATGATGAAGAAGCTTCGTACTCTTCGACAGTTTTTAACCGATAGTATGTTCCAGGACTCTCTGATTTCACTTCTTTGAAGAATCGATGCAGTTTTGAGGCATTTTCTAACATTGAAGTTGGTGGAAGTCCTTGGGTTTGGATGATGAATCTAAAACAATTATAACTTACATTTCGACCGTTTAGTAACACTAGTGTACCTGATTTGATCATATTCTGAACTTCCCGGGTATAGAGGCCATCCCAAGAATAATTCAGCAATCACACATCCTAGAGACCACATATCAATAGATTCGTTAAACGGTAGACCCAGGATTATTTCGGGAGCTCTGAAAAATAATAATTGAAAATAAATATAAATATAAAAGAAACCTACCGATAGTATCTACTTTGTAGATAAGTATTTGTAACAGCCTTATGCCTATGAGAAGCACTTCCAAAATCAATAACTTTGACTCGGAAGGGTTGTTGTTGTGGATCAACAAGCATAATATTCTCTGGCTTGAGATCAGCATGAATCAAACCAAGAGATTTCAACTTGTGAAGGGCGGTTAATACTTGGAAAAGGATAGGTCGAATTGCATTAAGAGGTAAAGGCATGAACTTGTTTTGCTTTAAAAAATCATATAGATTTTGTTCGAGCATTTCGAAAACAAGACACGTATGACTTTTATGATTAAAGCACTCGAATGCTCGAACGAAATTGAATTCCTCGGAATTCTCATTACTGAGTCGAGAAAGGATCGACACTTCAATTTGTCCCTGTCGTGCGTAACTTGGATGCTTCTTTAGGATTTTGATTGCCACAATCTCGCTGGTTCCTTTCTTCCAAGCTTTCACCACTTGTCCAAAAGTACCTTTGCCAAGAAACTCAAGTACTTCGTACTGGTTACCATAAGGAGAGCAGAGCACTTCATTTTTGATGAGCTGAAACATTAATTTTTTATGAAGTGTAATTTGTCACGTCGTTTCTCGGAGGAAAATTGCCTAATGGTGACAGAAGGAGGCTAATCTATCCCTGAATTGGACATTCGCATAACATATGTATGCAACGTTGAATAAGAGTGATGCAACAAAGCCCTACGGTTAACTACGCTGTTTGATGCTCTTAATCAATCCCCAGTTGATTGTCTTACCTGATATTCTCCTTCACCAGTTCCTTTTCCTCGAGTCGATGTTTTTGTGGTAGCCGTCCCAGACTGCGGTGCCATTTTATTACTTGCAGATGTAATTGTTGTGGTGGCTGCAGGAAGGACGGCTCTACCTACTGTAGATGTGGGCAACAAATTTTTTGGGACGCTGTTCACGTCTTTCTGTAAATTTTCAAAGTTTATATTATTGAAGTCCCACTTTTTAAATTTATTTACCTCCTCATCCGCTCTCCGCTTTGGTGCGCGGTGGTCAGGGTCAGTATATGTTTTCTGAAAAAAAAATAAATTAAAATAAATTAATGAGAAAATAATAATTGAGGAGTAAACTAACTATCTTAATTTCGCCATATCTATTAAAAACCCTTAGAGGTGACGATAGATGACGTCTTCGGTTGGAATTAGTTGTATTGAAAAACATTTCAACAGAGAGGAATATGCTTGAGGCGCGTTAGTGTTCCCAGAGGCGATGCGGACGTTTATAATGAATAGAAAGGACCACCCAGGCCGAGAGAACCAGAGAAAAGGGGGAAGAAATCTTTGTGTGCGCAAGATGGCCCCTAGAGTGGACCGGAGAGGTCAGATAACAGATCGAGAGGAGGGGTTATTACTCTACGATAGATGAATAGACGGATTTATTTTTTTGTGGTTTCCTCGATGGACAGAAGGTTCTGATTTATTTGATCCTACTACCTACAGTAATCTTACTCAAATATCCGAAATTAGAATCCATCAATACAATATAAAGAAACACTTACTTTTTTACTAATGTGGAAAACTATATTCTCAAAAATTTTTAATGTTTTCTTGGTTTCATTAGTTAATAATAGAACTCCACTTATAAGATAGTAGAAAATCAATAATTAGTCTATTGTTGTGCACATTCCTAGTAACAGGTGACCATGGCAAACAGAAGAAAAGAAATTGGCTGCGAATACAGACAGACAAACAGACAGAAAGAAAACGGTAGCCCTGGGAATGTGGAGAACTATAATAGTGTGACAAAGGGGACGGTGTGAATAACTGTGACAAAAGGTAATTGTTGTTGATCCAAAGAAAAACTCCTCTGGATAAAGAAGAAAAACTCCAAACAAACACTGACAAAAGGATGAAACAGAAATAAAAAAAGATAACGACTACTTTCAACTGAGATCCATCGACTGAGCCATCACAAAAAACGGGTGTTTGAATGTGCGTCATACCACACAAGATAAGAAATCTTGTGATAGCGGAATGACAGATGGAAACCATTAACTCTACTAATTTACTGGATTTTAAACTCTTCCTTCCGCTCGGTAGAGGATCCTTGCTTATCCGTGTAGAAATATCTAAGCATTTCTTTAAGCTTCTTTCTCATCCTTTACTTTTCAATGTCTTATCCGTTTTGAAAAAAGAAAAAGGGGCCCGAAAAAGTGTCAAGAAAGTGTAATGAGAGACGACTTTCAATCAGATAAAATCACCACGGCGGCACAAGCACCGAGGGTTAAAGTGAAGAACATCTTTTACAACACGAAAAGAAAGTTCATTCCCGTTCTGACACAAAAAAAGAAAATGAGAGACAGTCTGCGAAACCCAACGCGACATCGTCGGTTTATATTCTGCCCCGCTATTATGGGCTGGTTATCAAGTTTCTCTTTTTTGGAATTCGAGAACCTATCTTCTAAAAAACGCGGGCGAAAAAAGCGCACGTAGAGAGAACATTGACATTGTTCGATTTGAAAGTATTGATCAAATATTATGATAAACTTTTGAGAGAAAATTAAACGTCTTGACGCGCGAAGGCTGGGGTCTCAAAAGACAACAGAACCGATACGTAAATGCGTCTTTTGGATGAGATAACAGCCTTCTCTTCGTATTCATGAACTGTATTCATGAGAACAAGAAAAGAAGACATGTCAATATTATTACCTTCATTTTTATCAGTGAACTACGGAGTAGAGAATGTTCTATGTTATGATGGCTCATACGCAGTGAATCGATTTTACAAAAAAGTGAATGTTTTTGTGAGGTCTCAGTTTCTGCTCATTCTGAAGAAGTCAACATGTTTCTCTCGGTTTTTGTGTGGTGCCCAGAGAGTCATCTCATAAGCGCTTTAACAACATGGGCCCCCCGAACGTGTGAATCTCAAGACTTTTCTTATCCCTAAGACTTCGTGGTTACAAAAACAAAAAAATTATCCAAAATCTCAGTTATTATTTCCTCAACCAAAGCCATTTATTTGAAAAAAAAAATCAATGTTATCGATGACAAACATGGTGTTGCATTTGCGTCATATTTATCATCAATTGTTAGAGAACAATGTGGAAGAGATAGTGCGTAGGGATTACTACATCGAATGAGCCGTATTGCTCTCTCAGAAACAATGGTCATAAATTGTGACACCCTATCCCACGGTTTCCATCTGTGTGACATGCTAACGATGTCTCTGAATCCCATAAATTCTTATTCTACCGTAAATTAAAAGCGTCGATGATGTGCTAGAGGAGACAAATCTTTACAGTAAGTCTTAATCGCGCGAGAAACTAGTTTCAAAAATTGGCAATCAAGAGGGAGAAAGAGAAATGAAAAAAAAAACTAGTCGAAAGTAAAAAGAGACCGACTGCTAGTCTGATAACGAGGAAAATGAAATTTTGGGGGGAAACTATCAAGAGATCCACAATGAGATGATGATATGAACCCACGACCTATCACCGATCAGTTTAACCTCTCTTTCTCTTCTTCTCTTTTTTTTCTCTCTTCAGATATCTTTTCTCAGTTCAATTCTTCTCCGGATCGTCAGGAAAAACTAACCTGATTAGTGGAAATTTGGCAACCGTCTAGAAATCGTGGAAAACCACCTGATGACTGAGGTACCGATTTGAATGCCTCGTTGTTGTGTGTGGATATCTTCTGGTTCACTTCCGTGCTGTGTCCGGAAATCTTACGCTTTGGCATCGCCACCAATCAGACAATCAATGAGATCAGCAATCGTGTGACGCCTCCTGCTGCTCACTCCCAGATGCTTTTCTTGCCGTGAGGCCGACCACCGCCGCTTCGAGACTGAATTCAACTGTCCTCCAAATTTTCAGTTGTCTAGTTGTCCTTTTTGTGCAAAACGTGTTGTATTGTGAAAACGCTCGAAGTCTCTGCCAAAAGCAGAGATTTTCCGACCCGTCTCCTGAAAAAAAGAAAAATGAAAAATGGTTTTTAAAATCAGAAAAGGAAATAACGGGACAAAAAGTGAACGACAAAACGACGACATGAAGATTATGGAGTATAATCTTTAGTATAGAAATTCCAGGAAGAAAAAAGGAAGAAAGAGTAGAAGAAAAAGAAAAACGAAATGAAAGAAAGAAAAGAAGACCACAATAGTTATGACGTGGAAAGATGTGCCCCCTCCGACTGAAAGGTAGAATGGGAACAATGACAAAAACAGGGTCAACCCCCCAACATCAAAGGTGAGTCACTTTACAAAAATATTTAAGAGGTAAACGGGACTCAACAACTGGACGACACATAAAAAAACTGAAGAAGCGTTAGAAGATATATACGTGAATACTGAATGACTACTTTTTTTTTAGAAACATCATTCTGTATCTATCCCCGGCATCACTCTCCTCCCTTTTTTTTCTTTCCTTCCTCCGCAAAAAACTCATATACGACTCTAAGAACTTTGTGGATAAACTCGGATGATCATCATGTGAGCCATCGCTTTTTCATGAGAATTCGGATTAGGAGATGTTGAAAAAGAGAATTTGAAAAAATAAAAAATGTGATTATAATATCAAGAGTGCATTTTAGATATTCAATTGGTGGAATAGAATACAAATACTCGTGAATGTAGTGTTCAATGTCTTCAGACTACCTCAAGGGTCGGTTTTACTTTTGAAATTTGATCCAAACGGCATCTGGTGCACTATTGGTTTGAATCGAGGCAACCCCTAGGTACATAACACTTATTTTTGTGTCTTCAATGAAAGATTTGATTATTTCTTATCTTGAAAAATATATTTTCAGATCAGGTTTCGATGCTAAAAGCTCTTGGTTTCATTTCAATGACAGGAGCGCCGAAGAAAAATATTTTTCACACTCCCAGACTAGACGACGTGGTTGGTTCGGTTGACTAGCAAAAGAGATGGCGCCGGCCGGCTCCCGTCTCTCTCTCTTTCTCTTTTTTTCCCTCCGTTTGTGTCGCCGTCCGCCGATATGCTCAGTTTGGCGTCCCTAGTTTCGCTTCCTCTTTTACTAACTGCACAATATTTTCGGTTTAGAGGTGGCCAAAAATGATTAGATAGAAAAAACACATGTCGCCAAGGAAATGCACAGATTACTGTAATCTGCAGCAAAGTCGCGGTTTTTGAGGCCGTCAGTCACGGAAAACAGACAGAAAAACAAAAAGCTTTTATGGTGATTGATCGAGGGAATTAGTCTGTTAAGGGATGGTTTTTTTTTAGGAGAAAGGAATGTAAATGGAATTGACGTATTGAAAATTCAATTTAACATGAGATGAAAAGAAAACTTGTGATGTTCATCGAATAAGGGTTTTTTTCTGCTCATGTCATCCTGTTTTGTTCAATAAATCGGTTAGAGATTATCTTTCACTAAATTTCAACCAATCGTGTCGGAGGATAGAAAAAAATCAATTGGAAAATTACATCGTTCGATCACAAACTTGGTTTCTGGCCTCGAAACGATTAAAGTTTTTGTCATCCTGTTCCAAAAACAGAAAGATTTTCAAGTACCTTCAAATACAGTCCCCTTTTTGTTCTACAATACCAGAAATACGAACAGAAGTTCCAGTTTTTGTTCGCAACGTTGAAAAAATACGTAAGAAAATAAAAATGATTCAACAGAGATGTTTCTATGAAATAATTGAAAACTTGGAAAATGAAAAAAAGAACTAGGGAAAAGTTTTGTTGACAAGATGGAGCAGGAAGCAATCTAAAGCAATCAATAAAGACGGGGAAAAACTTCCTTCGCTGTTTGGCGTCGATCGACGCTATCTTGAAAATTCAAAAAGGGAAAACGACAGAAACGAGTTTTCTCCCTTATTTTTACTATGAAAAATTATGGGGACTGTATGGTTTCTTGACATTATCATTAGTTTTAACTGAAAAAAAATCGAAAGATCTTTTTGAAACCAATTGGTTTGAGTTCCGCGAACTTCGAACATTGAACACTACAGAAGAAAAATGTGACCAAGTTCTCTCAAAAAAAGCCTAATGCTCGCCACCTGACTGCGTCTTTTTCCCCCAACTCGTCACAAATTAGACTGACAAAGAAAGTAGCCTCATTGAAAGACTGGACAGAGAACGTTAGGCCATCGGAAATCCAGTCATCGAATTGGGGAATCGGATGAAAAATGAGGATAGACATCGGCTGTCTCCGAACATACCAATCCATTTGCTGAGGTCGTTTCTCTCCGAACCGGGGGACAAGAAATAGGCAGATGGTGCAAAGGGCTTGGTGTAGGGTATTATTTGATAGCCTGTAGAAATATAAAACATGTAAGAGTGCAATACCGATAAAATGACCGTCCGTGGCCGAACCCAACGTGGCTGATTTCATTGCTTTTGCCCCAATTTTTTCTCTTTTCTTCTTGAGAGCAACCGAAGAAAACATTAATAGCTAGCACAGATGTTTGGAATTTGGGAATTTTTATTGTGACACTGACGAAATGGTAAGGAGGAAAAACCGGAATAACATCCAAAATCTGCAGTCGACTGTTAAACAGTGTACAGTATACTAGTTCCTCAATACAAAAGTCGTCATTCTGGCTAATACTGCTGCTACGATTGCCACTATTACTATTACTACTACCACTACTTATAGTACCAGGCACCTAGCACAAAAACAGGAGATGAGACAGCTTCAAACCAACCTTAGTAATACAAAACAAAACATTTATGAAAAAAATAAAGCTTAGATAAATTAAAAATGGAAAAATTGCGCAAATTGGTATAAAATAATTATTTCAATCTTGAAATAAAATTTAAATAAATTTTTCTGCAATTTCTGTTTGTCTTTTTTATAATTAAAAATTATGAAATGTCGACTAGATGTCATGACATTTAATATTGAAAAAAACTGGTAAAAATAAATGATAGACTAAACAAGACCAACCTGAATCAAAAGGTCTGCAGACAAACATGGACCATTATTATATTACCATTCAGTAACTGTATTTAACCAAGATAAGGGTTAGTATCGTATGACTTATGGTTCTACCAAAGAATGTTTCATTCACATTCAATGAAAATGAGGGGTTAGGAAAACTTAGCGATGAGCTATCATTAGGGATGAGAGCAATGGGAAAACGAAATACGCAGAGCGTCCCAATGCTCGCAAGGAGACAGCCGTCAATGGCCCAACCACGCAGCCAGAAGGGGTGGAGCAATAATGGCACCCGAGAAGAAGCCCGTCCACGTCACTACACAAAACCATGAATAAGGAAAATATCGAAACTTTGTTTCCGAGTGTTGAAAAGAACCATCACAAATAGAAATTTTCTAATTTTCTAAATTTTTTTTTCCTATTTTTGAAAGAAGAAATTTGTGTAGTACAATACCGCAATTAGTCATTCCCCTAGCGTAGTAGTGCTTTGCAGATAGAAAAGACAGCTCAGGTGAAGCAGAAATTAGACCATAGTCAAGGCTGAGCGCTCAAATGGGAATGCGTTATACCGCGGCGCCAGCAGCCACAAGACCTTGTTCCTAGGAATCGGCAACTAAAATTTTCTAACAAAACACGCCGAATAAGGGAAGGGAAGTTGGGAAGGTTTTGAATAAAATCGCAGAAAAATAAACCCACTTTCAGTGTGAAAAAGTTGATTAGAAATGAAATCTTGATTGAAGCAGATGAAAAAAGGTAATGAAAAAAAAAACCGATGTTAGACTCAAAACGTTTACAATCATCCTTAATGACATTCTTTTTGTTTCATTTCTGCCGTTTGTTTCTCGAGACAAAACGTGATGGGTGAAACTGATAGAAATGAAGAAATGAGACGAGTACCGTATTCTTTTGTTTAGAAACTTCATATTTATATGTTTAGGGTTGTTCATATCGAATGATAGCATGTAAAACGTTCAGAAGAAATATTTTCCTTGAGAATAATTGTATCTTGGATCAGATAATGAGAATCGCATATGTGAGATGAAAAGGGAGAATAATAATTTCTATTTTTCAGTATCCATTCTGTATTATCCTCGCGTTTTCAGAGAAAAAACTCAAAAACGATCGGGTTACCTCCAATAACAATTCTAATTGTTTTCCAGGTTCGATTGTTTTGCTTTGTAGAGTCTCGTTCTCCACAAAAAATAATCCGTTTCGTTTGACAATCTGTGGTTATCATAATAAGAAACAAATCTCCCCGAACACATTTTTAGCAAAAAAAAAACTGAAAGAAAAAAGTGAAATCATGCTTGCTATTTATATTTAAACACAAGAAATGCCAGGAAATTATTTATTCAGAAAGGCATCCAGGTCCAACACATTCATCCTCTTCCATTCCTCTTGATATTAGTTGTGATAGCAGATCCTTTTTAGGCGTGGTTAGGATGGTGTTTTTTATTGGGCCAGTGACTCACCAATTCCTACTGTAGCTCTATTGAAGATTCAGAAGTCCATCGCAGCAAGTGGCCAGTGGGTGTGGAGAGAGAAAAGTGTGTTGAAGATATAGAGGGAGTAGAGGCTCTCAGTTCTGTTAGTGCTGAACGGGAGGGACCCACCATGAGGTCTCCAAGTGCTACACCACCCGTGTTTCGCCGACTTTTCGAGGATACCATGGTGGATAATTTTTAATGTAGGATTCAGTCGGATGGTGAATAGTCTATGGTTTGTCTAGGCCTATGAACGAGAATACACGATTTCATCGATTCTCATTTCCAAAATAGTGTGCTTTTTCGAGAGTCTCAAACATTTGCTACCATTTCATAGTCATTGTTCAATTCGTGGAGGGTCTCACAAATTGTGTAGACAGTTGTGAGAGATAGCATACAACGAGAGGCCTTCGGAAAGGCAGTCATTGTGTGTAGTGTACACTCCTTTCTCTCAGCGGGGCCCTACAACGAGGCAAACTGAGAGAGCAGATTATCGAAGAGACGCAGTCACCTGAATTCTAAAGCGGGAGACTAGGAAAGAGGCAGATGGTAACAGCCAATGTGTATGTGTGCGTTGTGATCCGCAGTCGTAAGATCATTGAGAAGAAGAGTCGCAGACAATCAGAAAACATCGAGGGAAGTAGAGAAGAGAGGGAGCCCGACCACCGACAGAAACGAGATAGAAGTGACAAGAGTGGAGAAAAGAGAATATCGGCTGGCGAGAGAAGAATCAATTTTGCCTCTTGTGCCTCAAAAGAAGAGGAAGAAGAAGAGAAGCAGACGCGGCCCGAGGCTGTCTTCTCTTTCGAGTGTGTATGCGTTTTGCGGCCGTCTTTTCGAATGTCGGAATTATGGGCCCTTTTGATGGAAAATGCCTTTAAGACGATTGAATACAACACCCATATGACAACGAGGGAAAGTATACTGTAGAACCATCAGTTATGGGGGTGTACTTGCCCAAAAAACTGAATTTCGCGATTTAATCAAAAATCTTGCGGTTCCTTTAAATTTATTATCTTGATTTAATCAAATATTACCAGTATTATTCATAAAAGATCTATATACTAACGACGATTCAATGGATTGGAGGGAGCGATTAATGTAAGTCTCAAAAACTCAGAACAAAAAACATGTCTATTAGCAATACTTGAGAATATGGTAGGAATACTTGTAGGAACATGTCTAGTTGGAAAAACATGAAAACTTAGTTTATAAACATAGAAATTCTTTTTCTACTTGACTGGTCGCTAGGCTTGTAATTTGTTCAATCAGAAATAGGAAATCTTGTTAGAAAATGGCGAACACGTTACCGTAGTCATACCTCAATACAATAACAAATAATATAACTAAGGCTTCTTCAAAACGAATAACAGCTATACTTCAGTTGTGATGAGACTCGAATTTTTCCTCTGATATTTTTTTTCTAGTCAAAGCGTCAACAGTAAATGAAAAACAATGTTCATAGGAAGTGAATGGAGTGGGATAATCATACAACTGGTTTTTAGAAAGACCTCCCCTATTAATGAAATGTATGCTAATCACATTTAATTATGCTCTTCATTGTTTCCTATTGAGATAGTATTGAATAAAATTGAAAAGGATTATACACAAGCCATTCATGAAGCGATCATGAATCACGGATCGATCCGTTAAGGGAAGCGCTGACGTAGGAATGATGCCCAGCCAGAAGGATTTTTCAGATGAAGGGCGGAAATCAAAAAACAAAGGAAGAACTGACGTTTTAGAGAAGATATCGAAAAATAGAATTTCTCATAAATGATGGCATGACTTAAAGTGCTAGGACAAAACTTTTTCAAATAAAAAAAAGAACTACTGTACTATTTTACTGTACTTGTTAGAGAAAGTGCATTGCTCCGTCGCGAGGCGAGTTATCTTATTTGATTGTTGGTACCTTTCCCTCTTTGTTCAACAAAAACTCTTTGCCAGAGTCTCGACAGATATGAACGCAAAGGTTGGCGGCACCGACCAAATAAAAGTAAAAGAGTCAATAAAATAGAATGAAGGACGGTTAATGAAAAGGGGGGATGGGAAAAGATAGGTGAAAAAGAAGAAGCCTCTCAATAGAAAGCATCTCTTTCTTGATCGATGGATGATATTACATAATCCAGAAAAAAAGCACTCGAGAAAATGAAAAAGCTGAAAATTTATGCGGGGGGAAACTGAAATATTAGATGGGAGTCATAAAAATCTTGATGGGGAAAATATTCTCAATGAATATTACTTACCTGAAGTATTATCATTGTTTTGAGAAGATATGGGAATTGACTTACGAGTTAGTAGTTTACCACATTTCTTCAGAATGTTTGAAATCTTATTGTATATACGATTATACAAGAAAACTGGATGGAAACATCCTCCAAAAAAGGTTGAAATTGATGTTGAGCATAAAATGACTGTCACTCAACTTAAAAAAAACGTTTTTCAGAGTTTGTGTGATGACATGAAAATGAGTATTTCCGCCCTTCAGTTCATTTGAAAAACTAGATTTTCGTGATTTCATTCACGTCATAAGGCCGCTGAAAACAGCTGTTTCAACTGACAGAAAACCCACGTCTTTCACAATTTGATACGACATCGAGGCAAGTCATGTTGCATTGCAAGGCAAACAGTACAATGTACAACCATGACGGAGCCTTATGATATTGAACAACTTATACGGTCCTATATATAAAAAGCTGTCGCAATTTTTTCATAAAAGCAAAAACCAAGAAAGAGGGGGTTTTAGAAAAATTGCCGTGAAAATGAGTTTATGATTCAACCATAAGACTACACGGCTGAGAAATCATATGTCTTGGTTTTATAGCCGAGCTTATATACTTCCGGAGGAAGTTTATGTCAAGAACTCCCACATCTTTAATTTCCTGAAGTTAACAGGAATTCCAGTTTTTGGGATTATCCCTTTTTCAGATTAACAATTGAAAATGATGAAAATATATTCAAAAAAATTTCAAAAAGACATGTAATTGACCTCTTTTAACAAAAAATATATAAAATTGAATTATCAAAGTGATCAATTGATTAGAAGATGATGAAAACATTTGCCGATAAAATATTTTCGAAGTATATAAAGGAGTTAAGAAAAAACTGGTCATCTCATGTTAAAGCCCAATAATAAGTGCACTTCTTTTTCAGAGTCTAGATTACAACTTTCTAGAACAATTTTTATAGTCGTAATAATTGTGGCCTATCAATCATCCTCCGACAAGAGTACAAAAAAACTTCCTTTTTTCTCTATAGACTTCTATACGACTATGAATCAAATATGAAGAAAATATGTTTTTGATCAGAAACAAAGAAGGATACTGTAACTAGAATTCTAAGAATTCAGATAAGACAGAAATTGAAAACATTGATAATGTTCAAAACATCTGTTTTTCTGTTTTTCGGGGGCGAAATTGTAGGTATTTTTTGGCAAGATTTTTTTGTTAATTATTTTATGAGTCACATGGAGAAATTGAAGTTTACTTTTTCTCTTCGAGTCGCATTTATCACAATAGCGATTTTCTCTTAAAAACAGAATACAAACCATTCAAAACAATGACTGGTTATTGAAACCATTGTGAAAGTTATGAAAGTTTCTAACTTGAAAAAAAGTGAAGAATATTTTACCCCGGATAAAACTAACTTAAGGTCTCAGTTTATGTTTAAAAAATATCAAGCCATCATGGCCGATGTTTCCGAATGTTTTGAAATACGATATCACCAATTTTGAATTTTCGATTATTTATTTATTTTGTAGATTCATGAATAGAGGTTCAATTGTAGTA
The DNA here is from genome assembly GCA_963932035.1 of Caenorhabditis wallacei. Taxonomy (NCBI): domain Eukaryota; kingdom Metazoa; phylum Nematoda; class Chromadorea; order Rhabditida; family Rhabditidae; genus Caenorhabditis; species Caenorhabditis wallacei. The sequence goes on along the minus strand of OZ009931.1, from coordinate 8,529,387 downwards.
AATTATAAGATCAAATAAATGGAAACTTCAGGGAAAAAAATAATTGATGAGAAAGAAAGATAAAATAAATAGATCGATGCATTGTGATGCTAATGCACAGGCATGTGTCTGTGAAATGAACATCTGCGGAAAAATGACGAATAGAGGGAAAGAAAAATTAGAGTTTTTTTTGAAGTTTGGGGTTTGAGCTCGAGAAAAAAGAATTTCAAAAATTGTTGGTTTCAGAGGGATGGCTCATTCTATTACGGTTATTCGGTAACTTAACCAGCTTGATTTCGGCCGCCTGATGGATATTCGTTTGTTTTCATCGGATCGATAATTAGAATGAGATCACAGGGATTGCACTAACAGGATGTAAAGAATAATGAAGAGAGTGAGAGAGAGAGAGAGAGAGAGAGAGAGAGAGAGAGAGAGAGAGAGAGAGAGAATTATGATTTTGTATGAGAAAGGAATAAATAGGTATTTTCGATTCAAGCAATTTAACTGAAAGTGCAGCATCTGCTGATGTCTGGCTTCTTGTTCTCAGCGATTGAAATTGTATCAGCCATCTCGCCTCCAGGAACGAAACCGTACTTCAGTTTGAGCATTCGCCTATAAAAAAGTGAAATTCTCATGAGAAATGAATTCAAGTTCCCTTTTCCAAAAAGCCGACTATTTGTTCATGTGTGGGTACTTTCAATCGTTTATATTTGTCATTTCTCGACTGACGCCTATCTGTGACAGGTACAGGGAAACTTACTCTGCCAAACCAAGGAATGCTCGATCGACGTTTTGTCCAGTTTTGGCACTTGTCTCCATGAAAGGGATCGAGTACGCCTGAAATGTGGAAAATAAATTTTCAGAACTTTGAATGATTCCAAAAAAATTAATAAATCGTATACAATAATAATAGTCACATGTTAATTGCATTTAACTGTTAAGCTACAAAATATCTTATCTTTTTTAGACAGATGAATGACAGTTTCTGTGATAATCTTCTGAGTTTTTGAATAAATTTTTAAACAATCAGCAGTTCAAATAATATTTTTTCAAACCATGTGATTTGGGTGGGATAAAAACTTGTTTTCGAGGGTTGGTATTTTTCAAAAAAGATAAAAATAGTGATTTTGAGTCATAGGATGTTTTATTTCGTCTTCAAAAGAAGAATTCGTGATTTAATTCAAAAGCTATGCTACTATTTCTGCTAATAACTTAAGTTTATTATTAGCTTCACTATTTCCAATTTTTTTCTGATTATTTCCTTATATTGTTTTATTATTGAATGAACCATAACTCAATCATTTGGATTCAATGTCGGACGCATTACTTAACATTCAAACGACCCGAAAGTTCAAATTTCAATGTTATTCTGCATTTGCAGTTGGTCAGATGATACTTTTCCTTTCTTCGTTCAAGAAATTCAATTAATGTTTTTTTGAACTGCATCTTTCAGTTAGATGCAACTGCTTAGTTCCCTTTGCACACTGACCCTAATTTCTTTATTTTCATTCAAAAAGATGTGACGCATCTTGAACCCTTGATGCTTTTTTTTTCTTTTTGAAAGGGCACCTTCTTGAATAATGCACAATTTTACTATTACGTTAGAGAGTAGACCCCCTATGTATACACACTGAATAATCACTCAAAAAACGTGTAGCATGTAGATGGACACTGCCCCGACTCAACGTCTTCTCAAATTACAGACACTGATGTCACTTTCTGTGTTGGTCGAATGCTGCTAAGCGTCCTTGTTCATTAGAGCCAGCACAAACGTACCAGAAATTGGATTCGGACGTTGAAGGAAGAAATTATTCATTAGGGTCAAATGGGGGATAAACGTAGAAACGTCAATCTTATTTCGAAATGAGCTTTCATCCTATTCCCAGGGTGCCATAAAGAGAAAAGAAAAATAAAAAAGTAGCGGTGCATCAAAAATCTTTCCATTCATCTTCCCCGGTAATATTTCCCAATTGAATCATTTTTCCCTAGACCCTTTTCAAACGAGTATAACTAAATATTAACCTCAGCAAGACGTTTTCCCTCATCGGCTGGCACAGCTCGTGGCAAATCACATTTGTTGCCAACAAGTGTCACTTGTACCGCCTCCTTTCCATACTCTTGGATTTGAGAGAGCCAGTTCTGGAAAAATCGGAGAAAACACTCAAAGTGAAGAGCTTTCAAGTCTTACACGGCAGTTTTCGAAACTTGCTCGATTCGCGATGTCGTAAACCAAGAGAAGAGCATCCGCATCACGATAGTACGATGTGGTTACCGATCGGAAACGCTCTTGTCCAGCAGTATCCCAGATCTAGAAAAAAGTTAATGAATGTGTGGGAAAGATGTTTGGTCAAGTTACCTGCAACTTGACTTTCTTATCTCCCATGGTGATCAGCTTGTTCTGAAAGTACAAAAAATGAGTAATAGAGTGTGAAATGAGAGATCACGTTCTCATGGTCACATTGTCGATCTCTCTGGTAGATTGAAAAATCACTAAACCTCAGAGCACAATATCGAAGCATACTTGGACTTATGTACTATTACAAAATTGAGACGAGGGATTCATTTTCCAAAAAAGAGCACATAAAATATCAGTGTGAGTCATAACAATTATCTAGAGTCTATAATTTTAAGTTGATTCAATAAGTTGTATCACAAAATGGATAATTACTTTTAGCAATGAAAGAAATGGTAGTACTCAAAATTCCTAAAATTTAATCGAATTGAAAAAAGCAAGAAAATGTAAGAACGCTCTACTTGAACATTCAATTTGTCTAATTTACCCCCCAACTCACTCTGTAATCAATTCCAACAGTGGAAATAAAGTTGTTGTTGAGAAAAGCTCCATCTTTGTAACGAATCAGGAGACAAGTTTTTCCGGTGCAGCTATCTCCGAGAAGCATAACCTGTAAAACAAAATGTTAAGAAACAAAAATATTAAGATATTTTTATAATAGGTATACCTTGGCTGTAATTTGTTCTGCCATGTCAAGGTCAAGTTTTTCTGACCGATGTTTACTTTTCAACGAAGCGTGTTCGTCGGATTGATATGGCATGATTGGAAATGAAGACTCGGTTCGAAACGAGCTTAAAATGAGAACGATAGTACACTTTGAGGGCGGAGCGATAAAAATTGGAGGAAGAAGAGAACAATGAGAAGAGACGTTGAGAGCACAGCAATCTGAGGAGGAGCCGCCCCAAATTGGAAAAGAAAAGAGACTAGCAGGAACCGGGACGAGGTTTCCCAAACCAAGTAGTCGCCTTTCACCGCGAATAAAAAATAACTTGGAAGACTTGGTAGAAAATACGTTGGTGGTGGGAACCGAGTGCAGAAATTGTGTGCTGAGAAGAAGAAAAAAGACACGTAATGAGAAAGTGGCCGAATAAAAGCTGGCTGTGACTATCAAAAAAGACGACGATGCGATTTGAATTTGAGACGAGAAGAAGGACACTCCCGCTAGTTTTATCTCATTTCTGCTTTTTTCCCCGCAGTCAGCCCTTGAGAAAAAGGAAGAAGGTGCCAAAGTTTACCAAAAAACGAAGAAGAAGAAGAAGAAAACTGAAACCAACTCAAGTAAGAAGATATATGGTGAGGAAAAGCTAATGAGCAATATGAGATTATCCAGAAATAAAAGTTCTCAATGAAAAAAAGAAGAGATTTAGAAAAAAAGAAACAGGTGAGTAAAACATCTGGAGGTAGAAATAAATAGATTTTTTTCTCTTCCGACGGGATACAATTTGTCTGGTAATTGAACTCTTTTCTTTTTCTTCTGTTTTTTGAGTGCAGTCTACACTTTCCATGAAATTGAGCTAGAGTGCCTCGCTTCATAAAACTTCTCCATTTTTGAGTGAACCGTTAAAACGTCATTTTGTATTTTGTTCGTCAAAAAGCGGTCGACTCAAACTTCATCACGTTAGTTTTTGGAACGTCACTTTGAATGATTAGGATGACAATGGATCAGTCATTCAAAAGTTTTTTTTCAAATTACAGTATCCTGTATTTTTGACTGAAGTGTAACAGCTAGATTTATTGGCGTTTTATGTATCATAAACCCATGACCATAACCAAAGAATTCTGGGAATTCGGAGTTCATGTTTTAATTTGCCATAAATACCACACAATTTTCCAAAATTTTGTCCAGAACTCAGAAAAACTAAGAAAAATTTTATGGTTCCACTTTATGAAGAAAAGTTTTATAGTTCCCAGTCTAGACCAAAATAAAGTGCCGAATGAACCAAAAAAACGAATAAACTTCAAATTTCGGTTAGTTTAAGAAAAGTTAGCATTGAAATTCTAGCGAAAATTTTTACTTGATGCAAAAATGAAATCAAGGGATCAAAACTTATCAATTTCTCGGAAATTTCTTTTCTAAAAAGTTCTATCAATCATGTCGAATCTGTCTTTTTTTTAATTTTTGAAATTATATTTCTCATTTCCGCTTGGAAACCTTACATATTCTGACTAGAGAAAACTTTTCTGAATTTGAAAATGGTTTTCATATATGATATTTTAAAAATTCTATCAAAACACGTGAATCAGAATAACATAGTCTGAGAACTCAAGACAAAACAACACCAAAAGTTAATCCTTGAGCATCTACAATTTCAAGAGAAAATACAATTTCGCTACAAAAAACGTCTGCAGTTTCCAACCACAAAGCACTTTCGTTCTTAGTTCAAAAGTCTTCACAATGAACGTTTTTTTTTGTTCGGCAGAAAAAAGTGGACTAAGGGTTGTACAAGAATTAATTGCACAGCTTCCACCACTAATAGCACATTTTTGCACTACAATGAAGTGAGATTAGACAAAATGAAGGGACGAAAAAAGTGAAATACGTCATTTGCAAAAAGACCAGGAATGCATATGAACCTTTCTTTTCTCCACCCAAAAAAGTAACATGGCAATACGAAATAGACAGAATACTCTCGGAATATCCAAAAAAAAACCCTATCAGTTTTTGAGGCTCCAAATGTGGGAAAATGTGCAAGTGTGAAAAATTCAGTGAACTCAAACATTTCCCGCTTTTTGTGTTTTTTTTTGTTCAAAAAGTGAAAACATGTCTAAAAAAGAAGGCAAAAAAGAAAAGAAGACGTTTTTCTTTTCTATGGCTGCTCAACAACCGCCTTAGAAATTCTTTGTAAAAGAACATATTTGAACGAGATAACGGGCTTTTTAGTGGAATTTTTGTCACTTGCACAAAATGTCAAAGAATCAAGGATCTCACATCCAGATCTTGAATTTGAATGAAGAATTGAAACATTTCTAAATGTTATGAAAACATTTCAAACAAATACAAGTTGATTGCAAATCCAGAGGGAATTTTGAAAAGAGCAAAAGCAAAGGAAACAAGTTATTTTAAACGTAAGCTCTAGTTTCTCACGAATGGAAAAAGCAAAAGGTTGAATCCATCTCTCAAAGACGCGCAGTGGCAAAGAAAAACGGAATCGTCAGACAATCTGATGTCTCGGACAATCTTGAGAGCATGCCGTGACTCTCTTGATCGATGGCTTGTCAAGAGAAAAACTGGTCAAACATCTACTCCTCCATATAAGCATAGGTAATAAATTTCTAGAAATAATAATTGAAGCTTTTCTTGGTAAGTCATAAGACATGATGACAGGTTGGTGACGAATTGTGACATAATCACAAATTATCACTGGTGTCATATTGTATAAAATAGAAATCGACAGATTTGTCATATTTTGAGTCATATTGCCCTATTAGGACAAATTAAATTCAGGCACATATAATTAAGTTATTATTCACCTTAAAAAAATAAAGGAATAGAAATTTCATCAATTCCTTAAATCAGAAAAAAAGCACGTGAAAGTGACAAAAACTTTCGATAGTGTGCAATATTATGATTTGATAACTAAGAAGATTATACAATAAAACATGCGCTTCTAATAAATCATCGAATAAAATGAAGTTTTTCTGATAATCGGACCTAATTGAGTTTTCACAGCATCACACTGATAATTACATAGTCGAAAATTATCTCCTTAAAATTTTTCTTGCTCAGGAAAAACTTAATAATTTAAACAAATATACCTGAAAAAAACTAAAACGATTCGATTTTTCATATAACTAGATTATAGTGATCGATATTTTTTCATTTTTCTTGTAAGATCATAGCAATATCTAAAAATCGTAAACTTACTGTATAAGTCAAATCGACATCCTGGTAGATGGAAGATCGTTTGCGAACTGGATGCATTTTGTTGAATTCTTTCGGGAAATTGGCAAAGAGAGCTGCAGAAATGAAACGTTAGTTTAGAATAACGACTTTGTAATAGATGAGTTCAAAAGAAATGGCGGAGAAGCAACGAAAAAAATGACAAAGAGAAGTTAACCGATTTCGAACACTTTTCAGAAAAAAAACGTGATTTTTAGAAAAAAGAACATCTTAAAAAACAAAAATTTTGGTGCCGCGGCCTCCAAGCAAGATTCAATATGTCTCTGATTTTTCTGGGGAAAACATGTGCGGTCCGTTTTTGTCAAATGTTGTGTTTGAAAGTTTTTGTAGATTCTGAGCCAGAGAACAACTGAAAAAACAAGAAAAGAGAATTTTGAAGAGCGTTCCATCACAGGAGCAAAACTCTATTCTTTGGTTTGTGCAGGAAGTGTTGAGAGGAAAAACATAGGCAATTCAAAAACTCTTATAAGGTATGTTTTGAAGCCATCAACTTTGCATAGAATATGGAAATGTGGACGAACAATGAGAAATAGGCAACCAGCGGTTCATAACCGTTACAATTATTCAAAATCCGGAAAGGGCATGAGAATCCACAAAAGCTTTTAATAAAGGCACATTATGCAAAGTTTAGTGGTCTGACAGCATGAGATTGTACTTTATTGAACCATTTTTTGCATTAAATAGGGAATGTACCTTAGTAATTGTAATTCTGAATAAGAAAACGAGTGGGAGTGAAATGAAAAATTGAAGCGTAGGCAATAGTAGAATCTGAATGCAAAACGACTACGATTTCTGCTGTCGCATTGTCATAGTGACGGAGAAAATAAAATCGGGAGAATAAAAAATTTTAATGGATGTGCTCGAAAGCAGAAGGTCCAAGAACACCAAATGTAGTTAAATAAGAAAAAGAAAGAATGGAGGCTTAGAGATGGAAGAAGTACCAGTAAGTTAATCAGAGTCCTCAAAAACACTTTACATCAATGTACTTGCGGACTTCCTCTTGCACTTTTTTCCTCCAAAAAAAAAAGAAATGCAAAGAGGTACTGAAGACAAGCTAAGAAAAAATTTGAATGAGGAAGCGGAGCCCTCCGAAGCAGAATACCTGATTAGCTGTGATAATTGTGGCTTTTTGAGTAAGTAGTTGCGTCAGTAAGAAGCTCAAAGTACACAAAAAAGTGTATTTTGTTGTGTTGTTGTGCGCATCAAGTTGCATCCGTCCTTTTTTGAGTGTATATTAATCCCCCCGGGGCGAAATGACAGAATAGTTGTTTTTAGCTTCCTTGTTAACGCTTTTTTCGAAAAAAAGAAAGAAAAAGCAAAATCTTAAAAAACACATATTACTATTTTTAAGTGTTTTTTTGAAATATTATCTTTCTAATGTTTTTCAAAATCTAAAACAGGGCTTATGAATAAGAGAAGTGTATGGTAAACGAAAATACCCAAATAACTTTACTCGGTTTCTAAGAATGATGGGAAAAAGGCAGAACATAGATTTCTTCCCACCCCATCCAATTTCCGGTGCAGTTAATGAATATTTTTTGTCGATAATGTCTTTCTAAACTTTTTAGATCACAAGTAGTACTTACAGAGTTTTTAGTCTTGTGATATCTCTTAAAATAGGTTTACGTGGGAAACATGTGAATTATTAGATTTATTATTTACGGACTAAATTTTGTCTGATATGTATACCGCTAAACAATTGACATAAGCATTGAAAGTTTAATGTACTTCTCTTGATTATATTTTTGGAGTAAAACACAAATTTAAGTATTCAAAGTCTATTCTGGCTAACAAAAAGAAGTGAATATAAAGATCGGAGATGAATAGAGTTGATTTGTGAGACAATATAATATAGGATGTCGAATTCAATTTGCACAGCATTCAGAAAACGGATGAATTTGATTATCTATCTAACACGTCAAACAACTATTGAACAACTGAAAGTGTTAGTCAAATAATGGAAAGAAAAACTAATTATGAGAAATAATAGAAAAAAACAAGGAAAGGCAGGTGGCTTTTTCAGAATAACAGTACTAATGCAATTCATATACCTGATTTTTTCTCGTAGTCGTACACCTGAAAATGAACAAAAGTACTTACCTTGGAAATAAAAAAAAGCAAAGATTAATTTTAATCAGATTTTCATTTTCAATCTCTCATTTAACGCCTGGAAACATGAACTTTATTTAGAGCGGGAATATTAACAGCCGCCATAGCTCAGTCGGTTAGAGCGTGGGTCTAATAAGCCCAAGGTCGCAGGTTCGACCCCTGCTGGCGGCAAATAACTTTTTTCTTTTTCTCATTCTGAACAAGTTGGATCTTAATCGTTTCTAGGAACTCACAACATTAACGATTCGGTTGATAAATAATATATTGTTATTTTCCTGGGTTAGTAAAGCAAACACGAGTAAAGTTACGAAGAGTATCTAAGACGAGTATCTAAAGAAATAAACCTTCTTTGACCAAAAACGAGATAGACAACAAAATAAGAAAATCGCGACCCCCAGCACATCCGGGAAAGAAATATATCGCAACTTTTTTTTTGAAACCAGCACATGAAAGGCATTTAGACGGCCTTTGACGTGAATGTCAGAAAATGGACCAATGTGTTTCTTTCTTCTTTCTTGCTCATCTCAACCAAAAGAACAAGTAAAGGATTAAACTCCGATTGTCAAAGAATCAGTTTTCGGAGTCGGTTGGTTTGATTTAAAGAAATATTTGAAATGGGTATTCTAAATTTAGAGTAGGTATAGACTAGTAACATCGTTCCTCGTAATCAGAGTTGTCTTAAACTGGAACAACCTCTCGACGATAGGAAAAAACAAAGTATTTTTCTGCTCAAAATCTTCTTAAACATGGCAAAACACGCCGTCGAGAGGCCAATTCCTTTCTTTTTTGGGGGTAACAGACGGACCTTGTCCTAACAGAAAATTTCGAAGTGAAAGAAGGAAGAGACAAAGTAAAAGTCGAAAAACATTGTTGTGTGCCACATATTCACAATTCTTCACAGAAATGGCCTTCGGTCGCCTCCAAACAAAGCCCACCGGGTCAAAACGAATATTTGATTTATGCGAACTTTTGAGATGAACAAGAAGCCATTGGCGAGAAAAATTTCGCTTCCGGTTTTCCGAAAAAAAACATAGTGGTTTGGAACTTTCTGGATCATTGAGCACGTTGTTCATTTCGAAAATTACCGAGTTTTGCAAAAAAGTGACCGGTCCTTTGATGCTCGTGGAAACTATATGTAAATTTTCTTTGTGAGGTTTATTTTATCTGTTCCTTGTGTAAAAATTTTCAATTTTTGGTGTTTCCATTTTCTTAAAATGATTTTTGTTCTTTCCCATATTCATAAAATTTTGCTAACCATCAATACTGATAAAACTCTTTTGTTAAAAATAATAAAGCTTTACAACCATATAGTCATATTGTTTTGTTGTACTCTTTAGGCTTCTTATCATACAAAAGGACAATTACCCCCTTTAGTCAGATTCATGAACCATGTGATTTCCAATCGACCAATTTTTGTAGCTTTGTAGAAAAAAGAGAACAAAGTCTAACAACGTGATCCATCCGCAATGAAAATCGACCTTGTTCGTAATGTGTCCATAAATCTGAGGCAAAGTGAGAAGGGTCGACCACACAGAAAGAGAAGAAGAAGAAGAAGGAAACCGAAAAACAGCAGCAAGGATTACGAATAAACAAGTTGATGGTGGCAGCTGATAGTAAGATTGTAATCAGAAAAACAACAAAAAAGAAAACAATTCAAACATTATATTACACTTTCGAATGTTGGGACCATGTTTACTTCTACAACTTTCTATATGTGTCCTTCCATATCTTCTTTTTGCACACAAGTACAAGTAATCAGGCTACTTTGTCATGTGCTTTTTTTTCTTTTTTGTTACATGCTGCTCAATAAGTTACAAAAAAGAAGCTCTTTGTTCCCTTTGTTTCAGACACGTTTTCAACGTTGTTGTTTACGAAGCGTGTTGCCGGCTGGCCAATGATAATTTCATTCTGAAACAATGGCAAACACATATGTGTGTCTAAAATTAGTGACGAGTTTTGATTATCAAGCGATTGTCACAAAGAACAACCAGAGTTAACAATATTGTTGCAAAAGTTAAGTTGTTTTGATTATTTCTCAATAGTAATCTTTGATGTCACGTGATATTACCGTATCAAATATTGATGAGCCGATGCGAATGCAAATGTGCAAGTTTGTGGGGTGATTTTTTGTTTTCGTTGAAGTTTTGCTGATGAAACTGATAAAGAAATGAGGTGACAATAAGTGTTCCAAGAAATGAGGGAAATTTCTGCTGATTAGTCTTTTGATTTTTCCTGGAATTTATAGTTAATTCCGTGTAAGGTAAAAGGCCAAAAATTCAAGAAACTGAACATGTTCAGAAATCTGTATTTTCCAGATGTAGTAATTGTAGACTTTGGACACTAATAACCAGTTTCAAACACAGATTTTTTTCTCCGTTTCTCACAAATTTTGAATGATTAAATGCATTTTATACAAAACCTGTAATCCAGGATTAACTAATAATAGAAATCTCCACTATCTTCCAAAGATTTCAAATTCAGACCAAAAACCGGTCACCTTAATTTAAAATGAAAATTGTTTCATTTTCTCCTTTTGTTGAAACCCCCGTTGCCAACCTAAACATGCCTTTTGTTGCAAGTGTCATCCCCTCCTCAAAAGAACCTGTTACATATTCTTTGGACTCGCAAATCAACATTTTCACACGTTTTTGTCTGTTTATTATCTACCACAGTCGTTTCTCATCAAGTCATTTATTTTCACAGTGTACATTAAAAATAGAATATGTGTAAAGCGAGATATTATCAAAAAAAGGTACAGATGTTCCCTACTTCACTAAAAACAAACATAAATTAATTACAATCACATCTTTCAGATGGTAGAATGGAGTATAGATGAATTAAATACGAAGATTGACCAATTTTAGAAAGGCACATTGTCGATTATGTTCTTCTTTTATCAGCTTCTCACAGTTTAGCTGGATGAAGTCGTCTGTGTTTCTGTAAGACTAAATAACCAAGGGATTTTTGATTAACTACAACTACACTTACGGGTTCGACACTTTCTCGGTTTTTGGGAATCCGAATTTCAAATGAGTAGATTCATCGTGAATACGAATGTTGAGTTTTGGTTGTTGTTCCAGGATTTTTGGTTCCATTGCTGGTCGGAAAGTGGCAGAGCTAATACTGAAATCCAAAACATTATTTTCTGAAGTAATTTTATTCAAACTCACGCTTCTCTGGTCATAAACTGGTTGAAAGCAGCCGATTGAGCAACACGAACAAGTTTTGGCGTCGACATTTTGAAGTTTTGAAAAATGAAATTGAATATCAGTTGACTGATGAGCCTCAGTCTTCGATAGCTGCTTATATACGCGATCTACAACAGTAGGCGGGGTGGCTCTGATTATCGGGCGAAGAGGCCGAGGACAAAGTATACGACCAACGGTGTTGAAGAGATAAGAAATAGTGAGGGAAATGATAGAGACGCCGAATCGAAGTCTCTTCTCGGGGCGGCCCTTTTGGTGGGCGGACGAACAGGTACTATTATTATTCGATTCTCCATTCGGTCACTGTTTTTTGATGAGTGATGTCATGCCATGTATGGTCCAACTGTTCAATAGGTAATCGACGAAGGTCCTTTGAAATTAGAGAGTGTGGAAACAAAAGTTAATCACAAAGGGATCATAGATTACTGTTTTATTGATAAGAAACAGCTGAATGAAAGAAGGAAATGATGCCTTAACAATAAGTTCATTGTTAGAAAATGAACTTTAGTCAAGGAAACCGTGTGATATCATTTATTTCAGGAAAAATATTTCTATTTTTAGTAATTAAAGAAAAAGTGAAAATCTCAAAATCAACTTTTGTTTTCAACATTTTCACTGAATTCAGTGACAACAGGAAAGAGATAAAACCAATAATTTGTACATTAAAGAAAATTATGCAGGACTTGTTACGGTCCCATTTGAATTCCTGTACAATCCTGAATATATTGAATGCACTCAATACATTCTATATTTTCAGGATTGCTCAATGTATATTCAATATATCAGGATATATTTTTTTCGTTCGTCACTTTACCTTTAAGACTGCAGGTTCCACCAAATAACTTAGTTTTTGTTCAGGAAAAATCAAGATTTTTATCTAAAATTAGGTTCACTGGAACAGTATGATTCTTTTTTTGTATACAAACACCCCATCCGACAATTTTCCGTACATCTGACCTGCAAAGAACAGTTGTCACTATTTGGACCGTGATCTAGGCTACCGATCTATTGATCCTTCTCGACGTTGACTTTTCTCATAAACAAACACGACTTGTGACTTGAAAGAGGCCAAGCAAAAACTGAAAACTCGTCACCTGTTAAAAACAAGAAACAGTTTGTGTCCACATTTGAAAATATCAACGTCTGTCATTGGAAGTCTTACTTCTGACAAGGACAGCGACATATGTTAACACCCAATCTTCCTAAAATAACCTATGCACACAGAGTGATGTTTAGATAAGTGATAATGAATTTGAATGATGACAGGGAAAAGTCGTGAAAATGATAAATTTGTTGTTGTTTTCCAATTCCTTCAGAGTCTTGTATACTCTTTTTCCATTTCCAAGTGCGGATCGCTACGCTATAAACACTCAATCACAAGTGTAGTTTTTTGAGATAAACAAAGCAAACCGGTTCAGAAAATTTCGAATTTTCTGCAAACAGGTGTACTTTTGTGGTTGATAAGATGATAATTGTCTGGGAACGCTTGAAAGAATTTTGTTTACCACAGATTTTCTGTTTTGAATTAATACTTCACCAAATGGGAATGAGAATGTGGTACAATAAAAATCATTGATATTTTCAGGAATATTACACTTCAATATAAAAATATGTTTTTGCAACCAACTGTCAATCTTGTTCAATAGAAGAAGTGTAAAATAAATCTCTCATAAAGATCTTTGAATATCTTCTCTTGCTCTCAGATATTGCATATTTTTGACTGCTCATTTATCAATGTCTCTCAAATGCAACATGCAGTTCAATTCGAATAGTATGATGTGTCGGTCGATTCGCCACCCGGCCTCTTCTAACGGACCAATTACAAATGTGAATTCGAGCAGAACCACTTATGTAAATGACAGATTCGTCTTCTGGGTATGGCGGGTCCACTAGTAGCTTTCTTTACCAGTTGACACATCTATCACTTTCCAAAGAACCTCTTCGTTTTTCATGGATCCTTCTTATGATGCTTATTATTGCGAAGAACCTGAAGAACGCCAAACTGCTTCAATTCGTGAGAGGAAGAGAATGTGCAGTATTAATGTTGCTTTCATTGTGAGTTTTGATCTTTTGGAAGTCTTGATATTTATTTTTCATAGTCACAAGTTTCAGGAACTCCGCAATTATATTCCAACATTTCCTTATGAAAAACGACTTTCAAAAATTGACACTTTGAATCTAGCGATCGCTTATATCAACATGCTTGATGATGTTCTTCGGTTAGTAAATGCAAAAAATGATAATTCAACAAAACACATAATAATTTTCAGAACGCCAGAAGATTCGGGAAAATACATCCAGAAATGTGTTCATATGGCAAGAACTGGTCAGTACGGAGCACCGGCTTGGAGCACCAGTGGTAATAAACTTTTTAGGGTTTAGAATTTGAAAATATGTTTCAGATCTCTTGGCACGTCTGAATTGGATCAAGTGGAGACGTTTGGGAATTGAACCAATTTCTTAAAAATTGCTTTTTATTGGAGACATTTTTTTATTTTTCCTTTTTCATGCAGTTTAGTTTTATACATTATTTTCCAATAAAAAAGTTGATTTCAATAATCTCTTATTTGAGCAAAATACACTTCAATTAAAAAGTTTGTCTTTTTGATTTTTAGTTGGAACTCAAGAACTTGTGATAATTTTAACCTTCGTGTTCAGCAGAACCCAGGAAATTATAGCCTTTCTTCATTTTCTTACATAAAATGTCATTTCTTGCTCCGCCCAAAACATTTCTGAAAACTTTTATAAGTCACGAATTCCTTTGGTCTCTTCATTCCTTTGATGCAAGTTTAGAATACATTTCTTTGCATTCTAACCCGGAATTTCTAGAAATATAAAGTTTTATATATTCTCACGAATTTTTCTCAGAAAATGTACACGTTTTGAACGCCTATTCACTCAACTTAAACAACATACAGTGTTATTTGATCCGTAGGAAACAATAAAATCTGACTCATTTATATCCATAGGCCCCAAATATGTTTTTCTCCTAACACCAGTATCAAACCACGATCAGAAGTGAGCAGTTGACCAGGAAAATGTGCGCGAAAATGACTATTAGGGCGGTATCAAGATTTGATTAAAGCGCTACCAATAACGACTTCTATTCTACAAAGAAAAACGTTTGACGGAGTTATTCATAATTTCATCTATTTCTTTCGGATATTTCTTTTCGAATTTACTCGTTTTTTGTCAGCTTGCCCTTTCTGCCTGCTTCCAAGTTGATAGAAGGAAATTTCTGCACGTTTGAAAGCATTTAGAACACGTAAAAGTTTTGTTCATAGGAATTGATCCTGACGTCAATATCCAGATCTGGATAACAATTCCAACACTTATAGGCATTTCCTCTGATATTTTACAGAAATCCAAGTAAAATCAGATCAATTACGTCTTTTATCATTTCTAGAGAAAAATATCCATGATGATTTATTGTTCCTGGGTCCCTTTGAAAGAAGGGAGAATAAATCAAATCCGGAAGCTTTAAAAACTTGTTTACCAACTGCATTTTCGAACCACCTGATTTCAATAAACACGTTTATACTTGTTTTCTCAGAAATCTGCAGGATCATTTCATACCAATGAATTGTGAGCCCTCAGTTTGAATCGAACTGTTTTTTTTTGAAAAATCATGAAAAACAGGGACTTTACTATTGTACTTTTGGATTTCTGAATGTTTGATTTGAGTAAATTAGTGAATCTATAACCATAGAAAAATCCTGAAGTTAGAATTAATCTTCAAATATTTGGCTCACTCTCCGTGCAAAATCTCTGATGAAACTTTTTTTATTCTGAACTATGTGTTTTCTACTCTTGTTGAACCTTTCCAAGCGTTAATTCACAATTTTCTGATCATTTCACCTCAAATTCTCTTGATTTTATGAATTCTTGTTTCAGAATTGAAATGCCATTTCTACAATGGTTCCTCTTCATTCTTTGTCTCATCTCTATTTTAATTTATACTTTAATTGTTATCACTTTACGAAGACATAGATCAAATGCTCTTCTTGGTGGATCGTTCTTCCAAATTGTTGAAATGCAGGTGAGCCAGTTAATTGTGATCAGAGAACAAAAAATTTCCGATAAAATTTGATTAGAAAACTTATGACTTCTAAAAGCTGAGATCAAATGATCATAATATTTTTCAGTACTACTCGGAAGTATTATTTTTCATCGAGTTTTCTATTACAATGAGATTCCGGAAATACAGTAGTCTTTACTCATTTTTTGAGCCGGATACAGAATTTGGTGGTATTATTCCAAGAATCGTTTCAGGTTTTCACTATTACATTAAAGTAAGCCAAAAAAATCCTTGAGGAGGCTTAAATAATTAATTTCAGATTGTTGTTTATATTGGATATTTAACTTTTGCATTGAATCGTCTAACATCTGCTCTCAATATATCATCCTATAACAGTGTGAATGTTTCAGTATGATATTCTACCTTTATTATTAGAAATAGACTTCTCAACCTATTTTTCAGTTTTTTCTGTGTGATATTTTCAGTTTCATGTGGTCTTGCATGCACTTTTCTCAACAAACTTTTATTTTTTTTAAATAATTTTTTGAATTCCAGATTTGGACACCACAACTAATGAAAAACATAAGAATTATAAAATGGACTGTTCCATTATTAGGTGTTCTACCAACACATGCGTGGCCTGGTTTCACTTATTGGTTCATGATAACATCTACTTCAATCAGGCTCACAAATGATTCTTTATCAACAGCGGTTTAATTTGCCTTTTGTAATTGCTTTTATTGTTATTCAATTTCAGATTGTGGCTTATATTGACGGAATTTGTTGTCTTGGAACATGTGTTTTCTGCATGGTTTGTTATAGTGCTACGTGTTTTCTGATACGAAAAAATTGGAAACGTGTAAAAAATGATTCGGTGAGTTGATCATCAAAAATAGATGTTGTAAATTAAAATAGGGTTTGTCACGAATATATTCGTATTTCAGGTATTCCGAAAAAATCTAGCACAGTCCGCCGCAGAGAGGAGTTTACTGGTTTCCGCAATTTTATCGTTTATTGTTTTAATATTAAACACTGCTGTTCAAGTTGTGACTATTCTGATATCATGGGGTGGAGCGACAACATTACTCTTTGTTCAGGATTTGTCGTAAGTCATGCTTTTCATCTCACTCAATAGAAAACGTGCTCTTAACCCGGAACTAAAACTTTTCAATATTCACTTAATTTCCAATAACAACATGTGTTGGCACTAACAACATGAATATATACTTTGATTTCTTATTTCCAGGTATCCGATGATCGATCTTATGTATTCACACTTTCCATGGGCATTATTAGTCACTTCTGGAGTCTTGAGAAAACAAATGATTTACGATACAAAGATTTTTCTGCGAACGTAATAACTGAAAAAGAAAAATGAGATGTATAGATTTGAAGTTTTCCAGCGCGCTCAAGCTCGATGACGCATCGGTGAACACAATAAGAGTTGGGCATACAATTTCTCCGGCGACACAGAAGACTACTAATAAAACTTTGGCGTGAATTTCATAATTTAGTAGAGTCGGATAGTAAATGGGTTCTAAATGTGTTTCGCTTGCTGGATTTGAAATTTATACGGATTTTACTGTCGGTAATGATACTCGAAAAGCATAAACTATAATATTTTAATAATGAATAATAAATTTTTATTGAAATTTTGGAACTTTATCGTGATAATTGATGTATTTTTCATTATTTCTTGAATATTTTGAATTATTTGTGACAAAAAGGTTCAGAAGAAAACGCATACAATCCACTTTTTTTGTCCGTTCTATTGTAAACCCATTCTCCATCCACTGCAGTGCAGACTAATCTACGACAATTGTTACATCACTATTGGTGGAGGCTTGTTGTCTCACAGAGGTCCGTGCACAGCGTAAGGACCGTCCAATCGATTACTGCACCATATGTCTCTGCTGACCTCTCCTCCAAACAGTCCGTCAACGTCAGTCTCGCACAAATCCTCCTCAACAGTTGGTTCATTCACACGACCGCCGGCCGTGGCCTAACCTTTACGACTATCTTTTTTCTCTTCCTTTTCTCTTTTTCTTTTTTTCCTTTTGAACCTTATTTGTTTCTATCATTTTCCCACTAATTATGGATTTTCAATAGATAAAATTCGTTTTTATAGCAATAAAAATGAATGCAAACGATTTGTTTGGTGGCCTCAGTGATAGCAGTGGAAGCAGCGACGAGGAGGACAATTCTTCGATGCCTCTCCCGAAACACGATGTGATGGCCGATTTGGAGTTGAGGTACGTTTTTTTATTGGAATAATCGGAGTTTAATGTTCGTTTTGCAGTGATGAAGATGATGACCTGGAAGCGGAGGCAGTAAAAGAGCCGAAAAAAGAAGCGGAGAAACCAGAAACTTCACAAAAACCGCCAGTTCCACGACCACCAGTCGTTTTTTCGCTTTCTGATGATGATGATTCCATGGATATGCCTGATATTGATCAAATGTTGCAGAAAAGACAAGCTGCAGCAGCCGCAGCCGCTGCAGCCGCCGCCGAAGCAGCGAAACAAGCAGAAGCAGCAAGATTGCAAGCTGAAGCAGCGAGAATGGAAGCTAAGAAAGCAGCGGTACTTGCTGCTGAGAAGAGAAAGGTAAGAGTTTGATTTGTAAAACATTTCAAATTTAACTATTTGCAGATGGACGAATTGACGAGTATGGGGCCACCAGCCAAACATCCTCATCTTGACAAAGCTCATTTAGGTGGGAAACCGAATCATGTGGTAAGTTATATTCAAATTGGTGTTTTTCAAAGAGCAGCAAAAAGATAATTTGCAAGACTTGAAAGGTGATGTTTGAGCACTCGGAAAGGACGATTTTCTTTAAGGCTGAGACATTTCTTAATAACATCAGCAAAAAACA
Organism: Caenorhabditis wallacei; assembly: GCA_963932035.1. NCBI lineage: Eukaryota > Metazoa > Nematoda > Chromadorea > Rhabditida > Rhabditidae > Caenorhabditis > Caenorhabditis wallacei. The sequence goes on along the minus strand of OZ009931.1, from coordinate 8,511,010 downwards.
TTGAAAACTCCGTGATATTTTGAAGTTCAATTCAGCTATCAATTGATGAATCATTAAAAGTAATGTCAGATTTTAATGTGAGACATTGTTTCAGCCACGCTCACGTGAGGATAGCTTGCAAGACTCGAGTGTTTCATTGGAAAGTTTCGACCTTAGCAAAATTAACGAAGCCAAATTTCAAGCACTCATTCAACGCCACAAGCCGGAAGAGGAAGGGTGAGATTGCAAAACTCATTTCACCAAATTGTAATCAATCTTTTTTCAGCGCCGGCCCGTCAAATCGTCCTGCACCTCGTCAAATGCCACGCCGTCTCGACGACGAGGAGGAAAATGAGTTGTCTCGCATGAAGACTCAACTTTTGCTTTCAAACTTTTCGCAGGAGCAATTGGAACGTTATGAGTCATACAGAAGGTGTTACTTTGACTTTTATTGTATTATGATAATTGTAATGTTTGCAGATCGTCGTTCCAAAAATCAACTATCCGTCGTCTGATCAGTCAGTACACTGGAGGAGCTAATGTCGGTCAAAACGTTATCATTGCTATTGCTGGACTTGCTAAAGTCTTTGTCGGAGAGGTTGTGGAGGAAGCTCTTGATATTCGTGATTTGGATGAAGAAGAGGCAAAACATCCTCTACAGCCACAACACGTTCGTCAGGCATTCCTTCGTCTTGGAGAGCAAGGAAAGCTCTGGCCACCAATTGGACCAAGAACCGATCATCTCTCTTAAACAAAATAATTTACTTGCCTTTTTCCGTATATTGTGATAAAATGATTTTCAATTGCCACCGATGTTTTATTGTTTGTTATTTCACTTTCAGCTGTTCATCAACATGAGGTTACTTAAAGATCTACATCCAGGAAGTCAACATATAAACACGTGCGGTAATCGCTTTTCTTCTTGTGTCGAGGTGAAACAAGACCAAATAATTTCATTTCGAGATATATAGAGACAGCATAGACCAGATATTTGTCGAGCACTAATTGTATGTGTTGAAAAAGTTTAGAGAGGCTGAAAACACAATCACCACTTTTCGAATGTGAAATTCTCAGTCTGGTTTGAGATGCCGATTGAGCAGACGCTCCTTTTTCTTTTTGGATTAATTTCCATACTTTTGTATTGTCTAATTGTAAGAACTCTAAGAAAACATAGAAAAACTCCTCTATTAGGGGGAACATTTTTTCGGCTTGTGGTTTTACAGGTAATTGATGTCATTTATTTGAATGCATTGCTTTTTTAGTTTTACGCAGAAACATTCTTCTTCATTGAGTTTTCTATCACGATGAGATTCCGTAAATACACTGATTTTTATACGTTTTTCACACCTGGAACTCAGTTTGTTGGTATTATTCCAAGAATCATTTCCGGCGTTCATTATTACACTAAAGTAAGCAAATCGATTCATTTTTATTGAGTAACTCCAATTTAAGGTTGTTGTTTACATCGGTTATATTGTTTTTGCTGTAAATCGTTTGTTGAGCGCACTCAATGTTTCTTCCTACAATAAAGATAATACTTCGGTAAGATTTCTATTCGAAAAAAGTGATGTTAGTCATATTGGAGCAGCGAGACCAAATTGATAGTTCGTTCAAAGTAGACTTTTGATTAAATTATAATGAAAGGCTTAACATCAGAATTTCTGTGATTTGTGGTACATGAATATCAAGTGATCTTCAAGTTAAAATGAACTTTCTTTCAAATGTAAATTGTTGCCATTTTGGAAAAAAAATTATTTTGTTACCTTAAAATATTGCTCAGAAGACAAAATTTATATATACAAAATCAAAATTTTGTTATCTCGAAAAGTCTTTGGAAACGTTATTATAGGTATGGGGACCTTCAACAATACGATGGATCACAATAGCTCAATGGTCTATTCCTATCATTGCTATTCTTCCGACACATGCTTGGCCTGGATATGATTTCTTCTTGTTGATAACTGAAACTGCTATGAGATTGAATAATGACGCTGTTTCTACTGCAGTAAGTGAAGACTCAACTTTCAACTGAATTCAAATGAATTCAGCTCATTTCTTACATCGATGGAGGTTGTTGTTTGGCAACTTGTATATTCTGCATTATTTGTTACATTGTCACTGGATTTTTAATCAGAAAAAATTGGAAGCGAAACTCAACCACGGTAACATTCGAACCATTTAATCTCAATGCACTATAATAATTTTTCAGGTCTTTAAAAAAACTAGTTCTCAATCATCAGCTGAACGAGGTTTATTCATATCCGCTTTATTGTCGTTTTGTGTTTTGATGTTAAATTTGACGGTACAAATATTGAAAATAATTATTTCCTGGAATGGAATGACGAACATATTTGCTGCTTATGATATATCGTGAGTGTATTTGTCTCGTTGAACTCAATGATTTTCTCTAATAATCTTGTTTATACTAGAGGGAAACAAGCACAAAGAATAGTCAAAAACTAAATGTTGTGTTTTCAGGTATCCAATGGTGGACTTAATGTACTCACATTATCCGTGGGTTTTGATTGTGACGTCTTCAGTTCTTCGACGTCAACTTATATACGACGTCAAATTGCTCATCAGAAAGTATGTTCTATTAAGAGATGAAGTACAAAACTCAAAACTACAATTTCAGTACGCTTAAACTGGATGAAGCATCGATGAGTATGTCAAGAGTCGGACAAACACAAGGAGTGTCAAAGACTTCACCTGCCACTTGAATGAAAATAAATGACCACACATTATTTGTAAATTGAGATAAAAATTCGCCTTTCTCGGTTATTATCGTGAATAAAATCTATTTCTTCCTCTCGATTTCACTTCCAAAGCTTCGTCTTTTTCTTCATTTTCCCGAATTCGTTCCCAAATGTCGATTTGGTCGGATAAAAAAGTTTCTTCTTTTATAAAAAGAACACTCTTTCAGAAAAAAAAGTTATTCGGTTCGAAAAACCCGTATTTTTCATTTGTATTCGCAGGTATTTCACTCAAAACACAAATAAAATATTCTTCACACAATGATTCACTAGAATTCTGTTAAACCCCTCTATCGATTTTTAACGGAAATTCACTTTTCTTGAATCCAATTTCAAAATAACCGACGCCTAACTCTGTTAAACTCAATTACATTTTTTCCGTCCTTTTCTCTTCATCTCATTTCCGCGCGAATCGTGACCCATTTTCTGCGCACACTCATTCCCATTGGTCCGCAATATGTCGTCAAGTCTGGTGTGTTCACATTCGTGACGTTTGCGGTACACACCATTTCCCTGGCCTTTGGCGTTCGTCGACTCTTCTCGGCACCCAATTCATCGATTTTTCTCATTTTTCAAACATAATATGTATTTAATTAAAGATAAATATTTCAGGTATGAAAACCGCCATCATCTTGTTGGCGATAATAAGCCATGCGGCCGCCAACCTTTTAATGCCGGGAATCTACACAGAAATCGTTGAAATTCAACAGGGAAAAGTGAGTTTTAAAGGGGAAAATGAAATGAAAAGGTAATTTTCTGTTTCAGTATCAACTTATCGGAGTACCACAAGCAGCGCTCAATGGAACAGTTGTCCAATTGGAATTTACGTGTGACCCAGATGTGGATCTTGAGTTTGATGTAAGTTTTGTTTATGCAATGGAGAATTGATTGTTTATTCGAGAACTGCTATCCCTTCTTTGATTTTGGCCTAGTTTGAGCATAACAATAATCAATATGGATATTCCGAAATACCTTAACCATTAAAAGATGGTGAATACAGCTAAAAATTAATTTTCAGGCTGAATTCGTTCTTCGTTCCTCCCCATGCGACAAAGAATTCTTCAACACAAAGGAAAACGAAAGACGTCAAAACCTGGTAAATATAATTTGTAGTTGATCAGCAAAGCACTAATCTTTTTGGACTTTTATAGGTATTCTATTTCAACGAAACAAACCAAAACCACATCCCTGACACCTTTGACTACAATGAGATTGTGTATTACAAGTCGCCAATCCAGACGATTTCATGCAAAGGGTCCCATGGACGTTTTCTTTTCCCTAGCCCAACTGGACCAATGATTGTGAAGTCCGTAACACCAGTACATGTGGATAGAGTGAAGAGAGATACTGGATTGGTGTCATTCCATTCAGCTCAGAATATTCCAAGGGATGGAATTTATTACATGATCATTAAAGTTGTCGGAAAGTCATTCCCATCAAACCTAAATGCTAATACAAATGTAACAATTTCCGTTCAATGGAAGGCTCCATACGGATTCTTGTCGGCTATTGACTGGCCTCTTCTGAGGTATATCTTATTCTTCATTTTAAAAACCAATAAAATGTATGATTTCAGATTCTATAAAATCATGTGCGTGTTCTATTCAGCTCTTGCACTTATCTGGGTCTACTACTGCATCAAGTACTACCGCGACATTCTACGTATCCAATACTGGATTGGTTAGAGTTTCCTCAAAATCAGACGATACTTAAAACTCGTTTTTCAGGAGCAGTCATTGTCCTTGGTATGGTTGAGAAGGCATTCTTCCTCTCAGAATACTCTACTATGAATGACACCGGATCAAGTATCGATGGTATACTGGAGATTGCTGAAATAGTGTCCTGTGCCAAGAAAACAATGTCTCGAGTTCTTGTGATTATTGTATGTGTTGGATATGGAGTAGTGAAGCCACGGCTCGGACAAACGTTGAATCAAGTTGCTGGTGTTGGTCTCGTCTATTTTATCTTTTGTTCAATCGAAGGAATTGCTAGAGTGTCCAAGGTATCGAATTTTGAAAAATGTTTCTATTTGACTCAGTTTCCGCTCTTGTCAAATAAGTTTTTCGTTAACACATGATATCATAAACTGACAAAATGACAAAAACAAACAATGTCAGACAATTTCATGTCTCTTTTTAAAGCTTATCAGTATAAGAATTTTAGGGTGTGTTTCCTCAGCTAACTTGACACACGTTAACAGCAAAACACAAAATACAATGAATTCCAGAATTCTGTGGAAGCTACTCGCCAAAAACAGTTCGCCGCTCTCCCATTGGTTTTCACCGAGATGATCATCTTCTACTGGATCTTCACTTCTCTCGCTGCTACAATCCGCATGCTTCGTCTCAAGAGAAATGACGTGAAACTGAACGTCTACCGACATTTCGCTAACACTCTTGCTTTCTCCGTCATTGCATCAGTCATTTTCATGATGTGGAGTATGATTTATCATATCTTCCCAACATGTCGTGTTGATTGGAAGGAACTGTAAGTAACACATGTGTCAAATCAATTTTATCAATTAAATTACAGTTGGGTTGACACTGCTTTCTGGCACGTGCTCTTCTGCTTCATTTTGATTGTCATTATGATTCTCTGGCGCCCATCACAAAATAACCAACGTTATGCATTCACCCCACTTCTTGATGATAGTGAAGATGAGAACGATCAAGGTAAATAAAATCTTTTGTGAATTATTCAATACCAGCCAGTTTACCTGACTCCGGCAGGCCTACTGGCCTTTCTTCGTGGCTTCGCCACTCATTAGTTATGGCTGAAAGATCTACGCAAGGTATACAGGTGCTGGCTGTCGCGGATGTGGCCTCGGCGGTTGCGCGCTTGCCTGGTAATCTGAGGGCGAGGGTTCGGTTTTGGTCGCGGCCACTTTATTTCTTCTTGCCTAAAAACTGCGGACATCCTGACCAGCGGACATCGCCCTTTAGGATTTTATTATATAAGAATGATACATATATTGTTTCAGATGAAATCTTCAATGCATTTGCCCCAGGATACGATATCTTGACCGCAAGAAACTCTGGATCAGGAGCTGAAACCCGTAAACTGCGTGAAGCCGAGAAGGAGCAAGAAAGAAAGGATGAAGCCATCAAGGAGGATTTGAGATGGATTGAAGAGAATATTCCAACGACTCTTGCCGACACTCTTATTGGTGGATTGGATGACAACGAAGAAATTGAGTCGAAACAGCTGGAAGTCAGCAAAATGTTATAATTTGATACCTGTGTCATTGCTTTCTAATTTGGTTTGACAAGTTTTATGCATTCCACAAATCTCCGCTTTTTTCATTATTATTGTCTTTTTGATTTCCCCTTGACACTTAACCATTTAGGTGCAATACGGTTAGTCCGTTGCAATTTGAAATTCACGTGGTGTATAGTTTTATACGGTTGGTCCCTTATATTGTTTTTGGCCGGACCAATGTTTGTATGATAATTAAATTGTTGACTTAAAATTTAAATGCGTTTAAAAACATTTCGATCAATTGTTCAATTTTGGTTTCACTCATTTCAATATAGATAAAATATTGATTTTACTCATCTGATGTCAATTTTTAGGCATGCGTTTTGTGGCGGCTAAAACTGCAAGAGTCATTTTAACGGCAGCTCGTCGTGGATGCGTCAGCAATCAGCTCCGGTGAAAATTCAAAAGAAATAAAATTCTACAAACTAAAATATAATAGTTACCTTCATGGAAAAGTTAGCTTCTTTTCAATATTATTATACTCAGCAATAATAAGAGCTCAACTGTTGCAAGTTGATTCAAGTTTTTGTTTTCGTTTTGATATGAACTGTCCTAATGAACGTCAACCCTCAAATCTACGCTTCAATAAGAACTGCCTATATAAGCAAATAGAACTCAGTGTTAATCGGTTACTTTTATGTAAATAAACTTTATTGTACATCCTCCTCGTCCTCACCCAAGGATATAACAGCGGCGATCAGGATCGAGGACGGATCCCTAGATAGATCTAACGAACAATGTCAGTTGTACATGGTAAGAGAGGAAGGGGACCCCGGTGATCGTTTATTCGACATCGATATAGTGCCGTCGTGAATGATGTAGATCTTCAAATCACCTTCAGTAAGACCGATTTATCTGTTTCAGTTCTCTTGTGCTTTGAATTTTGCATCCTTTTTTTTATTCGATACCTAATCAGGTTAACATATTTTTGTTAATGTATAATATCTAACATATCAGTAACAGAATTCATTTGTTCGAGTTATCAACATGACAGATCACATAAAGACTTTATCAGCGAATGCTTTGATTTTCTTGATCTTCTCGATATTACGTCTCTGCTCGACGATGTTTTGCTTGAGAATATCGAAGCGTGGAGTGTTCCGAGGACTGCTGAGGATGTTATTGATTTCGCTGAGAAAAGCAGAAACCTGTCTCTGTCCCATCTCCTCGATATCCATTCTCATATCCATGAGAACTGGGTTCGAAGGTGGTCTAGCACGGAAGAGATCGCCATACGCTTGGATGATCGAAGTTGCTACACCGTAGAAAGCCTGAAATAGCAATATCAGAAACTAAATTTTTGCATTGGACATACGCTGCTTTGCTTGACCATGTTATATGGGTTTGTTCGGTAGGTGATTTCAAGTCTTGCAACTTTTTTCTCGAGCATGATGAGATAGACCTCGATGGCGAAGACAGTTCCCCTGAGACGGCGTGCAACAAGCTTCTCTCCAAAGGCTTCCTTCTCTGGTGGATCATCGAAGTACTGAAAGCCATATTTAATTATAGGCATAAACTAATTAAAGACTCACAGCTTTGATATCGCTGTGGTCATCAGCGCGCAACTCTTCAAGAGTCGGTTCACTTGGATAGAAATAGGAGAGGAAAGAGCCCATGTCGAAAAATAGACAAGAATGGTAAAAATGGGGGGAACGGTCGGATTATATAGACAAACAGGAGGCGGGGCTTAGAGTCTCGAAAAAGGCATTTCTGTGATGCTCATTGGTTGTTTACCACAATAATTCGAGAAGTTGAGAGAGAGAGAGAGAAAAAGAGAGAAGATACCAGGGATAAAGAGAGGGTTTCTTTACCGGGGTGGAATACCTGGGATAATACCTTCATGAAAAACGAAAACAAAAAAGCGAACATCGTAATTAAGAATGTTAAATGAACAGTTAGAGAAAGGGAGGTCCTAAAAAACAAGAGAAAGGGAGGTCCCAAAATAGAAAGTCACACCCAAGAAAAAAAGCGGTCCCAACCAGGAAATACTGGTTTCAACAGGAAAAAACTCGTTCATCAAAAGTTATCTTAAAAACGGTAAGTCTCAACGAGCATGGTTCTGTAAAAGACTCGTATCACCATGGGTGTATCAAAAGAAGATTGCTGTCAATTTTTAGTGTTAAACTGAAAGAATGTTAAATAAGTCAATAAGGCTTAAGCTATTCTATTTGTGGATCTAACGTAAGAATAATAAAGTGCATCGATATTCATCCCGAGTATTGTTTTTAAAGCGACCGTTCATTTTTGACATTTTTTTTTAGGACCAGTTAGGTCTTCAGGAATTTTCATTTCCGTTCGGGTTGTTTTTTCTTTGGACCTTTCTTCCTTTGCGACTTCTGAACCATGAAAGAGCCATCTAGTAATGAAATAGTTTCCTACATCCTACCTATTCGAAAGTTTGGTTGTAAATGGAATTGAATTAAGAAAATCTATCAAACAGGTACATCAAAACGAACAAGTACGTCAAATTAAAAATGTTAGATTCATCCAATGGACAAATAAAACTAATTTAGAACCGCGAAAGTTTAGCGCAACAACGCACAAATAAGTCAATTAGGTTACAAAAGTTGGCGGTAAATGTCTGATTAATGGGCATGGCTCAAACTAGGAACAACTTAGACTGCCGGTATGAGTAATATCTGGTAATAATTTATGCATCTGCAATGTTCGTTCATTTGTTAGAACGTATGCAAGAAAATGGAAAACCGTTTTCCGGACCCTTTTTTCAGTTGAATTTACGGACCGGAAAACAGTTTTCCAATTTTTCGCATAAAGCCTCTGGCCTTCTTTTAATGATCCTTTCTTATATGAATCAACTGATCCTGTTCATGAAAATTAGATAGTATACAGAATACTTTAAGAGTAGATTCTGAAATACAGATTTTCACCATTTCCTGACTGATCAATTGATTCCCAATTTTGAACGAAGTACATGTAATTAATAACCACACTTTTTGGTTTCAGAACTGCAATTAAAAAATGTTTCCTTCTTCTATTCGAATTCTAAACCATGAAATAATTCGAAAAGTTTTCTTTTTCCATTCTTTAAGTTAATGAGTGATATAACTTCTAAAATATCTGTAAAGCTTCATTCCTCTGACCATATAATTTTTTGTTTACTGTTTCACACAGACTTTCCCATCTTGATGCATTATAAATTTTATTCAATTACTGTTTTTGTTTATGAATGACACTTTTCACTATACGATTTTGATGACGATTTTTTTCTTTTAATATAAAATCTAAGAAAATAAAAACAAATTTCATAATCTTTCGAGAAAAAACAAGACAGTCAATAGAAAAACAAAAAAACTGTATATGTAGTTAGATCTTTTTATGAGGAACCATCTGGAAAAAAGTCTCGGGTGTACCTATTTTAATATGTATTACTGGTAGAGGTTCTCAAACGTCTTTTGTTCTGAGCCTTCTTTTTTGCGATATCCGAAACTGCTTTTTGATAAATACTAACATTTACTCAGATTTTCATTTTTACAATGCGATCCGAGAAGACGCTTCCGTAGCATTTCGAAAAAAAACGAGAATCTTCGAAAAAAGCTTCTTGCCGACTGAAATCTAAAAACGTATTTTACTTTTTCTGATCAAGTGGAGTAATAAAAATGTATATTTTGACAATGCTCGTTGGTCATTTGTTCAAAAATGTTGCTAAACTGATTTACCTATTTGGTTGTCAAACATTGCCTAGTACAGAGATATGTAGGAAACTTGAACTTTTCTGAAGAAACTTGAACTTTTCTGTTACAGTAATCTCTTGAAAATTTTCAAAAAAGTTGTTACATTGCAATTTGTCGACGGTGCGGATGAATAGGCCTATCAATTTTTCCAGATCCAGTAATCAATAGTTCCACTTCTAATGGCTCGTTGGACTAATTCGGAAGCAATCATCAGGATACATACCGTATTTACTCTAATAGTACGGCACGCCAAATTATTTTTTGTTATTTTCATTTCCCTGCCGGCTTAATAGAGAGTGTCAAACAATTAGAGGCTGCCGGCTTATTTTTCAACTCCTCTTCTAAGAAAATTGTCTCCTAATTTTTATCAAAAAGTGTCGAATATTGAACGAAAATATGTTTATTCGTCTGAGGAAGAAGAATAAATTATGAAAAGACCTACATGTGACAATCAAAAATATTCTGAATGGACAACTTGGTGATTAATTTAGGATCAACTAATTGAAAGAGTGCAAAGTAACTTTCTAGTTAAAATGGGAAAATAATCGATTTAAAAAACAATACAGCTGAAGTGGGTGGATTAATTAGCTAAGCTCCGCCTCCTTGTCTATGGAGAAAATGGGAAGATAAAATTGAAATATATAAAAAAAAATAACATATCAAGCAATCAAGATGATTTACATGTGATACAATTGGGCAACTTTTGGAGATACAGGGTGCGGCATAAATAATAGGATGATAGTTCGCTTCATTCCTGGTGTTCTGGGGCGTGGATATCGCCATAATAAACCCTCGGTAGTTTTCTAATATGTTTATAACACATATTAGTGTATGTTTTTCAAGTTTGAGTTAAAGTTTTTTCTAATTCTGGGACATAGGATGCGAAACCCTCCAGGCTCTCATTTCGGTAATTGCCAATATTGGCACGCCGCTGGAAACATCATTGCAGATGAGAAAAATTTCACTGTATAGGTTAACAGAAAAGCTCAAATCTTTTGAATCATTGTCAGAGACAGCCAAACTGTCTGTCAGAAAAGAGAATACCTCAATATGACTTCTCATCGTGCCTCCCTTTGAGGATTTGTGCAATTCGTGCAAAATCAAGAATTCATTGATTTTCATCAACTTAAAAGCAAATGTGAAACAAAATTGGGGCAGAAAACGATTTTTGGGGGTCACCATACTTTCCCGGGACAGAAATTTTGGTTACTGGGTCTTTCAACAAGATGAATCCTCTATAAAGCCATTCCCGATGATTAGAGGGCGATTTTCTGTGTTTATTACTGCTTCAGAATGGTCATCATCTCTGCTCAATTTGAATTCCAAAGATCACGACCTTTTGTACTATCATACCTATAAGGTTTCCACAAAAACCCATGTCAGTTTGAGTACCCTAATGATTGCGCATCAGATGACATGAAGCAATCTTAGCGTCAATTAGCTGCGTGCCTTGGTTTGCATTTATCTGAAGATATCGTCTGTAGTCGTCAAGGAAAATATCGGGGGATTCCAAAACTGTTAATGCTAATTGTTTTCTCATTGTTAGAGTAAACTTTTGTCGAAGTTTCATTTATATTCAACTATTTTTGTTAGAGTTAGGGCCAGGGATGTTCGGAATGGCCTTTTTCGGAATTTTCGGAATTTCGGAATATTCCGGTTTTCAAAATTTCGGAATTTCGGAATTTCGGAATATTCCGGTTTTTAAAATATCGGAATTTCGGAATTTCGGAATATTCCGGTTTTCAAAAGTTCGGAATTTCGGAATATTCGGAATTCGATCCATCGGACTGCTTTTTAGATATAAATCATACTTCCCCATTACGAAATCTCGAAAATTAGTGGAAAATTGACAAAAAGATTTCGAAAACGAAAAAAACAAAGTTAACGTTAATTCCGCTTTGACATACTGTAGTCCAAGAAGCTCTAATTCCAAAAAAAAGCTTTGAAAATATTTCGTTTCGGAATTTCATTCCGAAAAAATCTTTCGGAATTATTCCGACCGGAATTTCATTCCGAATTTTTTTCTCGGAATTATTCCGACCGGAATTTCATTCCGAATTTTTTTCTCGGAATTATTCCGGTCGGAATTTCATTCCGAAAATGGTCGGAATTTTCGGAATTTTCGGAATTCCGAATTCCGTTCCGAACATCCCTGGTTAGGGCGCTCGAAATCCATCCTATTATTTATGCCGCACCCTGTAGAAACAAAAATCCACTCAAATAACAGACTTCTTAACTATAAATGAAGTGAATGAAAATGTAAAGATTTTATGAGAATCTTTAGAAAAAAGTGAGAGGTACTAGGTATTTGAAAAGGGAGAATAAGAAATAATTGTGAGCCATTGGGGATCGTCTGATCAAAAAAAATTTGACAATAGGATGCTTGAAAAAATGGAATATAAGCTTGGTAGATGAAACGGGAAAATAAAAAATGAGGAGAAACTATCTAGTCTCCCAATTTGATTGCATCCGTTTTATTTTCTTTGATTTGTTCAAGTTTTTGTGTCGATATTGAACCACCAGAAAGTTTCCTTAACTCTTCATTTTCACGGCCATCTTCGCTATTATTTGCTCAACCGTATTTTTTGGCCAAGTAGGGAATCAATTCTCATGATATTGTTGTTTGAAGTTAGATTGCAGATGGAGACAGAATCCCGCCGCAGCGCTTGCAAGAGGTCATGGGAGAGTATGGCAAGATCTTCGACTAAAAAAAAGTTTTGGAATTTCCGCTAAGAAATAAAAATTCTCACCTTTACATTTTTCTGGAGTACGGATTAATCTTGACTTTCTTGAAGTCCCGTGTCAATTTCCCATTATAACTGACTTCTTGATGGAATCCTCTCGATGTTTAGCTTGAGAAAGACGAGAGTTGAATGGCTTGATGAACATTGAGCCATAATTGTTAGTGATTCCATCAATATTGAAACCATTCTTCTTGTCCTCCAGATGCCAGACTTGCTGTCAAAATTCCATGAGCAATTTCATTAATGGAACCTGCAAAAAATATGTTTCATGAATATCATAACAACATTTTTGCCTTAAAAAAACTGAGGACAAATATTAGAAATTCCTGTTTCATCGACACCAGATATGAGCATATCTGCAGAGCGGTGAAACAGACAAATACATAAACTCTGAAAATCGATGCGAAGGTCACCCCTCGATCATTCCATTTTCCCGTCGTCTCCTCTATCTTGTTATAGAATGATGGTAGCCGACATCTCACGGGTTCCGCCGTTCGCTATGGAATGTGTGGAGGAGGGGGGAGGGGGGAATCAATATTATTGTTCTGTTATTTACAAACAGTTAAACTGCCTCTAACAGGCCCCCAGATATCCATAGAATGTGCCGGAAACGTTTGGTTTGCATGTTTGGTAAAGTGGATAGTGTCTTTGTCAAGCCGCCCGAGAGGTCCCAGGTTCGACCCCTCGTTCGGCGGCCTGTTTTTATTCTCTTGCCAAACGACTGCGGACATGCGGATATCGTCCCCTAGCGTTTTATTATATAAGAATGATATAAAATCTCTCCTTACTGAAAAATAACTTAACTAATGTGATAACAAATTTTTGGAAAGTTTCATATAACTTTCAAGTCAGAGATCGATATTGCGAACACCAATGAAATAAGAACTTTAGTGTAATAATTCATATCAAAATATATTCTGAACTTGAAATTTAATTTTTTATCTGCCATCATGGGATCTGAAGAGAATTCGAGTTCAAAAATGATTCGGGAGTTATCAGCTGAGCAACATTTGAATGTGCCAGATCGGAAATCCCTAGTTTGAAATTACACTTTTTATAAACTGATCTGGGACTCCCTTTAAATCCCTCCGAATATGGTAATTCCATTTCTCATTCAAGGTCGTAGGCCCCGATATAGAAATGAAATTGGGACCGTAACTGGGCCAAAACTCAATTTTTGGACCGATTTTTTTGCATTCAGTATCAAATTGTATGGTGTATTGTTTTTTGTGGCTTGTTTGTGAAGTTGCCGAACAAGAAAAAAGACGCCAGAAAAATGGAAGTGCGATTTTCAAAAAATTCTCAAAACTTAGAGACTTTGCCGTGGGTTTTTTTTTTGAAAACACATAATTACAAAAACATTTTTGTGTAGAGAAAAAATTGCGTCGATTGATATAAGTTCCGGTCAGGCTTCCGTTTAAAAAATATTCAAGTGACCCAAAAAACAAAAAATTAGTGGATAGATTTTCGGTTTCCTCCGTTTCCTGAAAAATTATTTTACCAAAATTTTTCTGAAACCTTTATTAAATATCATATTTTTTGATACAAAAAGGAAAAAAAATAGTTTTAGCTCCATCCGACCACTTCCCGCCGAGTTACATTATTTTCTTAAAATAAAAAAAAAATATTTTTTTCTAATTTTGATTTTTTAATAATTTCACAACAAGAATCCATATCACTTTTTTTCCTCTTCCCAAAGATACAAATTTCATCATAGTTTTTCTCTAAATTCGGACCTTGTTGCGACAGGTTAGCCGATTCATCTTATTTTTATTATCATAGAAATATTAATCGCAGAACTCACGAAAATCTGAAAATTACAACATTTTATACCGTTATCCTGGTTAAATGTAATGTTTTTCAATTCCATTTTTTTCCTACTGGTCATCTAAAAAACCTGTCCCCGTTTTTTATGGATCCCTAGCCGTTCATGTTTATCAAAGTTAGTTTGTCTAAGTGAGCAGTCATGAATCTGTAACGAATGTTGGATGATGTAATAGTATGCATTTCTAATAAAGTCATTGTTCTGATAGTACGAAAATAACACAAACAATGTTTTATTGTTTATTGATGCATTGAATTCTGATACCATTAAAAACGTTTAGTTAGTTTTAAGCCAAACTCTAATTCAATTATGTCTGACATTCTGGAAAATGAGTATAGCTATTGTTTTCTTATTTATTCTGAAAAAACTTCTTTGAAACCAATGTTTGTTGTATACTTTTTCAATTTGAAGTATCTTCATTCACCTTCGATTTTTCTGTTTATATGTATTGTCATCTGACCCGAACGTTTGAGTGAGTTAGAAAAAGTGAAAGGACGTTTTGTTTCATCTCACTTTTCCATATATATCAAAATCACGTGAACCATCTTTGCGCAACCACGAAAATTTCGATTTGTAACACTAGAATTGTAATATGTTACACAAATTGTTTTTATAATGAGATGTACGCTTGCATGTCTCTCTTTTTTTCGATTTCATCTTCTTAAGGAGTAGTCTATGCAAAAATGCTAAAGAAGAAGCCTTCGGATGAGTATTTGAGAAGAAGGCGCAAAATAGCGTGAAACAGCCGTCGGCATCATACAATCGTAAGTGGGAGGAGACCTCCCGACCGGACGGCGCACGCAACAAAACGTAGACGTGAGAGACGCAGTAGACCGACCTGAGTATGAGAAAGAAGTGCGGAAGGGTGTGGAGACGCAGAAGAATGAAGAGACGGGTAGAAAGACGGCACAAAGACAGCTAGCAGTCACTCAGCTGATCATACCGAACTGCGGTCTTGCTGCCTGTACCGTCATGGAAGACGGTTGCAGTACCTTGGTACGGAGCTTGGAGCAAAAGTATCTAGATGATGACGATGAAATTGTACAAGACATCATATTCACTGGATTTGTAAGTGTTTGGATATCTAGACTTGTTCCCTCTGACTGTCACATGTTATGAAATTTAGACTGGGTGTTCACCATGTAAAATGGCAAGTCAACGTGCACTCGAACTTCTCGTCCTGAACAATATGAATATCGGCACCATAGGAGATTCTGAAAAGTTGGCGACATTAGCATCTCATGTTTCTGAGGTAAGAAAACTTGTTCTTTTCACTTTTTTTCTCTTCTTTCCACACTTCTCCTAGAACCCTCTCATTAGATTGAAAAATCACCATGTTTTTCGTTATGTTGTCTTTTTGTTTTTGTTTTCTCTTACAAAAAGCCAAGAGGGCGCCCCTACAGCTGAGAGAAAGATGGGAGAGACCACGTCACATGTGTTTTGGCAATTCGTGGATTGAAAAAAGATGGATGATTTGGAATTGATAAGAAATCATTGATCAGTCTATGCAGATGAGAATACACTTTTTGATTTATTTTTTTATTGCAGGCTGATCTCGGTTGGAATCAAATTTCTCAGTGGTCCGACGTGGCTTGCATCTTAAAAAATTTGCCGCATCTGCGAGTTTTGAACATCGGTCATAACCCGTTAAACCCCGTGGTATGTTTTTTTTGGTGCCCATGTGTCAAGTGACTATCAGAAAAATAGAACCAACAAAAAAGGGGGAGAATGTTTCATGTGACTTGGGCAAACTTGTGATAAAGTGGTGGAATGGCAGCGGTGTTTTGTTTGCACTTGTGAAGTGATATGAGAGAATTAGGAGATTGATATCAGAAAAATTACTGGCTGACGTTTTGAAGTTTGCTGGTAGAGTCAGACAGTTCTCAGAACTAATGGGCTACAGAACTAATAGTATAGCTTTGAACAAAGAACATCACACATTTTACAGATGTTTTTATTCCAGATCGACTATGAACTTCCAGTTTCCACATTGCACACCATTATTCTTAACGGCACCCATCTTCCATTCAAAACCCTTCAATCTTTCCTCTCCGTCCTTCCAAAAGTCACCGAACTTCACATGTCGGACAACCAATTTAACGACGATGACGACTGCGAAGAACCCATCAGCACTACTGTTCGAACCATTCATCTCAACAGGTATTATTGATTTTCTCTTTTCAACACAGCCGTTTTTTGTTTCGTTTCTTTTTGAGATAGTTCTTTGTGTATTGGGGAGACATATGATGAATGAGAGAGTGCGCAATGCAAATTCAACGCGCCGACACATTGTTTGTGTTCCTTTTCTTGTCGAGAGAAAACTGGAATTGAAATTTTCTTTTCTGTGGAGTAAAATGAAAAATTGATCTCTTCTCAAGAATTGAAAAGTAACCAAAAATTTTGATGCTTCAGTTCTGCTTCAGTAGACATATACATTCTCGATTTTCATTCTTCCATGCTCTGCCCGTATAGATGGCTCATATTCCAGAAAAAGAGAGAGAGACAAGACCCTGGTGTCGTTTATAATAATAACAACAAGTGGCCCGTAATGTCATTTTCTATGTGACATTTCACTGGCGCAATGCACACCGGAACCAGTTGAAAATCCGGGGGTCGCGTAAACTATTTGAAACGGAAATGAAATTATGTATGCGGCAGTAAACGTGAACATGAAAGTATGGTCATTCAAATGAAGTAGTTGGTTTTAGTCGTCGCAGGGAGGGGCACACATTATTTGAATGTGTCAGTCACGAGAAGTCGTCGTCCTTTAGTTGTTCCATTTCGGCCGCCAAAGTGAATGATGTGTTGGAAAAAGGGAATTTGAATTTGAATTTGGAATTGGATTACAAAACAGAAAAACACATTTTTCCTTTTTTTTTTCAGATGCGGGTTCCTGAAATGGTCGTCTGTGATGAATGTTGTTAAGCGATTCCCAAATGTGTGCTCAGTTTTTGTTTGCGAAAATCCTCTAAAAGATGTCATCCACTGCAAACAATTCGACCAACTCCCTTTTTGGAATTTCCTGAATCTAGCAAAAGTAAACACAGTTTTCTTGCTTGCAATCTACAAAAAGATGATTTCAGACATCAATTGACACCTGGTCAAGTCTTGACAATTTGAGTAAAATGACGACAATTACTGATCTCCGTATACCAAACATTCCGTTGTTAGACCCGTTTACAAACGAAGAAAGGTTGCATCTTATCATTGGACGTATACATCATTTGCGCGTGCTCAACGGTTCAAAAATATCAAATGAGCAGAGAGAGCAGTCTGAACGATTCTTCATTCGATATTATCAGGTATTGACATTATTATTTGTTATCAGCTGATCATTCATGTTTATAGGAGCAAAAGGAGAAACCGGCACAATACAAAACATTGATTGCAAAACACGGAAACCTTGAGAAACTAGTGAACATTGACCTGACACCTAAGAAAGAAGCTGTTGTGAAGTTGTTATGTGAAGAGAAAGAAGTAAACCAAGAGATAACAATCTCACTGGAACCAACGATACTCGAATTCATGAAGTAATACTTTTTGTTTCTTATTCTGACCAGTCATCTCTTTCCCTTTCCCTTTTGACTAGCTATAACTGTGAAGTCATGCATACTCTCTTTGAAGTAGTAATATGAAAAAGGGATAGAAGAAGAAAAAGTAGGAGAAGAAAAAAGATAAAAGACGGAGAATCCCCCATGATTTAATTAGGTTGAGTGTTGTGAAAAAGTGTAACGTGAGAAATGAAAACGGACTTTGACGCTTTCTATATCTCTTTTTACAGATTCTTGGATCCAAAAGTTGGTGTGAAGTACACCAGAATGAAGCTCTTCTTACTTCGAGCAGATGGACGGAGTGAAGATTTCACATCCAGCTCCTATAACATGCCATTGCATTATTTCAAAATTGAAGATGGCGATGTTTTTATGGTTCAGGTATGTAAACAAAGAAGAATAAAGTTTCCGAATCATCTCGTAATTGACACCATAATCCAAATACGAGTGGATGAGGACAGTAGATGATCTCTCCAAAAGCCGAGTAATAAGAGAAGCACTTGTTTGACCTCAATACACATAAGAGGGCCTTGTTGTCTTATTTTTCTTGTTCGCCGGAGGAGACCTATTATGCGCATACGTTTACCAATTAGGTAGCTGTTGCCACTAGGGTCACCTGTTCTTGTTTCTTTTTTCCGGTGAACACAAAGCTTGACCGCCGACAATGAAGTGAAAACACACATAAACACTGGCAGAATATAATTTTACGGAAAAGAATAAAAACGGGTTTTCTAGCCTGGTATCATAATCGAATTGTAATAAAACAATCAAAATTTCGAAAAAAAAAAAGATTTTGGAAGAAGTGAAAATGCGCGAAATAATGGAATAACAACCCGTTTATTACGCAAAAAGCTTATCTTCTTTGGTCAGCAGATGCATTTTTCTCGTATATTTCAATATTTTCATGCATTTTGAAGAAGGGATGACCTCATGACAAAGAATTCTAAGGAATAAGAAAACAGCAATGAATACATATATTTAGAGAATAGGACTTTGATATCTATGAAAATTATTTTTTTCAGGAAAAAATCGTTGTAACCAAGAGAAGACGCCCACCAAGCTCTACATCCAGCTCATCTTAATATCATTTTTTCGAATTGATCAATTATCAGTATTGAATCTTGTAAATAATTAGAAATTAGTTTCCTTGCCCTCTTCATCTCACGCAATTTTGAAATCTGCTTCGAAAATGTATTTTTTCTTTTCTTTTTTTAAACTAGTCAATTTCATGTTATTCCGCCAATATTTGGTCGAATCATATCTTTACGTAAATTTATGTTCTAAACCATCCCAGGTTTCTCAATTTCTTTTTCATCAGGTGAACTTTTTTGATACCATCACAGTTCAATTTTTCATTGCATTTATTAGATTTCATGTAGTTCCTTTCTTGATTCCTTCATCGTCACGCAATACATTTTTCACGCTATTTTTTATTCTTCTAATTCATAAAACAAAGCAAGTTGATTGAGAAGCACAAATCATCAGAAAAACAATTCCTAATTTGAGAGAGAGAGAGAAAAAGCAAAAGCGTATCGAATATATCAATTATTTCTTTGGTGGTCTTCCGGCAGATGGTGGACGTTTTGACGGCGTTGAAGAGCCGTTCGCTTTTTTTGCAGGTGCACCTTTCGCTGCTCCAGCTGTTTTTGCTCCATCTTTATTAGTGAGGCTGTCAACCTGAAAGGTTTGAAAATTGAATTAAGCACTAATTATGCAGGTTACCTTAGAATTGGTCCTCTCTCTGTCCCAGAATTGACGCAAGTTTCTTCTCAATATTTTACCGCATGTGCTGCGAGGAATTTCAGAAATGAAGAACACACCACCACGTAACTCTTTGAATGTTGCAATTTTTCCTGAAATAAAATAGGAATACATTTTCACAATAGAAAAGCTAACCTGAAACATATTGCCGAACTTCTGCGGAAGCTAGAAGAGGATGTCCTGAGTTTTTGACCACAAACGCAGCTGGAACCTCTCCAGTGACATGATCTTGTCTTCCAACCACAGCACAATCATCAATTCCAGGATGAGCACGGAGAACCAGTTCAACTTCTGATGGGCAAATCTGAAAACTAGTTAATAATCCCTAGATTTAGAAATCAAAACTAACTAGAGTTCCTTTGCACTTAATGATATCCTTTATTCTATCCAAAACATAAATTCTTCCAACTTCATCATAGAATCCAGCATCACCTGAAAATTACCTAAATTCCGAAACAATCACCTTCCATTATCTCACCAGTTTTAACAAAGCCAGTTGCATCGAATAGTTCCGATGTGGCCTTCGGATTCTTATAATAAGAAGGTGCGACTTGTGGTCCTAACACAATAATTTGTCCGGGCTGACGCGGTGGGCACAACTGTTTTGTTTCCCAATTAACCACTTTGAATAACATTCCAGGTAATGGGTTTCCAACTGACTCAATTTTATCGTCCTGGTAGGGAGACATGGTACAGATTCCACCAAGTTCAGTCATTCCAAAGGCTGAAATCATTTAGGTTGTTGAAATATCTAAGTGTTAATCACATTGTCTGAAATCTTTGATATTCAATCGACTCTTCATTATATTTGCCAAGTTGGAGTCAATTGGAGCACCCGCACATAACACACTTCTTAGATTCGGAGTTTTATAGTCATCAATTATTGCGTCAGTAGCCATCCAGTGTACAGTAGCAGGCGTTATATGCATCACGTTAATCTGATAATTATTTTATGGTTTCTTTAACAAGATCAAATATTACCTGATTATTAATCAAGGTATCCATGAAAAGTCGATTCGATTGTTTTGAAATTAGATACAGACTTGCACCATTGATAAGTGCATAATAAGCAGAAACAATTCCATAAATGTGAGCAATAGAAAGTGGTAATAAGAATCTTTCTTTGGCTTGAACCGGACCGTATAACGGTAAACTTATTTGTTGAATATTGATGATTAGAGATTTGTGGCTGAGTTCAGCTGCCTGGAATAATTAGAATGTGTATTAGAATCATTGGAAGTTCCTACTTTTGCAAGTCCAGTGGTTCCGCTAGTGAATAGTATTAACATTGGATTCTGGCCTGTAACAGGCTGTACAGGGGTTTGAACATCTTCACTATCTTGACCTGAATTTTCAACATCTCCGTTCACTTCTTTCAACTGCCCGGATATTTCTGACAATGGAGACGTCAGATCAGCCACGTCCTCAGCTAGAACTGCTCCGAGATTTCTGAAAGACTAACATTACTACTGTCATTCTTGGTTACTAACATCTTAGCCAAAGACATTTCTTTCACAAGTGGTGGTCTGAAATAAGGGAACATTAAACATGCAGAGTCAAAGCATGGCAAACTAAATTCTCACTTTTGTTTCACATCAATCGATCTGAAATTAATCATTTGTCTTCAACAGATGCTTATTTTAAAACTCAAACCTTTTTCGTGCACTGTCAACATTAATTCTCTCGGCTGTCAAGACATCTTCAATCTGTCGAACATGTTTAATTCTTCCTCCTCCTCTCATTTGAGCTTTCCTTCTAACATCATCTGCTTTTTGCATGAATTGATTCTCCACAATGAGATGGGTCGCTTCAGACAAATCGACTAATGTCCAGACTTCATCTGAATCAAAAATGTGATAAGGTTATGTACCTGATAGGAAATACTGACCCACAGTACTCCATCCATTAACTGCCACTGCAGAGCATCCGATTATCGAACATGCTAAATGAACAAATATTGCTTGACCAGTTGTACCAGTGATAACCGCAACTCGGCTGCCAGAAGTGACCTTTAACTTATAAAAGTAAACAAAAGGCATTAGAAAAATATCACCTGAAGCTCCCTCAATCGTGTTGCACACATTTCACACCAATTTCGAATTTCAGAATATCTCCATTGCTTTCCAGTATCAACATCAACCTAAACTCTGTGTTACAGGATTTTCTATAGAACTAACTTACAATTGCCAGATTGCTTCCATGAGAAGAAACTTTAGAGAAAAAGTAATCATGAAAAGATTGAACGGCAGTTTTATCCCAACTGATTTGAAATGGGTTCTGGATCTCCATGTTGTGTGAAGGCAACCTTCAGCGAATATGGAGGCGAAGAATGAATAGAAGAAGTGCAAAGGGCGTCAAGATCTCCTGTTTCACATCACAAATGCATACCAGTGCAACGGGCCACCAACCCATCGGATGACAAACATTTGCCATGTTTTACCATGCAATCTTGATACACTTGGTCAATGCTCTTCTTTTTTTCTATTTTTTCTCCCATTTGTGATGTCAAGTAGGGCGAGAGATCTTCTCGAGCGAATTGCTCAAATGGTAATTGTTGCCAAGTGTAAATGTGCGTGGCAAAGGTATTCAATTATTAGAAAAGCAATACTGATACGATTATTTAAAAGATTCCAGATCAAAATCCATGACTCATGTTAATTGTCTTCGAATTGACACTTGGATAGTGGAAGAATTGATAGAAGCTGTGGCTATAGCAAGAATGTGTGTTAGCTTGAAACATTTGAAAAATATAGATATGTATTTCAGAGAAAATGATTCATCAGACAATTCAGTGATGTACACGGAGAGTTTGGACAGTTTGAAGTAAAATGCTCAATTCAATAAAACCCGTACAAATCTAATTTCTTTCACAATAAACATTTCTATATTTCTGATTCTTTTTGTATCAAATAGGGAACACATATCGCCTGATTTCTAGATGGAATCATTATTCGTTTAATTGCATTTCCATTCAATCTCACAAAACCACGTTCTCCAAGAACTGGACGATCATAACTTTTGTTTTGAACAATGTACCCATCTTTTTCAGTGATGTCATCGGGTAAAATCTAAATGATAACATTAGTTACACATTTGTAGAAAGTTCAAACCTTGATGTTTGCCTCTTTCACCACTTTTGCCAGGTTTCCAGTTAATGGTTCATACAAAACGTTTTTGTGTTGATAATTAAACTGGAGCAAGTAACTCATTCCCAGTTCCCGAGCTTCCTTGGAACTCAATACGGCACCACGGACTAAAATTGAATTTCTTTCGTATAGTTCATTTTGAAATTTTACCTTGCACAAGCTTTCCTCCTGCTGTTTTAATTACTTCTATTCCAGTATGCTTCAGTAAATGTTCTCCTGCTTGTAAGCCACTATAAATGAATATGATGTTGAAAGATTTTCAGTTAATTTGTGAATCTTACGTCATCACCGCTCCTTTTGCATCTTCCATCTTAGTTCCCAAATAATGAATCTTTCGAATATATTCCGTACCAGCCAGGTCAATACACATGGTAGCTCTGAAACTTTTTCATTTTCATTGTCATTACTACAAAAGCAAACTCACAAAGATAATCCAAAGATGATATATGCCATAGTGAAAAAGACATAAACCTGCTCATTGGGCACAATATCTCCAAAGCCAACAGTTGCCATTGTTATAAAACAAAAATAAAACGCTTCGAAATACTCCAAGTGCTCCCATGACTAAAAACAACAAAAGTGCGTTAAGAGTTTTTATTTTTGTCAAAACCTGAAAAAGAAATCCTCCGATTGCAGTATAAGCCAACAATACGAGTAACACCATGAATACTGGAATTCTGAGTTCATCTCCGGTGGAGTCTTCTGAAGCAGAATCGATATCGTGCAAGTTCATTGAACCAGCTTTGGATGATCCCATAACGGAACCTGCTCTTGATTGAGATTGAGATCGGTACTGACTGGCTATTTTCTTTGATTGTCTACGAAGCTGAAATTATCAGGTTACCCCTTACATTTCAAATTGTGTTTTGTTGGTTGGTTAAGATCTGTTGATGTTTCCAGTTGTTTTGTTATTTGTAGTATGTTTAGTGCGCTCATTCACAGGCATTCTTGCTCTTTTATGCAAAGATTCTTTTTTTTTCTGTTTCTAGAAAAAAGTGAAGAGTTAGAAATGCATAAGAATGACAAGTTTGTGCTCTTCACATTTGTCAACAATGTTAGTTTGGTGTAGAACTGAAAATATGGATGCGGAAGAAGTAGAAGAAGAAGAATAAACCAAGGATAGAAAGAAACGAAAAATAAGTGAACTGAGAAGTGAATGAGGGATCTTACCGCGTGCGCAACACTACTTCTGCGTCTTGCTATCAACTGAAAATAAAAATGAGAACAAAAATCATTCAATTGGAACAACAAATCTTCTGACATTCCGATACATTCATATTTTAGAGTTGAATAACTCACCTTCCTTTTGAAACCACGATATGATTTGTATAGGTAGCTTAAGAATTCAGAGAGAAACTTTCCAATATCCGCGATTGTTACAAGAAGAAGTGGGATTCCAAATAATGCAAAAATGATGCATGCGACACGACCAGTTACAGTAATTGGCACCAAATTTCCATAGCCTAAAATTCGAAAATTGAGTTTTTTCACTGATATTATTTTTTCATTTTTTATTCTAATCTTTAATTTCTTATGTATGATATCACTTTATACTCATGAAAATGCAACTTAACCGGAAAGAAAAGCATACAAAGGCGTTTTCACTTTGAATTTCGGAGTTTCAACCCTCAACAAATACACGATATGAAACCGCAACAAAACACCCACGGTATCATTTTTTTTCTTTTTTATTGACAGTAGAATCATAAGACTTCCGTTTATAATTAACTGAAAAAAGCTCACCAATCGTCGTGATTACTGTAGCTGCGAAGAACATTGAGTTTGGAAATGTCCATAACACTTCGTCTTCTCTTGTCTTATTTAATAGATGCTTTGCGGTGATGAACTGATTTCGATAAGCTTGAAACATATTTTTCACCAATTGCTCGAAATATTCTTGATTTATAGCGTTGAAAGCTTCTCTTGATATCCGATTATCTGAGTCCTGTAATTTCTACCGTAAAATTGAAGGAAAATTTGAAAAATTACTTGAGTAATATTCCAAATGTGATCTTGAAATTCATCTCGAAGACCCAGTATTGTTGTCAATTCATGATTTCTGGTCTGAAATTCTAAAATAAAAAGATACACATGTAATTCTCACCTCTAGTTCCTTCGGGGCTTCTAGATATCGAAAAAGGAACGCTCCTGCTATTAAATACAAAAATAATAATATCACCAAGCCGACATGAGGTAGAATTCGTTTTGCATACTAAACAAATTTTCGAAATTAAAATCGCTATGAAAGATTACCAAAAACAGTTTTTTCTCCTTAGTCTCTACTTCTGTTTCATCATCTGAAATTGGTGGTCCAGCCGACGTCAAATCCATTTCCATCGGAATTTCATTGAGTGACGATAGCGAGCTATCCGAGCCCTTCAAATAATTTTGTTTTCAATTTGAAAATTAAGTTCAAATTACCATATCAAAAGTGTCGGCCGCATTATGAGTGTACATTTGAGTAGTTTAACAGAAAAATAATTGTGGTTGAAATCCAGCAGTCAACTACTGCTGGACTCTTTTCCTCGAGACAGCAAGTGGAAGCAAAAAGGGGGGGGGGGAATAATGAACAACTGGTGGGTCCGAAGAAAATCACTACATTGTGAATTGGATGAGAAGTGCCGACGACGCGTATTACACAACGGGATGTAATGACGGAACATGACGTTTTTTGACACGTTGTTGAGAAATTTTTGATATATTGGAAATATGAAAAGTCATTTTTTGAAGTGATGATATTTAGCATGAGTAACCTCAGTATCTTCGCCACAAAAAGGCGGTGACCTGACATTCGGAGAAGCGTTTTACGATGACGAGATGATTATTCCTGATTATTTCAACGATTTATTCACATTTGTCGACGAACAAAATTACCTCACCCTGTCTAGACTGAGAAGAAGTGCTATTTCAATTTGCTCAAGATAACGGCTTGCGGTTTTGGCACTTATCGCCACCACAATCGTACTAAATTACTCTCCTTCTTTTAATTCGTTAAATTATTCAATAACGGATCTATGGTGACTGTAAGTTTTTATCAGTCGTTTGGTTCTTAACGAGTTATTTATCTATAGAACTGAGGAATTATATTATTAGCATTCGACGTTGATTTCTGATCTTGTGAGGTTCTCGAAAGAATTTTTCGGAATTTTCATTCTTATCTGTTACTAATATTTATGGTATTCATGAATTTATCATAACTGACACCTGTTTCATTGAACTCTTTTAGTCAATATTATCTGATAGATATTCCCTGCCATCAACAACTGAATCATAATCGAAAAGAATCGAAGAATGGACACGTTTGTTTTTCTTATCATTATCAAACCACATGAGCCACCATCTATTCAGTTTTTATCGTTATTAGTAATTGTGGTCAAACAGAATTCTTTTGTATTTCATAACTTTATTTCGAGATAATTGCAGAAAAAATAACGTCATCTGCTGATTATTCTCATGACTCAGTTATCGATGTATCTGTCTACAAACGATTTTAAATAGGTCATTTTGAAAGTATTCTGTCTGGCTTTTTTCAGGTAATCGTTAGATGCAACAACAAAGTACTGAACAGCAAGAATCAACGTCGACTCCCCCACAGTTAACTTCGATTTTTGACTGTATGTCAACAACCTCACACGCAGTCAATAGAGTGAGTCTTTTACCTTTTTTTAATTGTTTTGAAATCATTTTGAAATTTAACACTGAGCATGATTGCCTATTCACAAGTACCGTATACTGTAAGTTTTCCCAGTTAAATTTTCAAGCTTTGAATACAAATTTACTGATTTGTCGTAAACAAGATGATCATCAATAAGAAGCAGTATAAGTTGAATAATATTTCAATTTTTCAAAACACATAAAAAAAACTTAGTTCCCTGAAACGTCAATCAATTCAAGTTAATTATTTGCTCATAATGATCATTTACCTCATTTTTAAAAGTTAAGAAATACTTCAATTTTGAAAAAGTCGATTGTATTCTAGTTCAAAGCATAAACTAATTATGTCCTGACTGACCTTGCCATAAATTCAAAATTACTCGATTGACACACTTAGCCGATCATTTCTCATTTCTTCGGGCTACAATTTCGTGGTTTCTTATCAATAACCGCTTTTTGACATTCTTGACAAACAATGACTCTTGCAACATTTATAATGTTTAGTTTCTAACCTTTCCACCGGTGAATCTAGTCACGTCTCTTCCTTATTTTTAATACAATTATTTTGTGCGTACGGAACGACATTTCCTAAATACGATTCGGAAATTACTCATAAAAAATAGTAAATTTAGCTCAAATATTTGAGTCATCAAAAAACGACGCCTTGTAATTTGTTACTGATAAATTTCTTCCAATTCGAAAAACTATACTTTTGTTGGCAAATTTCAAACTAAGTTAAGTTGTTTAAAAACGAATGAGTCAGTTTGATAAGAGAAACTGTTATTAAATCGAAGCATCATCCTCTAACTTGTCAAACGTCACTCCTGCACAACTCTTATTCAATTTCATATCAGATCGTCACTTCGCCCGCGGACGAGTCAATTTTCAGTCGTCAAAAGACGGTTTTTGAAAGTTTACAAATGCTTGCTAGAGGTCCACCACCAGTTGAAGAACATATGAAACGGAAAAAGGCGAGATTAGATTTCTCCGAGGTAAGTAATTCCGTCTTTTGAAACTATAATAAAAATTGTTTTCAGCCATCATATTACTCAGACAATTTACCAGGAACTCCATCAAGCACTCACAGCAGATGGAATCCACCTCCCAGACTTCCACCATTATCGTTTTCTTGTGAGTAATATCAGAGAACAATTATTTAAAATAATATTACATTTCAGCATATATACCACCTCCAATTGTTCCAATTCCTCCTGTCACAGATGAACCCATGACCGATGATGAACTTGTTAGAAGTATGAATTCTTTTCTGATTCTTAGATGATATTTCGTTTCAGTGAAAGGTCCTTCTCGGTTAATCGGGTTCCTTGTCCATATTGCAATGAATGAAAAAGCACGACGAGCTTTGCGATGGACTGGTAATGGATTAGAATTTGTTCTTGTTAACAAGGAGTTGGTTGCAAAAATGTGGGGAAACAGAAAACATAACACAAAGGTTAAAGGCTTCCGTGAAACTCTCAATCAACTTTAATTTCAGGATATGGATTATTATAAGCTTTCAAGAGCTATTCGTGAAAAGTACGATAAAAAAGACAAAAATCCTAAACCTGGAAAATTAAGAAAGGGAACAAGTAAGTTGTTTTATTCTATTGTTTTCCACTTTATACTTCACTTCCAGGAACATATTCGTATGTGTTTACTGAAAATTCCTATCAAGATCTTTTCAATCAAACTGGAAAGTCAATCGATTATATCACAAGTTTTGCAACACAAATCGGGAACAAATATCATGATAACGCCGACCTCAACAACTTCAACTCACCACTGGCACCCAGCCCATCAAATAGTGATTAGAAGAAGAACAATATTGGCATTGGAATGGTAATAACAGGAGGATGGTTGCAAAAACAGTCATAGTGCTCACTTCAATGTTTTATCAATTCTCTGTTATGAGGATTCACAAAATTACGGTTTTTTAATAGTGTTTTTCTTAACAAGTGATTATGTCTAAAAAAGAAGAACACCTTATTCTATCCCTTGTTCGGAACTCATAATCATTTATATCGCGGTGTGTGCAACATTCTCAAAATATAATCAAGCTAGAATGTCACAAAAACTTGATGAACAGTACAATGTTGTCAAACAATAAAATTTATGCACGTTTTTTCCATGTTTGTACAGTTGTATACCTCTTTTCATCTTCTTTTCCTCTCTACAATCCTCAAAATATCTATTTTCATGAGAAAAAAGGTTATTCATCGATTCCCGAATACGTTTCTCTCTTGTTTTCCTTTCTTCTTTTGTCTATTAGCTTGTTTTTTGGTCGACTTCAAAAGAAACGGTGCTGAGTCAGTCGAAGACATTTGTGACGGTATTTATGATAGAAAACAAGGCACTCGCTTCGCTTTTTATTCTCTTATCATTTCATCACCACCACAAACTAACTCACAAATATGTTTGATCGGAGCTGGTTCGAATTTTATGCCGGAAAGTGTCATTTGAGAAGAAACTGTGAGTGATATGAAAGTTGTAAACAAAACGCCTTATGTTCAGCATATGAGTGGTTGTGGTCATTTTTATTCAGATTGTGCATGAACCCCGAGGCGTGCTCTATCATCACTTTTATCGGTTGATAAAACTATTCTAAAAAAAATGCAGTTAAATTTTCAGGAGATGGTCTCAGATTCAGAATTCTTGATTTGAAAGCATTAGCATTTTTGTATTATTATCCAAATGATCGGTACATTTTCACAGATAATGTTTTGTGGCTCTGACATCTATCATTGAACAAAAAATGATTTCAGGAGGTGGTTAACCTTTTTAAAAGTGCACTCGGCCGAAATCTTGCAATTTGCAATTGCTGGGCAATAAGTAAACCACAAACATCGATAACATCAATTTCTCCATATTTAGATAACGATGTATACGACTTCACAAGTTTGAGAGAAAACGAAATGATGACATATTCGGGGATGAATATGGAACAACTTCAGAATTATGCATATTGTGTTAGTCCGCAGAGAGAATATTATAATGATTATGTGGATGATGATTCGAGAAATGAAAAAAGTTAATTTATATGCATACAGATACTGATCTGAATTTTGGAATTGTATTTTTTCTAATTAACATGACATTATTTTAAATAAATAATATTACCAGAAAATTCGATTTCTTAAAAATGATACTGAGGTTTAAAATTCAACAAGTTCCTCCTTGTTGAACATGTTCAAATCTTATTTTTTAGTTCTTCAAAATCTTCTTTTTTCAAATGCGGTTATCTTCAAAAGGAAGCAAAAAGAAGGCGAAAAAAGATGAAATCCCAAGTTTTTTCACCACAATGGAACAAGAAAAACCAACGTCTTCGTTTTGTTCGAAGCGACTTGTCTCATTTTTCCAGAAGGCCTTCTTCGCCATCTTTCTCTCGTTTCTCAAGTAGAAAACATGATAGAAACCGATCTCTGTTTGGCTCACTTTTCTGCTCTTTTCTTTCTTTTTTGCTCATCTTTTCTGCATTTTTTTGTTGTGCTCAATGTTTCTTGTTTCTTTTTTGGCTCGCGACATGATTTGGTTTTGACATGGATTTTGCTCAATTTTTATTCGGATTCTATAAAACTTTCATCAGAAATCATCATTCCGGTAGAAAAATTATTCAAAAATAGAAAAACACGAAATTTTTACTGTATTGAAATTAATACTGAAATCAAAACTCAAAAAACAACTACCTGAACTTTTTTTTTTGAAAATGACAAATTAACATGTGTATAAATAGTTGTACCGCTAGTGTTTGTCAAGTTGAAGAGCTTTTCCTCCCTTTTTCTCGGTCGTTTTCTCACAGACTGCTAGCAAGACCCCAATCTGATGAGTGTGAAAGAGAATCGAAGAGGCGCCAGGTGAAAGAGTCCAGCCACACAAGCCATCTCCCCACTCGCTGCACCAGCTCATATCCACCAATTTCGTGTGAATCTCGCTGCCCTCTTTTTCAAAAAAAAAAAGAAAAACCCCTTCTTCTCGGATTTTTTTGGCATTTACCAAAAAAGAAATCTGAAGAGAGGTCGCGTCCCTACTTTCTCATATTACGTCACTAAAATCTGATCATCATCATCATTCGAAATAAACATGTCGTCCAGAAAGTAAGTTATGATTTTGACTATCATAAAGATATGCGGAAGTTGAAAACATTGTTCAGAAGTTGTTTTTTTGTGAAGAAGTTCTATAAACTAGTTTTTTCCGTGATACAAGATCCGTGACCATGTTAGTTTGAGTGGTCCCTTCGGACCGATTCACAATTTTTGGTTCATTCCTCGAATGTTCGCTTCTCTCTTTTTTCCTTCTTCCTTACAAATTCAATTTTTGAATAGAAACCGTTTTTTTTCTTCACTCAAAAAAAAAAGAAAAAGAAAATAAAAACTAACCGAATCGGATAGAATGTGAAAACCCATAAATTTGAAGGGCGAAAAAGATAAATTGGTTTTGCCTTGAGTCCAGTGAGGGATATCTTCTCTTCCTCCGTATCTCAAACAATTTGATGTGATTCAGAAGAATAATGAGTTTTTTCAGAGTTTCCCGTGCTCACTACGACGAGGACGAACTCCAATCCGCGGCAAACATGAGTCTCGTCGCTGAAGGACATTTCAGGTTAGGGACATACAAAAGAGAAAAACAGATTACTGAGAAAAGTGTAATTTGACTCCGATTATGGGTAATTTAGTCATAAAAATGGGTTGGAAAGTCATGAAAAGTGGAAAGGGGCTCAAAAGAAATTTAACCTACAATTCAGGTTTCACTCCTAACCCAACCGGATCTTTTCTCTCTTATTTTCCAATTTCAACATAAAAATCAAATTGAATATCCATAGAAACGTTGTATCCCATCAACCCTCTTTTTTACGATTTCCGTAACCAGGAGAGACAGCTCAGGACGTCTCTTTTTCGCTTTTCATTTCATTTTCTTTACTCCCAATTTGCCTTTCGTGTTGAAAATCCCGCCTGGGAAAAACGAAGATAAGCCAAAAAAATTGACCAAAGTTGAACGTTTTCAACTACTCAACTTTGATTTTTATGAAAAGTTGTCTAGAAATAGAGTGAATTTATTACTTGTTTGCTTTTCATCCGTTTTTTACCCTTACTCTTTGAGTCAAACTAGTTCAAGTAGTGGAGGGATATAGTTTTTCAGGATGAAATTAGAGAACATCTAATTTTGGAAGCCACTATGACGTGATGACGTATTCTCGTCATGAAAAAACTGAATATTTATTTTTAGGAGATAGAGAAACATATATTCAATGAGTTCGAGAATTCTAGTCATTGAAATTGGGGGTTTTTACTTGAGATACCAGACAGCTACGAAATTATATCATTTTGATTTTGTTAATATATGATAACATTAAAAATACTACCCACGCAAGATACAAAATTTTGTGGCCCTTCAGTAAATTTGTAGTTAGAAATCATTTCAAAAAAGTATCAAGGAAGTAGAAAAAACAATCGTACAATTATCTCTTCTCAAATAGCAAACCCCATACTTTGAGAGGGAACTTGCCATTTCTTATGCTTTTTTGCACTTCAAGAAAAAAGTTTTCGAAATTCAGATTTCCATTTTTTTTTTCTACAAAATAGTTGAGAGAATTTTTTGATTCAGCCTTATTCTTTCTCTCCAAAGTTCGAAATAAGACA
Organism: Caenorhabditis wallacei; assembly: GCA_963932035.1. Classification (NCBI taxonomy): domain Eukaryota; kingdom Metazoa; phylum Nematoda; class Chromadorea; order Rhabditida; family Rhabditidae; genus Caenorhabditis; species Caenorhabditis wallacei. The sequence goes on along the minus strand of OZ009931.1, from coordinate 8,479,014 downwards.
AACTCTGTCAAATTGGGGTGTTGAACTGAAAAAGGGCATGATCGTGCTGAACTTAGTTAGTGCCTTTCCCAAAAAATAGACTTCCCTCACTTTGGATATCATCATGCAATTCTCATCTGCCACGCACTCTTCCCCTAACGCTGGCAGCCTTCTTTTTATGTGTTGAAAAAAGAGAGGACATTCTTGTACTGGCATTCTAGAATATGCAATAAATGCACATAAAAGCTGAGGTTTCGGAGGCCCCTTTTGAACGATGCCGTTTTTGGTTTTTGGGGAGAAGACGTTCTTTCTCATTTTAAATGTCATCCTTTTTGTTTTACGAAAAGGAGTGGGGTTTAACGTGGTATTTTGAGAAAATTAATCTCATTTTTGTACGAAATGCGTGGTATGGGACTCACTATATAAGGGAAATGAATTTCCGGTTTTTGCTAGATTCTGAAAATTTTCATCCATTTTTAGTAATTTTAAATTTCAACCTTCCTTACTCATACCTTATTTATCATACCTTACAGGGGAATGAAGGAGCTTCTCTCCACCATGGATCTTGACACGGATGCCAACACCATTCCGGAGTTGAAAGAAAGAGCTCATATGCTCTGCGCAAGATTCCTTGGCGGTGCATGGAAGACTGTTCCACTTGAGCATCTAAGAATCAGTCGTATCAAGTTAGTTTATCTAAAAGATTGTTTGTACCGGTGTTCTGAAATTCTAGAGGTGGAATGAGCAACATGCTCTTTTTGTGTCGTTTATCGGAAGTCTATCCACCAATTCGTAACGAACCAAATAAGGTGCTTCTTCGTGTCTATTTCAATCCGGAAACTGAGAGTCACCTTGTCGCTGAATCTGTCATTTTCACGCTTCTCTCAGAGCGTCATTTGGGACCAAAACTCTATGGCATTTTTAGTGGAGGACGTTTGGAAGAGTACATTCCGGTTGGCTCCTTAGAAGCTTTGATTCACAATCTTATAATCTCATTTGCAGTCTCGTCCATTGTCCTGTCATGAGATTTCTTTGTCTCATATGTCCACCAAGATAGCCAAGCGTGTTGCAAAAGTACATCAATTGGAAGTTCCAATTTGGAAGGAACCGGATTACTTGTGTGAAGCCCTGCAAAGGTTCTTGACTGAAAGTTTCAGGTTCTTTATAGTCAATGATCATTTCAGATGGCTGAAGCAACTTACCGGCACTGTTGCAGGGGAGCATCGTTTCGATCTTCCGGAGGAATGCGGGGTTACAAGTGTCAATTGTTTGGATCTTGCTAGAGAATTGGAGTTTTTGAGAGCTCATATTTCTCTTAGCAAGAGTCCAGTAACATTCTGTCATAATGACTTGCAAGAAGGTAATATTCTCTTGCCAAAGGCATCATCTGGAAACATCCGTATGCCTTCATTGTCGGATGAGACTCAAGCATTGGGAAATAGTCTTTCTGCATTCAACCCTGCCGATCCAAGACTTGTTTTGATCGATTTTGAGTATGCAAGTTACAATTATCGGTATGTGTCATATATTTGGAATTCCAAAATGTGAACGTTTTGAATGTTTTAGCGCTTTCGATTTCGCCAACCACTTCATTGAGTGGACCATCGACTATGACATCGATGAGGCTCCGTTTTACAAAATCCAAACAGAAGACTTCCCGGAAAACGACCAGGTAAGTTGGCCTAAAACTTGAAGTGTCTAAAGTACTAATTTCAGATGCTCGAGTTCTTTGTGAACTACTTGCGTGAGCAAGGAAACACCCGTGAGAACGAACTCTACAAAAAAGCGGAAGATCTCATTCAAGAGACTCTTCCCTTCGTTCCAGTATCTCATTTCTTTTGGGGAGTTTGGGGATTGCTTCAAGTTGAACTCTCACCAGTTGGATTTGGATTTGCGGTAGAAATTTTAGTACAAGTCTATTAGAAAACAATGATCATTTTCAGGAATACGGAAGAGATCGTCTCTCACAATACTTCAAACACAAGCAACTTCTTCAAAACCTTGCTCATCAGCAATAATTTGGCATGATCTCACTTATTTTTCTTATAACATTTGGAATTAACCAATTTTAATTAACAATATTTTTCTTACAGTCCCACACATTTGTAGTACTAACCTGAACCGTCTTCATTTTCCATTTCCATCATTGTATAGTTTACAATATAGCTTCGATGGGTGTAGTTCGAATAAATTCATTGAACATTTATCGCAGCAATTACTTTTTAGTCACATTTAAATTCAGCAGTACAAAAAAATCGGTATCGAAACGGCATTAGCTGGGAAATTACATTACATACCCGTCTTACAAAGCAAAAAAAATGAATAAACACCAAAAAAGGTTAAGAAAATTATAATTTGAATTTCTCACGACCGTACACTTCGTTGGTAATGAAATTAGAGAACTTTTCATCTTTGAGCTGCTGAGCTCCTTCTTTTCCATTTTCGAGGAATGCCAAGGAGAGTTCAATTGCAGCTTGAATGCACAAAGATGATTCGGTTGCTCCCTGAAAACTGACTACTATGATAAACTTCTACATTTGTGGGTTTACCTGAACTCCAAATTTCTTTGCAAGCCACATTGGAAAGATGAATGGGAAGTCAGAAAAGCACTGATGAACAGCACCATTCAAAGTCAAAACAAGATTTCCACTGTTGTGAGGAAAGATTTTCTTCATAACATCCAAATTCTCATTCCATTGCCAGTCACCAACATTCAAAAACATTGTCGGTTGTTTTGCTTGCTCTTGTTGGGTTGAATCCAGTGGGAACATCCAGCCGTCAAGAACAATCGCTTTCTATAAAATATGACATTTTTCATGTTTTGATTGACGTTGTTTCCTACTTGGAAATCGGTTGTATAGGCAGATGAGGCCAATGAAGTGGCTCCTCCAAAGGAATGACCAATAACTGAAGCCGAAGCCATGACTAACTTGTTCTTGAACTGTCCCCAGTTGAAATCATTTCCAATGAGCACTTTTTCAGGTACAGTACCCAGGTTCAGTTGCTCCAAGACATTCAATGCTTTGACACATTCTGTTACCCGTTTTCCGACCTGAAACACATGACAAAGTTCATTATTGTTGAAAGATGTAACTTGGTTGTTTTTCGGATTTGTTTACGATGACGAAATTGTATTGTGACAACAGTTCAAAGTGTCAATACTCAAAGTACACTAATATCCATCATCTAAACACGTCATACTCACTTGCTGGTTTCTGATCTTAAACTCATTTCTCTCATTCTTTTCAATCAACTTGATCTTGATCGGCTGCTCCACCAATTCCCCATTTTTCTCTGACAGCTGATAGGTCCAGCACGCGGAGTGGTCCCTGCAAAAATTACAACATGATCTTTTCTCACTCAATCCAAGGATTTGTCTACTTATGCTCGACAGCTGCGACAACGTATCCGTGGGAGGCAAGCGACGTGCAATAGGTGGAGTAGAAAGTGCGCGAACCACCAAGGCCATGGGAGAACACGACAATCGGCCATTTGTCACATTTTGTTGACAGTTGAGCATTCTCAATGCAGTCTTCTCTGGAAACAAAGGCATTTCAGTATCCATTGTATAGGAAGTGAGCTAACCTTTTCTCACCAACTACTGTTGAAGTAAGCAGATTCATTTTTTGTGGGGATTGTCCAAGATATTCTCCGAGTCCATGTGCATATTGAGGCTTTGGAAGCCATAATGGGAAAGATGAAATATCAGTTATCTGTTAAAAGATTACGGTAATTTAAGGGAAATCTTTGACCTATCTTCAATATTCTCTCATTAATCTTCTCTTAATCGTATCAATCAAAAAGGATTAATTGCGACAAGTTGAGAACATTCTTTTCACTGAAAGAAGATCACGCCATAAATTTTGCAAAAATGATACTGTTCTTTGCGGGGGAGACACAATTCAAAAGTTCAATTGATGGGGATTCATCGGGAGAATTTTGAAAATAGAAACAATAACTAATTCACTTCATAATTGAGTAGAAGAGTCGTTTTCTCATTAATACTAAATTGTTTTCATCTTTTTTTCAAACTCACTTCAGAATCCGTTGGATAGTAAAGTCTCATAAACAATCCACGATCTCCCAAAACAGTTCCATCGATCATCAAATCCTTGCACCCGACTTGAAACTGACCCGACACCTTTCGTGTAAGAACTTGCGGTGACGAGATGAAACTACCCATTGTTTATCTGGAAACCAATCTAAAATTAAACCTTAAAACTCGGGTGGAACATTGATGCACTTAGGGGAGAAAGAGAAAACAAAAGGGAAACGAGAAACGGGCCAAAGTGAGAATGGAAATGAAGGCTTTCCTCCTTTCTTTGGAACTACAAAAAATAGAAGGGTTGGCAGCAATTCGACTAAGTCGTAAGAAAAAAAGAAAGCGAAAAATGGATGGAGAAAAATTACAGCCTGCGCCGTCAGAAGCGGATGAATTATTGCAAAGAGCTTACTATAAACATATTTTGATGTACATAGAGAGAGAGAGAGAGAGAGCAGCATCTGTTTCAGTTCCAACCACAAATTTCTCTTTTCCTCAAGGAAAAAAAGAAAACAAAAATTGTATACTTTCGGATGCGATTTTCATTACTCGAAGACTGAAGGCTACCTTCGTCTCTGTTTGTCTGTTTGTCTCTGTCAAGGGCAACACAAAACGGGACAAAAATCTTGAAGAGGAAAGGGAAATGTGAAAAGAAGAGGGACATACTGCAGGAGGGAAAGGGAAGGATGTCAACGAAAAACATGGACATGACAGAGGGACCCCGCTATCGGTCATGAAAAAAAGCAGAAGAGCAGCCAATCAAATTGCCGAAACACAGACGCACAGGAGTATGAAAAGAAAGCGAAGAACTAGTGAGAATTGCTAAAACGAAGTGCAGAAAGAAAAGAAACTTGCATCAAAAGTAATGGGGGACAAAGGTTTGTTTCTCCTTTGAAACCGTGTCCAGTTGGGTTGAAGAAGAAGAGAACAACTGGTGTGCCCGCCGGGTGAAAGGGGTAAATGTGTTGTTGAGAGCGATCAGAGTACGGCCACCGTTCTGTCTACACCGTAGTCTCAGGTGAACCTTGTCCTCACTCACTGTCTAATACCTCTTCTCACTAACCTGTTGGTACAGTTACATATGCAATAAAACCCTAAATGTTTTTTGCTGATGTGAGGGGTATATTTCTTGGGTTGGAATAGATTTTAAAACTATTTTTTGACGGAAATATTGACCTAGGTAATTTGTTTTTGATTTAATGATTGGTGCCTTAAAAATAAAAACATCAGATGATATATGATTTTCTCACGATATTGTTAATTGTAAAACTGGAAAGTAAAGGGAAAGATCGCTGGATTTTTTGAATTGAACCAAAAAACAGAAGCTTAGATGAATATATAAAGCCGATTTTTTTTCACAAACTCAATTTATAGAAATTATTAGTAATCGTATGAAAAAAGAGTCTAGTTTTTTGAATAAATAATCCATCGTCCTGTAATTCAACTGGAAACTCCAAAAAACATGAAATCTATGAAATAGGATTCTCGGATAGAAAAGATGGAACTAATTAGTGCCCAAAAGATATAAGAAAGAAATTGAGGCAACGGATGGATTAGTAGCGAAAGAGCCAGGAGAAAAGAACAAGCTCTCATAAAAAAGACTTGTTCTCGAGCATTCAGAAGCCAGATATTCTGAAGTCGGGGAAAAGCGGCCACCAACGATAGGGAGATTGCACGCATTATTGGTTTTGGGACGGAGATTTTTCCGCGAAACGCTCGGATGCGCACGGCTCATTTGCTAAATAAGATAATGGTAGGGTGGTCCAGAGGAAGGCACAATGGAAACACATTGTTTTTAGTTAACGAGAAACACTCTAGACCAAAAAAGGAGAATAGACACAAAAAATTATACTTTCTTTTTTGTTCTCAAAAACATATTTTTCTCCTCTTTTTTTGTCGCAGGGCGTAAAATCCAGGAGGAGAAAAAAAAGAAGAGACCGAGATGAAGGAGTATGTGGCATGCGGAAAAGAGAGTATAAAAACTGAATATTAATTTTTGTCACTAATCCTTCACGAGGAGCCCATTAAAATGCAAATTCTCAAGATGAATATTTATAAACAAACGGACAAGGGAATACAATTCTCAGTTTTTTGAAGATACTCAAATTCTTGATAGAACATTTTTCAAAAGTGATTTGGAAGAGTTTGAAATGATTTATGACGAAAATCTGGTTTGAAAAGTGCGATTGGATCTTATTTCTCTAGAATTCACTCCAAAATTTGAAAAATGGGTATTTGGAGAGATTGAAAAGGTCGAGAAATAAATTAGTTGTACTACTAGCTTCTATTCTAAAATTGAGTGGTCCCAACCCTTTCGTCACCTCCGTCTTGGCTAGTAGCTGCTAATAATTGTGAAACGAGAGGAAAACGGGAGCTAAAATGAATTGTGCAAAATGTATTATATAAGAGGATTGCAAAGACGTCGAGAGGGCCAAACGTTTTTATCTCACCTCTTTCAATCCACTTCCAATGAGTGCTTTTTGATTCGTCCATAAGTTTGTTGAGGAATAAGCGGAGACGTAGTTGAATCGGAGCACAAAAGTGCTCCTTTGCCGAGGGCCGGACCCTTTTTTTCTTCATGCCTCCTGCGTCGTCTGTTTATGGCGTGTTTCATTTTTTATTCATCTGGGAATTGTGGACGGAAAAACAAAGTTTTAGCTTACCGCAACTAGTAATCTAAGTTGAAAGCAATAAAATATGATGAAACAAAATACAGAGAACATGTTTATCTGATGACTGGAAATCCGTTTAACTGGTTTAAATTGGGTTTTAAATGACAACTTTTACACGATAAGATTAATCTGGAGGGCTTTAAAAAATAAAAATGATAAATATGAAAAGGCAGGTTCTCATAAAATCATAAATCTAAAATATGGCATCATTTGTTTGTTACTATCACATACACAGGGAATTTAAAATGAGATGTTGATAAAAAAAATTGAAAAAAATTATATTGACAAGATTAATTAAGCAGTTCCTGCTGCATTTTCTGGTAACGACCCGGATGAAGTTTCCAGTTTTTCTTTTTCTTTATCCAACCGTTTTTGTTCTTTTCGAGCTGCCTTGCGAGCAAGTTTCTCCTGACGTTTAGCATCATCTTCTTGATCTCCTGATTGACGTTTCAGTCGTTTTGCTTCTTTTCTAGCACGACGCTCTTCTTCAGTTTCACCTTCACGAGACTTTTTCTTATGCTCTTTGTGCTCCTTGCTATGTTTCTTCTCCTTGTGCTCCTTGTGCTCCTTGTGCTTTTTATGTTCTCCATGTGCTTTTTTCTCGGAGGAACTTGTTTTTGGCTCAGAATCAACTTTTGGAGTGGTATCCTTCTTGGGAGTAGAGTCGGTCTTTGTCTCAGAATCCTTTTTAGGATCGGAACCGTTCACCGGAGTACTTGGAGGAAGAGGCGGGAACTTGAAAGTCAATTTTAGCTTCAATGGCGGCTTGCTAGGCTCAGAAGACGATGTCGAGGGCTGTGACACTTGTGTGAGTGGAGAATCGTTGATGACCTTTGGAACAGTTTTCGAAGATGCATCCGTGTCAAGAGAACTTGAAGATGAACCTTTATCATTCTTATGATGAGATTTCAATGGTGACTCCTTGTCATGCTTGTGATGAGACTTTGACGGAGACTCCTCTTCTTGTCTGTGATGCTTATGTTTATGCTTCTTTTTCCTTTCCGAAGATCCTTCTTCATCCCGTTCACGATGCTTCTTCTTTTTCTTTGGAGTAGAATCATCGCCACTTTGATGTTTTTCAGATTTCTCCTCTTTACGGTGCTTCTCATCGAGAAGTTTTTTTGGAGTGTTATCCGTTTCAATTCTCGTATATTTTTCCAATGGCTCTCCTCCGAACTTGATTCTGATCTTTCCAAGTGGTGGATCTTTTCTCTTCAAAATATTATCATCTTCCTTCTTTGACTCCACTTCTGGTAGCTTTGGTGCCTTTGGAGGTGTGACAGAATCACTTTCACTTGTCTCTGGCTTCCTCTTCAGACCACTTCCAAACTTTACAATGAGCCTTGGCACTTTGAAAGTGAGAGGTGGTATTTTTGGATGAGGTGGTTCAACTGGAGAAGGCGTTGCTGGAATAGCCGCTTTCGGTGTCTCTTTCACAGGTTCCGGACGAGGAATAGCCTTTGGAGTAACCTTTGGCTCACTAACAGCATCCGGCTTTGGATCAGATTTTGTCGGGGTAACATCTTCACCGTCGAACAGTTTCTCCAAAAATTTATCATCGGACATTGTGTCGGTAGAATAATCAACCTTTAAAAAGTATATTTGTGAGAAAAATTATATAGATATTTACCTCTTTTCTAGCTCTTTTGGATCCAGGCATCACTTCCAAATATGGTATAACTCCCTCTTCTTTAGCCTTCTCAATATATTCCGTCTCGTCAGCAGCACGAAGAATGTCTTTTGGAATTTCATCATCTCCACATAGTCGCGGTTTGCTATAATATAAGAAAATCAAGATGTTTGTTAACTTATTCAAAAACTTACGCATTTATCCGTTTCTCATGGGCGAACCGCTCTTGATCCATTTTTTGGAAAAGATCGAATTCCTCTTCACTTCTTGACAAAATATCGTTGATTGCTTCGTCATTTGGAACCTCTTCATCTTCATCGTTCTCGTTTTCCGCTCTGAATAAAAAATATCACTATTTTTTAAAAACACTATTCGAAAAAAGGTCATGTGCAACAGTTTGTGTGTCATAAAAGTGGAATTCGGGTTGTTATGGAGATGAAAGCGCAGTCAAGCTCGCATAGCTATTTGAAGTTGAAAACGCGCTTTTTGTTATATTGTTTCAAGAAAACATGTTTTTCCAAACTCACTTGATGATATTCTCCAATATTTGTCGTCTTTCTGCTCCTGTAGACCTATTATCAAACTTTCCAGCTTGAATAACTTTCTCATCAACATTCAACTTGAATCTAGCCGCCGCCAAGATTTTCTCTTCCACCGAATTAGCAGTAATAAGTCGGAATACTCTAACTTCTGCTTTCTGACCAATACGGTGAGCTCTGTCTTGTGCTTGCATATCCTGATGAGGATTCCAGTCAGAATCAAAGATAATGACTGTATCAGCGGTTTGCAGGTTCAAACCAAGTCCTCCGGCACGAGTTGATAGCATGAAGAGGAAATATTTGCTGTTTGGAGCGTTGAACTTGTCAAGAAGGAGGCCTCTATCATCTGGTTTCGTACTTCCGTCCAAACGGAGATAGTTGATTGTAGTTCCAGCCAAATAGTCTTCAACGACAGTCATCATTGCAGTCATTTGGAAGAACATCAACACTCTATGACCAGTAGCTTTGAGTTTTGGGAGGATTCGATCCAGAAGTTCCAACTTTCCCGACACTCGGAACAAATCCATTCTGTAGAGTTGGAAACTATTTCGTTAACAATCTATTCAAATTGCCACTTACGCTGTTATCTGTTTTGTCTCCCAGAAGCATCGACACGACTCCTCAACATTTTGGAAAAGGAATGGATGATTGCATAGTTTTCGAAGATGAACCATTGTATTCATCAGAGAACGACTACCACTAGTTGTCTTTCCATCAAGAAGTAACCCTTTCTGCATGTGCTTATACAACACTTTTTGGAGCCCTGACATTTCACATTTGATAACAAATTCCATTTTATCGGGTAACTCTGATTCAACTTCCTTCTTCAATCTTCTAAGCAAAAATGGTCTGAGTACTTTGTGAAGGCGTCGAATGATGAGCATAGTCTCCTCTGAGGTCAATTCCACTTTTTCTCCGGTGGTGGCAAACGGAGCGTTAAACCATTGCTCAAAAGTTGAGCAGGATGAGAAAATGGATGGAAGAAGGAAATTGAGAAGCGCCCACAGTTCCGGTAGCTGCAAACAGAGAGAAATGAAATTCAGTTTCCAAATATTTTCAAATTACCTTATTCTGAAGTGGAGTACCAGTGATCAATAGTCTTCTTTGACATTGGAATCTTGTATTCAACATGTCGGTTAGTTTACAATGTTGATTTTTCAACCGATGTCCTTCATCAATCATCATATACTTCCAACGAAGCTTTCCAAGTAGAGCCTTTTCTCGAATCACATACTCGAAAGTTGTTAGTAAAACATTGAATTTTCCAGTTTTGATAATTGGCTCATTCAATTTTCGAGCATCTTTGTTTCCTTTGTACACTATCAAATGAACATTTGGAGCCCATTTATCAAACTCGTTTTTCCAATTTGGAACTGTCGACAAAGGAACGATGACTAGAAATGGTCCGGATGACTTCTTGACTTGAATCAGGTAAGTGATGAAAGCGATTGTCTGAAAAATATTATTTTTTAGAAAAGTTTTTATTTGTTTGAAATTACCTGAATAGTCTTTCCCAATCCCATTTCATCAGCAAGAATTCCATTGAGATTGTTATTATATAGTGAGACCATCCATTCAAGACCTTTGAGTTGATAGGGTTTCAGTTTAAGACTGGCATTCCCTCCACCCATCATTGTATGTTGCTGCATGATCTCTTCACGAACACCATGAGCAGTTGTATAATAGTCCTCGATATTCATCTTAGCCTTATTCTCATACTCATCTTCATCATTTCTAGCCTTATCCAAGATACTCTTCACTTTCTCTTCTTCTGCAAGACCATCATATTCCTTACGTGGTGTTTTCTTCACCGGAGTACTCCCGGAAGTGGAATTCTGTTGTTGTTTCAACAAGTCACACAAGCTTTTGATATAATCATCGGTTTGCTCAAGCAAATAGACCAAACGTCGATCTTTTTTATCATCCAACATTGCACGATATCCTTCCTCGTCTTCTTGAATGAGCTTTTGAATTCTAATTTTCTCATTTTTCATTTCCTCACGAGCCACTCGTTTTGCTTCGTTGGTGATATACTGCTGCATTGACTTACGCACTTTTGTGTGATTGGCCAAGTTTCTCTTATGAAATTCTTTGAATTCTCTTGAATGCTTGATAACACTTTGAAGGAATGCGTAGTTAGATGACTTTCGCTTTTTCTCCAAAGCTGCACGGTCTGGATGTTGTTTCAATTCTAAAGCATATTCTTGTTTCGTTCTTCGAATTGACCATGGGTTAATCAAAAACTCGGTTGGTGGAACCAGAACTGTTGTTTCCATTATTTGTTTTCTCAGTTCTGTTTGAAAATCGAGAAGACTCAGCCCCAAGTACTCAATCTTTGTCTTCGTTTGCTCTTCTTCTGGTAGAGTATCAACAATTTTTCTCAGATAGGCTTCACGCTCCTTCATATCTTGTTCACGGCTGAAAAAATTTTTATTTGTTTTGAATTACTTAAAATTTAACTCACTATAGAACAGCCTCATTTTTTATTGTTGTCTCGTCAATAAAAGGGAAATTTACATTCCAACTGGTTTCGGGATAAGAATCCTGAAATAATATCGGTGTTTTTTTCTAATTATGATAACTGAAATACTCACTTTCAAAAACTTCATATAACCATCATAACGACTTTGACGCTCTTCTTTAGTCTCCTCTTTTGGCTCCTCTTCTTCAAGTTCAATAACCTCTATTGGTTCCTTCTGTGGAGGTTTCGGTGCCTTTTCTGGTGTTTCAATTTTCTTAGGATCCTCTCCTTTAACCAAAGCTAATAATCTTTTCACAGAGATATATCTACTGTCATGGGTCAATTCAAGTTTTTCCAGCTCTTTCAAAACTCTGCTCAGCTCTTCTTGCACGTAGTTGGTGTACTGTAAGTAATAAGTATATTTACTATTATTAAGAACTCTTTTTTTACCTCCGCAGTCATTTTTCGGGTTCCTCTGACATGTGAAAGAATCGCATCTCGAATCTCAATCATATTCTCCTTATTCTCGTTTGTTCTCCTCCGTGAAGTGGATGGTTGTGATGTTCTTGCTGGACCACCTGACTGAACTCTTCCATTAGGCTTCTGGTTACCCAAAACTCCTTGTTTTGGTTGTTGCTGCCTTGGATTAGCCTTCTGAGGAGTTGTCAACTGTCTGTTTGGTGGAGCACCACCAACTTGAACCATATTCTTTCCTTGTTGAACCATTCGTTGTTGTGGAGGATGTGAGCCGCTTCTTGAACTATTTTGTCCGGGAGGAGTCGTATCTGTTTTTAAAGGTGTCAATGAGGGAGGCATGATTCTACGCTTTGCAGGAATGGAACCGCTAGTAGACGGGGTTGTTTGCAAATTACTGCTGCTGGTAGGCATTTGTTGATTTGCTGCTTTTTCGGGAGTCACTGTTTGAGTGGGCATTGGTTCAGGAACAGGAGGCTTTTTGGTACGGGAACGCGGCTTCGATTTACCTGGTGCATTTTGTTGTGGAACTGGTGGAGTTTGTTGGTTTCTCATGTTAGATTGCATCTGTTGGTTCTGTCGATTATTCTGGTTCGGAGTAATTTGTTGGTTCTGCAAATTTTGTTGTTGTTGTTGTTGCTGCTGCTGCTGAGCCGGCTGCTGCTGCTGCTGTTGTTGTTGATTAGGCACCTGGTTGTTTTGTCCACGCTGCTGCATATGTTGCATTTGTTGAGCTGGAGGATTTTGTTGATTTTGCTGGCTGTGTCCTTGTTGGGTTTCTTGATTTTGTGGGACCAATTTGTACTGCATCCCATTTATAATCGCATGTTCTCCATTTATCCGAATTGTTTGACCATTATCTGGTTCAAAAGCGACAGTTTGAATGTTCTGTTGTATATCTTGCTTCATTGATTGTGGATGATTTATTGGTTGAGGCTGATTTATCCTTTGCTGAGAATTTTGTTGATGGGGCATTGAACCTTGTTGTTGTAACTGCTGCCTTTGTTGATTTTGAGCAATTTGTCTCTGCTGTCCCATTGTATTCGGCCTAATCGGTTGCAACGCTTGACCTTGGTTCTGCTGAGCCTGTTGTCCCATCCGCATTTGAGCATTTTGTGGAGAATTCTGCATTGGACCACGAATCACTTGTGAAGACCTCTGGACGTTTGGCTTTGCTTGCACTGGGAAAACCTACACAAAAAATCAGTGAATATATACAGAACAGTGAATTTTTGGTACCTGCGCAACACGGACCGATTGCTGTTGAGGCGGCCCATTCATTGTGGCTTGCCCTTGCTGCATCTGTAATAAGTCTTCGTTAGTCATGCGTAAACGCAGAGCAATAAGAAATATGGAAAGATTGAAGGCGAGGGAGAGAATTCGTGCGTCGGAAACTATGCTCTCCTCATAAATATTTACTTTTTTTCTAGTTGTCGAGTTTCTCCCCCTCGGGACTACATGGGAAATCTTCGTGTGACATTAATGAAAAGAAGGATTATGCCGAGCACGGGAGATCTATCTTCTAAATCTTGCTTGATCTTGTAGACACTTTATTTCAAAAATTGCAAGCTGCTGCTTATCTAGGATTATATCTCTATATATAATTCCATGTAGAAATTTGATACTTTCTTATTGATTTTGCTCTTGTTTTCCATTAAATTACCTGCTGATCTTGCTGTTGTTGTGTTTGTTGTATCCTCATTTGTTGCTGAGGTCCGCTCTGTTGCCCCTGATGCATTTGATGTTGTTGAGGAGATCCACTATTCATATTCTGCTGATTTTGCTGCATTTGTTGAACCCGAGGTTGTTGTTGAAAAGATGAGGTTGGCGGCAACTGAAAAAAGTGAGTTTTTGTAATTTTATAAAAAACGGATTAAGTGGGAAAGACTAGTTGATAGAGAGAGGGAGAGAGAGAGAGAGAGGATAGATTATTTCATTTCTCTCACCTGCACGGGGGGTCTGCTCATAATCTGATGTAAGTGTGGCATCTGTAAACTTTTTGGGTGTTTTTTATCAATTTTAATAATTTGGGTTAAGCTGTTGTTAAAACAAAAGGAATAACAAAAAGTTAAAACGGAGTTTCTTAGAAATTACCAGAATTTTTGAATTTAAAAGGTTAATCGCAGGTTGACCATAGAACAAAAATTAGCTTAACCCATTATAAACCACATTCACAACTTTTAGCAAAAAATAAAACAAGCCACACCATCGGATAGAGACAGAAAAATGAAAAATTGCAATTGTAAAACCACAGTATTAATAATTACCAATAATGACAAACAATAGGTTTTCTTACATTATTCAATTGTGGAGACGCTCGATTCATTCCTTGAGATGCTGTTTGTTGCATCTAAAAATATAAATAGTTTAGTTTGTTGGTTAAATATAAAATGAGTTCGTGAGATTAAAACAAAATATTTACCTGTTGGGAAGGGGGTCTGTTGATGTTTTGTTGTCCTCCTTGTTGCATCTAAAAGTTGAAAACAAATTAGTGAGAGTGTAATGTAAGCCAACGACCAGAATGAAATTTGAGATTTTAGACTCACTAATTAGATTCCCGAGTGTTGTTTTTTTCTTATTTGAAACTTTATAGTTTACTTTTCTGAAAATCCCATTTTTCTAATACCTCTTTAATATATACATTACTAATTATAAAGCGCTAGAAAGCTATACGTTCGTCGATCTGGGTTGTCGTTATTTTTTGGAAAGTGGAAAAAATCTGACCAGAATCGAACTTTTGCTTTTATATCGACGCACGAGGGCACAACCACTACGGCTACACGCGCTCTATCAACCGGGGGACATTTTGCGTAGATGTTTATACCATTTCTAATGAGCGGAGAAGCTGACCTTGTGAATGTAAGGGGACAGGGTATTCAATATGAACAAAATGAAAAACAGTATTTTTTTTCCAAAAATATATCACTAGTATATCAGCATTCTTATTAGATATACTTTTTGCAGAATAAAATTACCTGAATTGGCTGTGGAGACGGTCTTCCCATGTTTTGAGATCCACCTTGCTGTTGCAACTGCTAAAATAAAGAAGTAAGTTTCCTGTTTCCCTATTGTTATGATAGTAACCTGATGTTGTTGCTGTTGAGGTTGCATTCTTTGTTGCTGCTGATTCTGAGGCATCCTCATACCTTGCTGGTTGTTCTGTTGCATATTTTGGATCCTTTGTTGAGGTACATTCATATTCTGTTGGTTCTGTTGCATTCTCATCTGTGACATTTGTGGTTGTTGCTGTTGAGACTGCATCTGTTGTCCCTGCCGCATTTGTTGAGGATTTCCACGTATCTGCTGCTGATGTTGAGAATTCTGCATCATTTGTGAACGATTCTGTTGCCCCATATTCATCATTTGCCCCTGTTGTGATTGCACTTGTTGAGAATTCGATGGTCCTGGTTGTTGAATCACTGAACGCTGTTGCGGCATTTGTTGCTGCCCCATATTCACATGTTGACCTTGTTGCATTTGATTTTGTGACTGCTGTTGCATCTGCCCTTGCCGGTGTTGCCCGGGTGGCTGTATTTGATGAGGACGTTGCACATTTAGTAGCTGTTGTGCTCCTTGATTATGTTGCTGGTTGAGCATTCCAGCCTGGAATATCTTCGTATTGGACAGGTAAGAATTTGATGAACGTGGTTTAAAAATATATAATTTTCAGTTAAAAATTAAACAAAAAATTATTTACGACCATGAATTCAGAATCTTACTTTTATCATTGAATTCTCAAGCTAAGTTTTTTTAATAACCACAAGAAATCACTTCAAATTTGATTAGAAAATATATTTGCAGAATGAAATTCTATAGAAAACGAAGGGGTTTTGGAACGAGCAACCAATTACGCACTAAAGGTGAGAGGGTCACAGGAAAGACGACGCAACCGTATTAATGAGAACATACGGTCTTGTCGATCGATAAACGTCTGCGTGCAGGGAGGTCGCACATAACACAATGGATGCGCAGATCCTCCTTGTCTCTTGGGAAGAAATAAACTGTTTAAGTGAGAAAATAACACATTCTCTCGTTTCAAAATGCTAACACCCTTTTGCTTTTTCTTTTTTAGATATTGAGGAAAAATCACTTACCTCAATTTGTTCAGATTTATTTTGAGTAGTAGTTTGTGGAATATGTATCACAATTACAGGGCCTGGGCCAACGTGTTCTCTAACAATTTGAATAACTTTTCCAAGACCCTGAAAGAAACAAAAGTTTGGGATTAAATGAAAATCAATAATAAGATGTTCTAACTGAAGAAAAAAGACAATGAGAGAAAAGAGGGGTGGTACGCGGAGATGAACTTGCGCCGGACGAGTTGATTGACTGACGGGGTGGCCTCGTTGAAGATAGCGTACGCAAACACTCACACGCTAAAACGCGGAACATGGAACGGGTTTCTATAAGTTTTATTTGGAAAAAACATGGAGAGAACAAGAAAAAGCATAGGAAAAAATAAAAAAACATATCATTATTATTAAAGAAGAAAATGAGATAATTTAAACTCAAACATATCATCAATAATTTCAACGTTCTTCAGGAAATTAAATTTTTGTTTTTTCCATGTCCAATTGTCTCTCTTGGAACACAGCAAAACCTGCAAAAATCGATGAGGTCCAGTGGGGGAGAAAAAGAAAAAAAAAGAATTCGTTCCTTCTTGTGAGTGTTACATTTCGAATTGAAAAATATCAGAAAATGTCATTTTAAAATAAAATTCGAGTGAAACTTGACTTGGTATTTATAATAAAAAATAATAATATGTTTTAATATCCTTTATAGTTAAAAGTTTATAATGATGAAATACTTTCACTATCTACATGTACAAAGCAAATTTTTTGCAGGTGCACGTATGTTACTCGGGCAGATTGCCCATAAAGGAAAGTCGACAAATAGTATGCGTTGTTTAACTGTGTTTGTAGAGACATTCTTTATGTTTCCATCCGTAGAGCAGTGTGTGTTTTTAATAATCACTAACCTTTTTATCTTTGAAGTACTCAAGAAAGAAACAAGAAGTGAACTCTTTTGAAAACAATTCCAATATCTCTTTTTCATTTTTTACCACATCTTGCGTAATGTAAACATTCACGGCGAGACAACCTTCAAATGACATTTGACCTTCAAATATCAATTATAAACATTACCATTTAGTGTTAAACGTTTCTTCAATAATTGAACAGATTCCTTTTTTAGAACTTCGGAAACAGGACAAACAACATTGGAACGTTTGTTTTCACATGCATCCACGATAATCACATCGTACTTTTTGTCATCTGAAAAGCAATTTATTAAAATATAAAAACAAACGGGCTACGGATACATTTCTGCAAAAACTCAAGGACGTCAGAGTGAACCACACGCATTTCGTTGGTTTCTGCATGCCCGAAATAGTTTTCAGCAATATTGATAATGAATTCTTCTTTTTCCACGACTGTCGTATCAATCTTAAAATCTTATCTCATATCCGGAACTTCGTATAATTCTCTCACGTTTAGATAAGAAATCTCCGACAAGAAATTACTCATTACACCACCTCCGAGACCAGCAATTAACACATCGTGGTGATCATTCTCATCGAATGTTAAACTCTGAAAATATATGTGAATAAATTGGAAAAAACAGGAAGACTCAAAAGAAAAACGGAATGAAAAAACCAAAATGGGAAGAATAACTGAAATAAAAAGGGTCACCCGTAGAAAACTAAGCAAACAGTAAAAGAAAAAGAAAAAATGACGCGTTGAATCAAAGAGAAAAGAAATTTGAATTCGCAAGCGAGGAATAGAACGTTCGAGAACATTTTCTGTTGGAAAGGTCATGGAAATTTAAAGTTTTTCAATTTGAAGGTACATGTCTAAAGTTTCTTTTTCGAGATATTTGAATTCTGATAATCCTCAGAATCTGAAAAAAACTACGTTTTGAGCGTAAAACTACGATTTGAACGCATTTGATCAAGAAATCTCCCAACTTTTTAGGTCAGTTCTGATTTATCAGTTGATTATTAAAGTAGCAGTGATTTTTTGAACTTTCTGTTCTCGAGCACCACAATGAAAATGCTTTTTCAAATCTCAATTTGGATTATATGTTCTGTATTTTAACCTATTGTAGTTTGGATTTGTTTTTAAATTGTTATTTATATCCGACTTTTGAATTCAAAAGGCTACAATTTCGACATCACCTGACGCTGTTATAAATTTATTTATTTTTCGGACTTTCAAACATTCGTACTTTCCTAGTTTTCACTAATGAGTTTTTTGAAAACTGAGTCAGATGAAATAAATCACACTTTTTCCGGATCCTCGTTTAATTGGCACACCCCGCACACGTCAACCAAAATATAGATCACTTCAAACAAAACTCACCTCCATGATGAATCCAGAAGCGACGAGAAGTCTGGCGTATCTTGAGTTTATCACTACTTTATTCACAGCCCAATCCCGCGAATCGAGATTTTCCCATGAGACGGCTGAAAATTGAACCTTCAAATTTGAAGATCAGAATAGTTCAACTTACGTTTAGTCGATTCAATTTCAACTCCGGTCAATGAATACTCAGTATTCTCTTCAAGAAGAAGATCTCGTTTTGTGGTTAGCCTGTAAGGGTAGCTACAAGTGAATGGACAATCCACATCACACAAATATCAATATGTTAATGTATACAATAGAGAGGAAGTAGCACAATAGAGCGAACATGGACGATGACTATGAATGATCAATCAATAGATAGTTGCTTCTTGTTTCACTCTAACGGGGCAATAAATTTCGGGAGCACGGGTAAAAACGGAGAAAGGCCGCGTAGGCCTGGCAACAATAAAAGAGAGACAAGGCGACTGAGGAGGTGTTAATGTTGAAGAGGCGGAGCAGATGGGATATCATTTTCTTTTGGAAAGGGCATGATAAAATTTGAGAGTATAGACTGATGAAAATGAGGAAGACTGAATAGAAGTATCGCTATTGAAGAATGAGAAAAGGAGTCACGTTAAACAATTTGTTTGGATCATTCTCAAATAAATAAACAGTTTTGTATTATCGGAAACGGGGTTTTCTTTTTTCCGAAGAAAAAGCAATGATTACAGCAGAGAAAAAATGTCCTACGCAATTTTTTCAACAAAGAACACCAACAGATCATTGTACGTCCAGTTGCATTTCGAAATCCAAAACAAAAACAAAACCGTTCGAAATGAAGAATTTTCGTGAAAAAATGAGTCATTTTTCAATTTTTCGATAAGAAATCATTTGATATCATTTTTCTAAAATCTTTCATATGCTTTTTCCAAAATTTTTCGTATCTATTTGCGAAAGCCAAAAGATCATAAATGAGTATGTAAATTAAGAATCATTAGTAAGAAGTGTAAAAAGAATTTTCAAGAAATAATTCTAAGAGACTAATATTAATTTTTCTTAAAGACTTTTTCGAAATGTCTACGACTGATAATTCTTTGAACAGACAAGAAAAGAAAAACTCTGGGGAATTGTATTGAACGGATGGATTGCGTACGTGTTATATATGTTAATCATGAGAACCTGGTAGAAGTTGAAAAAAGTTTTCACCTCGAAGTACCAAATTACATAAAATGTGGTAAATCTAGAATGAAAAATATTGTTAATCCCATGATTGTGAAAAACGGATACGCGGATTTCTCGAGGGGTATCCAAAATTAATGACTCATGACTAAGAATGCTCCCCGAAAGGAAATTGATTTCTTGACCTATTTCTGCAAAAGGCGGGACCATTTCAAAATGGATAAAAAAGGCAATTCGTGAGAAACGACTTCTAATGGAGGATGACAAAAAGAGCAATAAAAATGAGGCCATAATTTGTATCCCCTTTTGGACATAATGTCCTTTCGATTCTTCATTTGTTTCATTTTCAGCTTCTAAACAATAATTTTGAATCGTTTACCTTCCATTTTCCAAGTAGTACGAGTCGACAATCAGAAAACATGTATTTGTATTTGGAATACATTCCTTCCCGATCACTTGATGTTTCTAGAAAATTAATTTTTTTTGGAAACATGACGATTTGCAACTAATCCTACTTTTTTCAATAATTCATCTACCGCGTCACCTTTCTTTTTGGATGTATATTTGAAAAAGCCAAAGTCGAATGTCTCGAAATACCATGCTAGTATCTGTAATATAAATTTCAAAATTTCATTGTCACCTGAGTGAGAAACCTACAATAGCCGCAAATAGGATAGTAAAATGAGGGAGAAACTTTGTTTCCATTTGAATATGAAGACGACTCTCCTCTTCAAAATGACTCCAATTTGGTATGTATTCTTCTCTTTGCACAGCCGCCATTCTCTGTTCTTGATACACTTTGTCAAATTCTGCAAAAAATACAATATTTGTCATTCGTTGGCAATTGAAAAGAATTCAAAGTCAAAGTAGTCTACTGGTAGAATAAAAAGCTAAGATAGAAGTTTCTAGGGGGAAAAGAAGAGAAAAGTAAGGAGGATAAAGAAGTGAGTGTGAGAAAGAAATTTCTCTTAATGCAACATTTTTTCGATCTCACGCGAGGTGTTGACAGGATATGTCAAATGAAAACACTTTTTAAGAGATTCTGAGAGTTGGAGATAACGTGATCTGCGGAGTCAGGAAATAATAATTCACTAAAAGCATCCGAGTTTTGAGATTATAAATCCGTCAGCTACATTTTGTAAGAAATGAAATTTGAAAATATGACTTTGACAAAAACGAAAAAATTGAAATGATACAAAGCAAAACATAAAATTATATCATTAAAAATATCTAAATTACTATAAAGTAGATAAACAAGAGTCTTGTGGTAATCATAAGTATATATCATATGAGATCCCAAAGGGAATCAAGGTAACGTAGACATATTGTTTTCCTGCTCTACTTAATCTAATAACAGGAAAATTTCTTTGTTAATGAATATGGCAAGATACTATTTTCGAGAGAAATGATGAATCTTTGCAGCTGGTGGAGGTCATTTGACGGCTGTTCTGTAAAGAAAGACGTATTTCGAGTTCACTGAAGAATGAGCATTTCTGTATAGAACATTTAACGACCCCATTTTCTAAGTCGTTTTTTTGGGTTCTTTTTAGTTTTGTTCAAAAGACCACAGAAAGCTGTTTGATTTATTTGAAAAAGGAGAATGGAAATACAATCATTAATATCCTTTGGTATGAAAAGGATAAATGTTTCTAGGAAATCATGATGGTACAAAAGAGGATGGATAATTGGATAACATTTTTGTCTTCATTCCTTCTGTGCATTATTTCTTTCATTTAATTGTTCATTTATTCAAACTAGAATGAATTTCCGGAATAATTGACATTTAAAGTTTCAATCATTTCCCAATTTCCAGACAATTTTTGTTTGCATCCAATCGACAGGTGCAAATCCCCTAAAAGAAAATCTTTGATAATGGTTGACTACTCTGGCCAGCTCCTTCTTCTTTTCAGCGGTCGATATGTGAGAATCGGGGGGATTCTTATATCTCCAATATTTCCTATTCATACCAATCTTTTTCCCGCGTGACTGATGAAGGCTAACGACGGCCAGTAGTTTCTCACGATCATGCCAAATTAGGCTACGAAGTACAGCTTCTCCGAAGTGTGTATAAATAACTTTTATTCCGCGCTTTTCATTCTTTTTGTGCATAAGTTCAGGAGCTTTTCGAGATTCTTCTAAGATTCAATATTCTCACCATGCCACAATTTTCCTGCTGACGTTTTTGGAAGGAGTTCAGCAGAAAAAATTATTTCGTACTTTTCCATGACATCTTAATAATACTTCAAGTTGTTTTCAACCAAATTTTGAGAATGCATTGAAAGCCACAACAATCGCCTTAAGATGACCAGAATCAAATTTCTGAATACGTGTTTTGCTTAGGCTTAAAAATGATGCTACTTGAGTAGCACTATAAGCACCATCTTCAATTTTACTACACTTGGGATGGCAGTTAAAAATATCCCCTCTTAAATCATATGTATGCATATCCTTTCATATCCTTCTCGTTCAAATAAGTGACCTGTTCATAAATAACAGCTCATTTATTAGTTTTCTCCTTTTTTTTCTAAATGAGGGCTTTGAGTTTTCAAAGTGTGAAATTGCAAAAGAGAAGACGCCCTCAATTTTAATTTTCATTAAGATTGTCAATACGTTCTTTCTATGTGTTATTACTCTCATTCAAAACTCAATTTCTTTCACATCCTTCATTTTACCACGTTGAGATATTTCTTCTTAGTCCCATGTGACTATTCAGTATGCCAAACAAGAAAAAAAAAGAAGAAGTGGGCCATGTGCATAGCAAAAAAGAAGGAAGAGCACAACTTGATTAGTCTAATCAGAACATCGGTGAATCCTCGGGCCGTCGTTGTTGCTTTTCCTTCGCGCCTGCAACTCTTTGATTCAATTTGTTGCCCTCCGACGGACAAAAAAGAAGAAGAAGAAGACGATTCTGGAGAAAAAAGAAAGAAGTAGGAGCTAAAACTTTTTCGGACCTTTGCTTATTTGCCGCTAGCACCTAAGCTTTGATTCACTAGCTGAAAGCATCATGATTCGACTATTCCGCACCACAGAATAATAAGAACGATCTTGTTTTGATGTACACAGTCCACTCACTGGTTTATGTTTAGTTATTGTGTTATTCATTATTTTATTACCAGAAAAAAGAAACTACAAAAAGGGAAAATGAACCAATAGGTGACTAATATACCTTTAAAATGTTGTAATAATCAAAACAATTACTACAAACAAGTCAATAAGAAATATCTATCTTTTTTTCAGTTTTGTAAAAAAAAACCAATGTTTTCAATACTCTACAATCATCTCTATTCATAGTTTACTCAAAATAATTGGGTCATTTTGTTGCACTGTGAAAACAAATTCGAAAAGCATTACTTTTCGAATTCAAGAGTGAAGTCGATAAGTTTTTTTCCGACTCTCTCATTTCCTTATTCGGAGAACCGTCGTCGGAAAACAACTCTTTTCGAACCACACCGACACCCACGCAATTATTTTTCTCCCCGTTTTTCTTTCTGCTTCCTGTCTCATAACACTCCTTGTTCAACCAATATCTTTGAAAATCCATTTTTATTCGAATCCACTTCACTTTTGCCCGGATTTCAAGTAAAAGTAAGATTATAACGTTAATCTGACCAAAAAGTACATTCTCGATGGATTCTGATCGAAAATAATTGAGAATTTGGGTTTTTGTAGCTGGAAAGACAAAAAATTCGGAGCCGAAATCAAAGTACTAAGATTATTTTTTCTATATCTTCATATTATAAGATTCAAGTAAGATGTTATAGATGGAGAGGGCAGTATCATGAGTATTCCATAAAGCCCGGTGACGCACACGAATGCATGATAATAAAGCTTAATTGAACACTTTTCTCCACTATATACTCATGTCCTGATTGAGGTATTGATATACACTTTCACTAGTACTTTGTATTCTATTTCTATTTACTCATATCATCTTCTATTCCATTTCATCATTTCTGATCAAGGGTTACATCTCAATTCTGCTAAACATTTTCTTTTCTGCAACCTTTAAAGGAAACAAGTTCCACTTCGTGACTTATCGCACTTTTCGAGGAATTCTCTTTTTGTATTATCTCAAATCAAGTGAGCTATTCACAAAACACATGCTGTTCTTGAGAGATTCACTTGCGTAAATCAATTTTCCAAGCGAGAAATCTTTTGATCTATACTTGCTTCGTCTTTTTTCTTTTTCTTCTCAGAAATAAGAAGAACTTGTCAGTTCCTGCATAGTTGGTGTATGATCCTGAAGGAGTTTTGATGATCTCTAGCAAAAATTGTTGTTATTAATCCAATATGGTGAGCATGTTCCAATAATTAAAAAAAAGTAAGTCCATGTTCGTTAAATGTATACGATAGGTATAACCAACTCTCTTTGTGGTTTGTGACTCCTGCATAATAACGTCTCTCTTTGTCCCAAGTCGTTCACAATTTCATGCCAAACAGCAATTGTATCCATCCACCTGGCCCCGCTTACCACGGTCAGAACAAAACAGACCCTCACGTCATTATGTGCAGATCTCACCTTAAATATCACATGAGACCTGTTTTGATAGGTCAAATCGATGAATCCACACGTATCAATTGGTTTGGATGTACGTCATGCAAGCCGACTGACCAAAAACAATAGTTGCGCAAAGACAAAAGCTACATGAATTTCTGATGCTCCTCTCTCACTTTCACCCTTTAGCTGTGGAGAAAGTTTCAAAACGAGATTCTAGACCAGATTTCAAAGAACTTTTGTGTCCATTCTTGTGTTTTTCGTGCTTTATGCAGTATCTCGAATTTCTGGAAGAGTTCCAGAATAATATGGGAAAAAGTCAACGAAACACTTTGCAAGTACTTACATCAGCACTTCTTCATCATCAACACCATCTTTTTTCTTTCGTATGACCGCGATTTATGTTTTATTAATTGCTCGACTCTCAGCCTTGACACTTCTCCCTTCCTGCGTCTCTATCATTAAGAATCATTATTATTGCAATCATAAAAAATGTTGCCAGAGAAGGCCCTGGCAAAAAAGTATGAATATTTCTTTTCCACCGGCGTATGTGTCGGCCCCCGGAGCACGAGGTATTTCTCAATCACTGCTCCGAGAGCACCGTAGTTCTTCTGCTGCTTCTTCTCCTTCTTCAAGGACACACCCACCATCTTCTCTCTTCTCGCCAGAGATTCCTTATGTGTGTGTGTGTGTGTGTGTGTGTGTGTGTGTGTGTGCAAGACGTCTTTTGATATGAATATTCGATTTTGCTCCGTGCCTCCTGTTATGGAATTCAATTTTTTTTTCTCTTTACTTGTCCCTTTTTCTACTCAAGGTGAATCTTTGGAGGCGATCTTCTGAGGAGACCCTCCACTTACTTTCTTCTGTGTAGTATGAGCAATCTGATTAGTACCACTCGTCAAACCTCTCACCAACATATCCCAGAAACCCACTTCTTCCTCTTCAATTCTAATTTTGAAGGCAGGAAGCGTGCATTTTCTTCGCGGGGTCCATCTAAATTTGCTCCCCGCTGCTGTTTCAAATATTTTTTTTTCTTGCTCTCCGCAATTCCCACTGTTCACAAATTACGCTAATCAACCTCTTGTCCCTACCCGATTTAAGCCTTCTTCTCGCTTCATTTAATTCCTTTCGGGCGCCCCCATTTTGCTCTTGAAACGAACCCTCTTACCCTCCTTTCCCTTTTTTCCTATCCTCTTTTGACCTAAGCCCAAAATTGACTCTTCTCTGTGTTACTCTTTCTTCCTTCCTCTTTTTTATTATTCATTCTAGTCTCTCCTAATTAAAACGCCTTTTAATAGTTTGATTCTTGGAAGAATGAATGTCACTTTGTACTTTTTTGCTGTCATACAATTCTCGATAATTCTTGGACGTATCTAAAGTCATGTACCAATGTACAACCACAAAATCACGTCTCAATGACGTGAGAAGCATCCCCTCTCGAAAACCAGAACAAAGAAATCAGAAATTCGGAAGTGTGAGCTTCTGTCGAGTGATGTTGACATATTTTTCTGAATATGAAATATTTGGCTCATTTTATCCTAGTTACTCTCTTCGTACTAGAACAAAAAACTTGTTTTCCTGTTGTTTTTTATTCCGAACTAAATCAAAGCAGGCACATCTCCTTTTGTTGTTTTTTTCTTCCTTTTCCTTTTGAGACCATTGATTAGTATTCTTCTCAAGGTTTTTAAATTCTCTCGTAGGCAACAGTGCTATTTGACGTCACCCTTTGATTGTCTGATTTCTATGTGAGTATCACTGAAATATCTTTATTTTTTAGTAAAATCAGAAAATTCCCATGAACTATTCAGTGCAAAAAGTTAATTTATAAATTATCATTGAAACGTGATATTTGCAGTGCCTTGAGAGTTTTATGACATCAAGTTCATTATTTCTTTTTCCCTTGTTTCAAAATGTTCATTAATTCTGTCATTCTTCTAGTCTCTCTCAGCAAAACACAAAAAAACTAAAATATTAATCTCATTATTTCCTGTAAAAACTTTTCTTTCAAACCTTAACATCGTTTCCAACGATTTAATTACTTTTATCAGGCTTTAAACTGATGAACGAATCGGAAATCGAGGCTGCGGTGGCGGCCATGGAGCTGGAGGACCAACTGCTCCAGCCCGAATGGTCTTATCTCATTCTTTCCATTGTTCCTCTCGTCTGCATCTTGGGTAATCTTATGGTGGTGGCTGCTGTTTGGACAACCAGAAGCTTACAGACACCAACAAATCATCTTTTGGTATCAAGTAGATTTCTCAGGTCTAGCGTATACTATAATTTTCAGGTCTCACTTGCTATGGCTGATTTGATTGTAGGAGCGTTTGTGATGCCATTCAGTATATATCTCTCGGTAAACAAAATGATAATGAGTACTTTATCAAAATTGTCTTCTACAGATAAATGGTCTCCACTGGCACTTGCCTCTCTTTGTCTGCTATTTCTATTGCGTTTTGGATGTTGCTGCAAGCACTTCGTCAATTATTCATCTTGTGTTGATTAGTATTGACAGGTATGACAAAAAAAAGCAACTCAAAAATAGCCGAGAAAATGTTGTAGATTGGTTGCGGCTACTAAACCGGCAGAGTACAAGACAGTGAAGCACAGAAAAAGAGTATACCTTGCAATTGCTATCACATGGATATTTAGTATTGCCCTTTCTCTTCCCCTGGGAACTGGGTTCAACACAAGGACAAGCCACTTTCTGGTTATAGAACATCATTGTGGAATTTACAATCCAATTTACATGCTTGGAAGTAGCATATTTGCTTTTTATCTTCCTTGTCTTATTATGATATTCACTTATGGATACATTTTCTATACACTTAGAAAACGATTAAGGGCAATTCAACTACAGGTACCCTTCTGTTCAAAGTAACAACTTAATTAATCTTATGATTCCAGGAAATGGCCGGAGGTCAATTTCTTGGCTTCGGAGCAGACGTTGGTAACATCACCACGTCAGCAATTCAATCGGTCATTGGTTCGTTTTTCCTTCTGTTCTCTCCTCTCTGTTAATTACTATTGTTCTTCTTTTAGGTATTGCTCCCAAGAATAGAAACATGATCACTTGGGAAAAGCCACTTCTTAAGAAAATTGAAGAAACTGCTGCTGAACATGCCAGTTCATTGAACGACAGTGAACGAGAGCAAGTAAGAATCAATATGAGAAATGAGTCCAGAAAACGAAAAATCTTTTTTCGATTTTCTCACTGTTCTAATCAAAAATTCTCAGATTTCCCTGAGTTTCTCTCGCAATATTCGCGCAAAAGCGGACGTTTCGCGCGGAATAGAAAATTATCTCGTTTTATAGTTCTCCGAAAAGATGAATGTGATATTAGTCTGACTTTGGATAGAAAATGAAAAGAAAAGAGAAAATGAGCAGAGAGCTTTGAAACGGATACAAAATGTGTCACATATTAATAAAAGTTAGATACGAAGAATTTTGATCTGTAAATAGAATAGAAATGCATTCGAAGAAAACACTTGATGGAATACTTTCAGCTCCAAACAATTCTTGAAGCAGTTCATCCATCCTCATCAGGAAGTCAGGAAAACACAACCATTGAGGTAGTTCTGCTCAAGTTCCTTCTACAAGTGTTTTCCCTTTTTTTGCAGGAAGACCCTGACCGACCTCCTTCTGTTCTGCTCGAGGCGGTCACTTTAAAATGCGAGATTGACACCAGCGGCCCCATCCTTGAACTGCCACGCCCGACTTACACAAAAAAGTGGGAATAAAAAAAAAGAAGAAAAAAAAAGAATTACAAATCTTTTTCAGTATGTCCCGTCGATTCTCTGATGCGGTCAATTCAATTTCGAGTCGCGGTAGGATGAAGTCGGTTTCTTTTGGAACTGCATCACGAAAACGACGGCATTCACATCAGCCGCAGGGAAATCGGGAAGTCGTCACGTCCGAAGAGTCCAAAAAATTGCACTCTTTGAAGCCACCATTGGTTAGTCACACAGGGGTCAAAAGAAGAGAAAATATTCTTCAAAAGTCACAAACTTTCATGACAAAAAGAAACAATTTCTCAAGGCAGGGATCAAAAAACGCATACTAATGCTAACAAAAACTTTAAAATTCTATCTCTTATTGAATTGCATGTAATTTCTCTTTTCTCAATGTTTCAGTTCTACAGATAATGGTAAGTTTTCTCTCATTTAGTTGCTTCTTTTCTCTTTATTCCGAATATCTCTCGACTCTCACGTTTTAGAACGGAACCTGTTCTCTCCCGATCACTTCAACATATGAAAAAGATGAATTTGTGAGTTAGAGTATACTCGGAACAGTAACTATGATTTCCCCTTTTTTTCATTTTCTCTATCGTGTGTACTCATCGCATGTATTATATAAATTCGCTGATTAGCTGAGGTTAAAACATTTTGACACAAAATAAAAATAATATTTCTTAGCACGTGAGGTTGCATAGCTGAGTACCTTCGTTAGCTTTGCTTATAAAAACTCCTATAAAGTAAAATATGTTGTAAAAGGTAGGTTTCTTTTTCTGAGCTTTTGCAAAACCTCTCAAGATTTCTCACGAATAGTGCAGGGCGAGAAGAGAAAAAAGGTATAGAAATGTATAATAGCTCTGATTAGCTTTTAATGATTCTACTGCTTACAGAATGGCTTTTTGCTTATATCTTTAGAAAGGGATCTTTGAAAAATAGTATTTCAGGTTGAGAAAAGGAAAATGAGACGTTTATCAGAGATGATATCGGATTGGGAGAGACCATCAAGAAGTTCAATAAGCAATATGTATTTATATGCAAGAAGAGAAAGTGTCTATATTGCAAGGAAGAAACTTGCTGGACTTAAAGTAATAATTGATTGATTTCTAAAACTAAGAAAAAAAATGCTTTCAGGATTGGGCACTGGATTTATTGGCTAAATTGAAATCTAAGCAAGGGATGGCTATTAGAAGAGAAACTCGAGCAACCAAATTAGTAGCCACTGTCATGGGTATGAAAACAAGGAATCAAGAATGAACATAAAACATATATTTCAGTGGTTTTTCTTGTTTGTTGGCTTCCATTCTTTACATTGAACATGATCAAGATTTACAAACTTATCTTCAATGTTTGGTCTGCTGACTTGGAGATTTGGTTCCATTGGTTTACAGCTCTTGGATATTTGAACTCATCTCTTAATTTTTTCATTTATTCCACTATCAACCCGGTTAGTCTTACAGCAATAAGACATAAAAAATAGCAAAATTTCAGAAATTCCGTCATTCCTTCCGTCGTTTACTTGGATTCCGTCGTTCATCGAGACGTCAAAGAGAAAAATCATGGATGCTTCCACCACGAGACAGTAGCAGGTATGACTTTGTTTTCCAAACCACTTCTAACTGCTTCATAACAGAGGTCCTGCAAAATGTGGATGCGGTTTCCATAAAATTGTGAAAAGCCCTCTGCGCAAAACGAGCTCAGCTGGGTAAGTTAGATGTGATTCTGTTTATTCAACAGGTTTCTAATAGTAACAATTTCACATTCAGTTCTGACACTTCCAGTTCTGGTCAATCGTTCAAAATATTCAAAAGGTTCTTTTTGGGAAAATGATAGACAAAGTGATTGTCCTCGCATGGGACCGATAGAAAGAAAATGAGGAAAATTTGAATGATGGAAACCTCTTCTTTTCTATTATCATTTAAGGAATGACCATTATTTTTTTGAATTTCCAATGCGAAAACTGCTTGAGCATGTTGACCGATGAAACATTAGAATGATTTCTTCTCTCAACTCGTCATAAAAATATCTATTTTTCAGACCAATGAACAACCGGAAAATCTCCATGCAAAAACCAGAAATCGTTATCGATGAGATCTCACCCAACAGAATTTCGATTTCTGCCGGAGGAAACACTACATTTAGGTAGGCTTCAAGAGAATTAGACACGAGAGAACATGTTTTCCAAAAATTCGCAGGTTTAGAACTTCCAGACCTCAACCAGTTTAGGTAGGGAATGAGTTTCACAAACTCTGAACTCTATATCTGTTCCTTAATTTTGTTGTGCTCTAAATATTGTTACCAATATTACAATGTGTGTAAAAAGTTGAAGTCTCGAAATGTAGACGTTGAATTATTAGATAAACTCAAAATAACGATAAAAAACAAATATTTTCAGGCGATCATCTGATGATTGTATTCGTAGATCTTCTTCTGAAATTATTGGCGGTATTACTCTTCCATCTCAAAGTAGCAATGACAAAAGAAGGTTCATTTCAATTCCCTCTTCTTCGTTTTCATCAAAAAAGTTTTCAGAGGTTCTGGCATGTCAAATAGCTCAGCATCTCTTCATATCCATGAAACTCGTATGACGTTTGAAGCTATGGTCAACGATCAAGCAGATTGCGAAATTTTTGTTTAATAACTCTTTTCTCAGCTTCCGGTCATGCCTTGATCTCAACTTATTACAACGTGTTTATGTATTTACTTTTTCTTCATCGTTTTTTTCTTTGTACCACATCTTTGTTGTGGTCTAATTTTCGAAATTTGAATTATTGCGTCTGTTTTTTCCTCAATAAATTTATTTATATTATCATATGTGAAAAATTTGCAAAGTTTTATTATATTCTCATCAATTTTCCTGGAGTTTGTTCTTTAAATTTCCAACCATCCTGACCATTTTTTAATTTGTAAAAAACACCTACATTACAATTATTCCTCAAAATATTGTTAATCGCATTCATAAAAAGTAATCAAAAGTGGATGAACTTAACTTGTTAGTCTATAAGACAGACAGACGAAGCAAGGAGTTTTAGATAATCTTTATTCTATTGTTATTTCAAATTAAATGTTCCATTTTTCGTTCATATCTTTGATGTTGAAGATAAAAATCTGAAGATCACATATCACATATCATTTTTGCGTCTCCTCATCGAAAAGGGACGGAGCTTGAATGATACACTCCCTTCAAATGTCTATAAAATGCTGGTCAGGGTGATATTCGTTATTGAAATTCGGATTAGCGGCGAATCATTCTCGAATAATTATTTATTCTGAAATTAGCGTGGTTCATTCTGAAACAGACTGGGCTTCATGCTTCAATTTGAACTGGACGGAAGAAGTGATGTCCCATTTTCCGGTTCATTTTTTTAGCTCAGCATATCCTCATATCCATTAAACTCAAACGAGTTTGAAGATATGGCCAACAATCAAGGCGAAATTATTGTTTAACATTTCTGCTCTCTGTTTCCGGTCATGTCTTGATCTCAAATTATTACAACAAATGAGTGTTTATGTATTGACGCTTTTTCTCTTTTTTTTTTTATTCTTTGATTTTTTCATTGTGGTCTAATTTTCAAATTAAAAATTAGTGATTCAGGTTATTTTTCTCAATAAAAACATTTATATTTTCACATATGTACGATATAAAAACACAGGAATTTTATTCCAGGTGGCAACAAAAGAAAATACAACAGGAAAAGATTGCATACAATTCGATACATTTGAAAGTAATGATTGTATCACAATGCTCGAGATCATCAAAACTAAATCGGAAATTTTCAGAACAAAATTAGTGTTCAACTCGTGGAATCTTTGAGAGTGGAGGCGAGTCCGAAGTTGATGGAAAAGTGCTTGGCATTGTTCGCTGAAATGAGTAAATGTTATCGTGATCTCAGCTAATGAAAATGACAAAAGATCAGAATTAAAAGTTTATAATGACGTTATATTTTTCTACTTCCTCCTAAGCTTAGGTCCAGCTCAGAATAAATCTCATTTCCCAGAAGATTAAAATTACCTTCTCAATTGTCCGTCCAAATCCTCCAAATCCGTTTTCGCCTGATGTGCTGCTGTGTGGCTGTCTACCTCTCTCAGTATTCTGCGCAATTGTTGGCGTGTAAATTCTCTGATTTATTGGTGGCTCTGGCTGTGTCCGTAAAATCGATTGCTGCTGGAGAGCACTTGTTCCCTCGATTTGTTTCCACAATTCTAAATCTTCATTTTAAACAAAGGTATCAAAAAATAATAGATATTTACCTGGAACGTATTGTTTTCCCAGCATTGGAATATCGGTTAGATGGGAAATTACATCGAATCGGGTTTTGTCGCACTGATTCATTTCTGCAACAAAAAAAACAGTTATTTTCTTTCGGAAAGCACGTTTTGTTAGCTATTTGACACGATAAATACTGAAAGAAGCAAAATTTTATAAGTAAGGGAGTCAACTCGACTATTTGCTGAGAACGCGTAGAATGAGAGCGAGAGGGACAAGTGAAAGTGAGCGACACTAGTGAAAACGAATGTTTCGGAATAGTAAAAGTGGGCATAGACATTCTGCATTTATCATTGAATCAATCGGCCAGGCAAAGATGTTTCTATCTTTTCTGTTTTACGAAGTGCACAAATGTTCCGTGAAGCGAGGGTTTGTGTTGGGTTTTGTATATCATGAAACGTCGAATCTATCTCTTTTTCTGTGTCTTACTCTCCCACACATTTTGTTTTTGTTGAAATGTTTTTTGCCAGAAGACGGCATGACCTCTATCACAAAAGAATGGCGGAGAGGCAGCCCAAGGTAATATGAAGGTTTAGAACTGGTTCAGTTATTTGAATTGCTTTGTTCAGTATATTCAAAAAAAGAAAAATATAAAACAAGGCAGGTAGGTGTAGACTAAGCAAACATAAAAATAATTATATTGAATGAAAAAAGAGGAAATTTCTAGAGAAGTTGTGATAAAACGGTTATATCAGTACGCGAAAAGTTCCGAATTTTGATGTCTATCGAAATGAAAGACAGTCAACATAAGTGAGTCAGGTGATAAATATCGAAAAAAAATATCAATCGTCCACTATACAACTAAATGGTAACTATAGTAGATAGCAACACAATACACATATTCTGACGACTGCATCAAACAGATGTGTGAAGGGTCAAGTCTTATAAAACGAGCGCAGTACACATATCGCACTCTTTTTCCTTTCGTTTTCGTCCCGTCCTCGGGGCCACACACTGCTCAAACAACGCGGAAAGGAGAGCGTACGAAATGCTCGTCAGATGTGGTGCTTGCGGTCGGTAATATTTACTGCTCGACTATCACGGAGCAATTCATCAAAATGCTCCGTTTTTGAATTTGTTCTTTGATCTTTCATTATTGCCTTTTAACACCGAGGGTAGGCCAGGTTTTGAATATTCTTTCGCTTTGCTGATTACGAAATCAATGATTGCCAACCTTTTCCCTGATTTTTGATACTTTGAAAAATAGAAATATTTGAGAACCTGGTTTGATTTTTTGAATCATAAGATTTCAAATTCTCAATTTCAGCTGTTCAGAAAAAAGGAAATCAATAAGCTTTCTTTGACCATTGTTCGTTTCTTTATCGGAAAAAACGAAAGTGCTTGCACTTTTCTTTTTTGAGAACCAATGAATAGTAAAAATCGCTCATTTTTTTTTCGAGACGATCGTTTTCGAGGTCCATTATTCATTGTGCGGCTATTGAGGAGGCCACATGTGGATAACCCTCCCTTTATTCCTCTTTCTCGCCTTCAAAACGATGTCCGAATCGATTCTGTCTCTTCTCACCCTCTTCCTTCCACCAGAATATAACCATACATGCACTGTTGACGTTCTAATTGAACTAGCAAAATAGAAGCGGAATTCCGGAGAGCGCAGAGAAAAATGCGACTAATGTGTCCTCAAGGATATGTTTTATCTTCTTTCTTCTTTTTTCTTCTATTCTCTTGTCCCGAAGTCTTATTCTTCTTCTTCTTTCTCTTTTCCAATCCGACGGACAACATCTGCTCTTCATCTCTTTCTTATATCTATTGGGTGTTCATTCCTCTACTCACCGAGGGTCCGATCAGCTTACAATTATTTCATAGCTCGTTTTCTCTCTTCTTCTTTCTTTTTCTTTTTTTTCACATGTTTCGAAAAAAAAAGTTCTATTTCACTTTTTGTTTTCAGGCTTTTCAATGCCTCCATCGACAGACAATTCTCGTCGAAACTCAATGGAAGGCTTTAGGTTTGTTGCTCCAAAAAAGTCGATGCTCCAAAATAAACATTCCCTTTTGTTTCTAGCGATGGATTCAAATTGGATTCGTCGGCTCTCAACAAACCGCCAGAGGAAGTTTTCGACATTGTTGGAAAATTGGGAGAAGGGTTTGTTATTCAATTCTCTGAGGATATAGAGAGGAAATTGAATTGAATATCATGAGAAAACGTCATATTCAGATCATATGGAAGTGTCCATAAAGCAATTCATCGTGAATCCGGTCATGTGTTAGCTATTAAAAAGGTTCCGGTGGATACGGATTTACAAGAGATCATCAAGGAGATCAGTATAATGCAACAATGTAAAAGTAAATATGTTGTCAAGTACTATGGATCGTATTTCAAAAATTCGGATCTATGGGTGAGATTTTCAATTGAATGGACAAAAAGAAACAATAAAAACAGTTAGAATAAAATATGAAATGAAAAATACAGGAACAAGGACCTCAATTTAACTTACAGATTGTAATGGAATACTGCGGCGCTGGATCGATCTCTGACATTATGCGTGCTAGGCGGAAACCTTTGTCAGAACGAGAAATCAGTGCAGTTTTGCGAGATACTCTCAAGGGGTTGCAATATTTGCACGACTTGAAGAAGATTCATAGAGATATCAAAGTGAGAAATAGTTCACCTTAGAGAAAACATATCTTGATGTTTCAGGCAGGAAATATCCTTCTTAACACTGATGGAATTGCTAAATTAGCTGATTTTGGTGTAGCTGGACAACTAACAGATACAATGGCAAAAAGAAATACTGTGATTGGAACACCGTTTTGGATGGCTCCAGAAGTTATTGAAGAAATTGGATATGATACAAAGGCAGATATCTGGTCACTTGGAATTACAGCTATAGAAATGGCTGAAGGACGTCCTCCATACTCTGATATTCATCCAATGCGTGCAATTTTCATGATTCCAACTAAACCACCACCAACGTTCAAGAAACCAGAGGAATGGTCTCCAGAATTCAACGATTTCATTAGAAGCTGCTTAATCAAGAAACCAGAAGAAAGAAAAACCGCTCTTAGGTTGTGTGAGGTAAATTACGAATAATGATCCTATTTGAAGTTCTCAATTCCAGCACACATTCATTGAAAATGCTCCAGGATGCGACATTTTGCAATCAATGATTCAAGATGCACAAGAGAAAGCGTTATTGGGACAAGCTCCAATGGTAATAAAAATATGATGAGAAAGCAATGAATAAAATAGAAATTCTAGGCTGTGAGTGGAGGAGATGCCACGTTGCTTAGCGAAGGAATGTCTACGATGATTGACGGTGGAGATGCGACTTTAGTTCAACACAAAGGTTTGTTGTATTGAATCAAAATATTCGAGAAAGAACAGGAAAATCGTTTTTAAAAAAACATTTTGCATTCCACATGGTCGTAAATTGCGAAATACCAGATTTTGTTATGAAATGGAATGGGAAAAAAAAATAAACAAACTATGGAATATGTTGATGATTTTTTAAATAAAATGTAGAAAAAACAAAGATTCAATGATCACGCTTTGAAACTTCATTTGGAAAACTAATTTGTGGCAAGGGAAACAAAAATGAATGTACGGAAATAGAACCTATGCCGGGGATACCTCATATTACGTGGGAGTTTTTTTTAAGGAAGGCATTTCACTGAAACGTGTAGGCAGGTGCAAAAAGAGTTGTTAAAAGAAAAAATTCATTTTTTTAAATACTCTATTGTTAGTTTCGTAAAAATCAGAATATCTTATAAATTATAAGAAAACCTACGATTCACATCCATCATTTAGATAACTATGTGACTGCTCAAAGTCTTCGAAGTCAAATGGAAAGCCTAAGAATTGGAGGAGAGATTCCAAAATCTGCATATGGTGAGTATAAATTTTCTCTGTTTATACCCTAGAAAGTCAACGTCATCTGTCATATGTATCCGAAAGTCACGTTGTAGTTTCCCATGATATAATGATTCTTATCAGAATAACCTCTATAAATATCATTTTCTCAGGATCGTCACGAAATGGAGGTTCACCTCGAGTCCAGCCACCTGGACACACCGCAAGTACATCTGATCCATCGAAAAATCAACCATTTGGACAAGATGGAACTGGTCCAAATTTCCAAATTGGAACTGGAGATAGTAGTTATAAGGATGCAGCAAGCAATATTTGTAAGAGCTCTGGCAACATTTTAATTAAATTTTCGTAAACTTACAGTGAATACCGAGGTGGAATATGAGAATAGATTCCAGCGGGCAGTGGTCGATGGAGATTTCGAATTTGTAATCCTATTCTTAGGATGATTTTGAAAAAAATAATATGAATTTCAGCTGAGAAATATCACATTGGACGATTTAATACGACGAAAAGAAAGTTTAGACACTGAAATGGAACAAGAAATTCGCGAGTTGCAAAGAAGATACAAAACCAAACGACAGCCAATTTTGGATGTTATTGAAATCAAGAAACGACTACTTTAACTGCCTCAGCTTGTAAAATATTCCGACAAATGTTAACTTTTATAAATGTATAAGCAATTTATTACATTAGAGTATCTATTATATATTACCATCAAATTGTCATGTTTAATCAAAACTTTCTGTGTGATCAATACTTTTTCTAATACTGTTATAAGATTTTTAAGAGCTGTGCTCAGGCTCAGCTTGTCGCTTAGCTTTTTTATATTCTTCTATAAATAAATCTGGTCAAACTTCAAAGCCATTGTTTCAACTCGTTATGTTCTAAAGGTGGATGATTATTTTATCAGTGACTAATTGGGAGGGTCAGGGATAAATTGAGGTAAGTATCGGAAATAGCTAAAATTTTTGACTTTTGAATAAGTCGAAATGAGTCAGCGATAGTTGATTGATCTCGATGAGTCTAGTTTTTCTTATTTGTTTGCGCAAAGCGGAGTTCACGTAGCGACCAACTCATATTTTTAGGTAAATTTTCAAGGCATGAAGAAAAAGCTGACATTTGGAGTGCTTTTCGTAATACAACTGCCTTTTTGAATCGTAGGATTTATGACTTATTGACGGACGTCCTTTAGCTTTAGTCTCTCTATAATTGGCATATTCGGCCCTTTCTGCCCGTCGAACGCGTATCTATTTCGTAAACTACTAGCCGAGGGCGTTTGCTTTTTTTCAAGATGAAGCAAATATACATTTCGAGCGACTGTTTCTCAACTGACAGGTAATATTTGCTAAACCAAAATATATTTAAGGTAGACAGGAGCCGAGAATTGACATCGGACAGAAGTTCAATCTCCTATAGCTCAGCGAAGATGTTCTCTATTATTCTAACCTTATCCCTCCTTCAAGGTATAGTTCAACTTTTAGTACAACTCTAATTGAACCATTTTCAGGAATATCATCCTATGTTATTGGTCAAGGTGTTCAAGCCAATCCTAGTGGATGCAATGTCTGTGGAGAGACTGGTCAATGGAGTGCTTGGACAGAATGGTCCTCATGTTCTGCCAATTTCGGAAGTAAGTCACAGCTTCTAAATCTTAATCTGACCTTTTTTATTTGAGCACCAGTCCAAACTCGTACTCGTCTCTGTCCATCTGGAAACTGCCAAGGTGGATCCACAACTGAATCCAGACCATGTGTTCTTTATGATCCACAACCAACTCAACCACAATGGGGAGCATGGGGAGCTTGGAGCGCTTGCAGGTAAGGATCTTCCTCTACATTTTCTTTTGCAAAAACTGTTTATTGCTCTGTTTATTTTTCATATTGTGAACTAATCTTTCTTATTATCCTTAAATTGCAGTGCCAGTTGCGGCGGTGGCACGATGACGAGAAGCCGTGTTTGCAATAACGGATGCTCGACCTGCCAATGTGTCGGTGCTGCTGCCGAATCGCAAGCTTGCAATGCTCAACCTTGCTGCACTTGGACTGCGGTGAGAACTAGTTGAGATCAATTATAAACTAACTTTTGGTTGTTTCAGTGGTCTTCCTGGTCGGCTTGTTCAGTTACCTGTGGATCCGGAGGATCAATCACTAGAACCAGACAATGTAGCTGTGGATCAGGAGTAAGCGATTTTCAATCAGTTATAAAGTACTAAATCCTACTTTTAGTGTACCGGTGGATCAGTTGAACAAGAGCCATGCCCTCAACAAGCCGCTTGCCCATGCAACACTTGCAATCAACCACCACCACCATGCAATACCTGTAACACACAACCGGTTGTCATTGTGACAACACCATCTCCATGCACAACATGCAACCAACCACCAGCATGCTCGACATGCGGACACGCTCAACCGTTTTATGATCCATATGGAAATGGAAGAAAGAAGAGAATGATTGTTGGAAGCAACTCGACTAGTACAAATGTTTAATCATGACTGACTATTCTGTACATTTATATGCAACAATTTGCACATTCCCCGATCTTTTTTTACAATAAAGTATTGAGCATTTCATTCTGATTTTTGGCTTTGTATGTTTATAGCGGTCTCTAGTGAATAGGATTCAGTACTTTATAACTAATCTATTTTTTCCTTCCTCTGGAGCAACCACAATGACCATTTTGTTCGTCAACGAAGAAATGAGCTTCTTTTCTTGTTGTGGCCTCAATTGTTTGTCTGGTTTCACGATTTTCATTTACACATTGATACAAAAATAAGCAACTGCACATGATTTTCTTCGAAATTCATGGTTCCTCAACTATTTAGTAATTATTGTATGATATCTGAAAACTTATGGAAAATTTCTAGAGAAGTAAGATAGTTTTAGACACGAACAACTTTGGGAAATTTAATTAATAATTACTTACATCTCATGTTTCGCTTTCATTTCCTCTATAATTTTCTTTCATTCACTCGCAACAAGAGAAAAATCTTGTGCGACTCTTCTTGCTTGATTTTTTCAATACAATTTCGGAATCCATCACGAACGCCATTTGTCAGCTTGGCTCGAGCTGCTTCACTTAGGCGCAGCGTCGCGTGTGCGGTGTATCTTATTCAAAAGGACCTCTTCCATTGATGCGGCACAGCTTCCATTAAAGCGTCAAGCGCCAATAGGTAGGACACGGGAGGTCATTATATGACTGGAGCTCCTTTATCATCAATCTGTAAGAGAACTTGGTTTCCTGTTAATATCTATTAAGAAAACACTCACGATGACGTCTCCCATTAGTGGCGCGGCTAACAT
Source organism: Caenorhabditis wallacei (assembly GCA_963932035.1). Classification (NCBI taxonomy): domain Eukaryota; kingdom Metazoa; phylum Nematoda; class Chromadorea; order Rhabditida; family Rhabditidae; genus Caenorhabditis; species Caenorhabditis wallacei. The sequence continues at coordinate 8,440,075 of OZ009931.1, read as the reverse complement.
TTGAGCATATGATCATCGATAGGACAAATGAGGCCAATAGGAACAAGTTATACTCTGATCCGAGTGATTGATATCAGGAAAACACGCGGATCGTGCTCCGAAGATGAAGAATTGCAGAAAAAGAGAAGAAAATCAATAAGAAAACCTTTTAAGACGGCAACAGTAAAGGTCTAACACCTGCCGTCCAAAAAGATCCGGGCAGATCAAACGTGCTCCATTGTTAATTTCTTAGATGGTGGGTCGATTCTGTATGCAACAAGACATCACTATATTTGAACATTTTAAATGACCTTCTCTGAATTGCTTGCTGTTTGAATTAAGCAATCATCATGTGATACAATTCTAAAAACATTAAAAATAATTTTTTTTTCAAAAAATTCGCTTTGCGCAACAATTCTCCTCGTAATATCTCTCCCTCTCTCCCAATTTTATTAGATTTGCGTGTTTATCAAAAATAATATGCGATGAATCCCCCGCTGTTACCGGGTATCCTAATATCCCTTTTTGACGTCATGTGCGACTTATGAAAAATCACCGATATCATGAGGGAGTGGCAAATTATCAATGGAATTTGCATATGGCCGGCAACGAATTTCGGGTTTTCAGGCTGCCCGCCTCTTCGAAACCTGTTCAAATGATTATATAAGGCATTCTTTGATCAGCAATAATCATCCATTCGGTCACAATGGAAGGCAAGGAAACTGATCAACATCGGTGAGATTTTCAAGTCCTTTTTTAACTTGAAATGTTGTTTTTTTTAGCCATATGCGCAATGTCGTCTTGGCTGCATGCACTGTAGCTACTATCTCGGTCTTCTCGGCCATTATTGTTTTGCCAGTTCTTTTCACCTCTGTTCAAACTCTTCAACAAGAGATTGAATTGGAAACTAACTACTGCAAGGTAAAACTAATTCAGAGTAGATGCAACTAACTATTTTTCACTGTTTTAGATGCGCTCTCGTGATATGATCATGAACTTGTACCAAACCGGTGGACAAAACCGTGTCAAGAGAGGATGGCTTTTCGGACAATGGATTCCAGACAGCGGAACTGGAGGAGGGGCTGGAAACGGAGAGCAATACGGAGCTCCAGCTACTGAACAACCATACAATGCCCCAGCCCCATCTCCATCCCATGGAGGATATGAACAACCATCCAACAACGGATACGGACCAGTTGTCAATGCTGAGCCAGCTCCACAATGCTGCACTTGCCAACAAGGAAAGGCTGGACCACCAGGACCACCAGGAGATGATGGACACGATGGAAAGGACGGAACTGCTGGATCTGATGCCCAAAATGGAAAGGACGGAGGAGTCGCTCCATCTGATGGACTTCAAAGCGAACCATGCGTTATCTGCCCACCAGGAGCTCAAGGACCAATGGGACCAGCTGGAAAGAAGGGACCAACTGGACCAAGAGGATCCCCAGGACTTGCTGGAATCGATGGAAGACGTGGAGAGCCAGGAATGGTTGGACCAACTGGACTCGATGGAGAACAAGGACCACAAGGACCACCAGGAAAGAGAGGAGAGGACGGACGTGTCATCGATGTAAGAAACTTCACAGAATCCTAAGAAACTCTAACTTTGAATAATTACAGATCAACGGACCACAAGGAGCTCCAGGAGCTCCAGGACCACAAGGACGCAAGGGAGAAGCTGGACCAAAGGGACGTCGTGGAAACACTATTCCAGGACCACAAGGACCAAACGGAGATGCTGGAAGAAAGGGACGTCCAGGACGCAAGGGAGAGGCCGGACCACAAGGAGGACTCGGATCCAAGGGACCAAATGGAGACTGCTTCCACTGCCCAACCCCAAGAACTCCACCAGGATATTAATTTATATGATTGTTTCTCTAAGTTATTACATCTATACATAAATTTTCATATGAAACTCGTTTTTCTAATTACATACTCAAAAGTTGGAAGATTTGTGCTATTTTCTCTCTAATGGGCTTGTTTTTGGACAGTAACATGATAATAACAGAAACTGATTTATTGAACTATAAAAATCCAAAAATCAATTAAACATCAACTGGAACATTGGTCGGGATGATTGGAACAAAGTAGCTCTGATCAATTTCATATCTGCAAATGATCTCGCTCAAGGTGAATGAAAAATGGAATGTGACAAAGTTCCTGAAAACATACTCTAATCATTAGAATAACCAGCACAAACACTTACAAAACAATGCGGCTGAATAAGCAGACCATGATAAGGGTGAGATTTAATGGCTCCGTAATGAACATCAAAAAATACAAAATTGCATGCTTCGCCACTTTTTTGAGAGTAAGATGAACGAAACCAGTGATTTGGTTTCCGTCAGCATCAATCACAATCTCTCCTGAATCCTCATTTGGAAACAAGAAACTCTTATGCCAGTAGTAAATCATCGAAACACTGATCAAGAAAAGCATCACTTGATAGATTTTGAACTTAAGGTTGAATGTTGAAACTTGTTCCACATTCACACGTTGCGTCTTCTTTGCCCGATGAGCTCCTCTTGTTTGATCGATTTTTTTGGAGGAGGAAGACCGCATGATTCAATGAAAACGAAAAATCGAAAGAAAAATGTTTTGGGGAAAAAATAGAATGAAGAATGAAACATTTTTCGCCAGGGGGCTCTTCTCGACAGGCGGCTTGAGAATGTTTCCAAGGACACCGCCTCTCTACGTAATATTTTATTTTCAAATGGGATTCTCCCTGGATCCGAAATGGGAATCCTTTTTTTTTGGTAGAACTAGCGTTGTTACAATAAATCTGAGCAGTTGGAAAGGAGTGAAGAGAGATCAAATGCTGATCAAAAACTTTTTTTCCTTTGCTTCATTGGGGTCAGGAGAAACTGATGTTTACAATTCTCATCGGAAAGATTTGTACAATCACACCATATCAGCAAATCTTGAACACTATCAGTACGCAGGCTGACAAAAAGTTTCGAATGCATACTTTCAAACACTATGCCATGAACTTTCTAGAAAACTTCTAATGTTTTGATCTTTTTACAAATTTCTTGATAATTCATGCATTCGATTCAACTTGAAACGCTCTCAAAAATTTCTATGAAAATCTCATTCATCTTGTTTCAACTCTTGTGAAAATTCACTAATTTCCTGTTATATTAAAACACCTCTGAAACAGATTTTATTTATTATAATATCGAAATTAAAAAATTGAGTCAATACAGATCAAACGTTAATTACTGAACATTTTTGAGCGTCTTTGGATGCCTCGGTACCATTGGCTTTAACTATTAAGTAATTGGAACGTTGGCCGCATTTTTTTAAAATGTACAAAATGAAAGTAAGGATCACAAACAAAATTATGTGAAAAATGAGAATCAGTAAATAGGTTGTTATATTTATATAATATGGTCTCACGGTCATTGGCATCACATCTGGATGATTGATCTTCTGGAAACAAACTATTATAAAAAAGAGAAGTTCTGCTGCCCTGACCGAAAATGCTTTTCGTTCAAAAGTTCCCGTCTAATAGTATTGACCCCAAAGAGAGACATTGTAAACTAGATTAGCATGAACTTCTAACAAAAGGTTTTAAAGGGTGTATCAAACTCACCACGGGTGGATTCTCTTCAAAAGTCGGCATGCCGTTGGCGAGAAAGAAAATAGCGAACAGGACTGCGACCTTCATCTCTGTAATGATTTAAATGATTTCCGAATAGGAGCATTGTAAACGAGCAGCGCCTCATATTTCTTTTATATGTCTCGACCATCCATCCAAACATTTAGGATGTAAGTAGATTACAACAAAAGAAGGAATTATGAAAATAATTTCTTTCAAATTGATAAAAAAGCCCAAAGAGACAGAAAATTTATCTAGATGAATTTAATTGAAGCCAATTATAACAAAAAACTAAGATTGGTAAAATTGAAGGACAATGCGACTTCAATGAAGGAGCACATTGAATTGATACGATAGGGTCCGTGATAAGATTTATATACATTCTCACTGACTTCAATCCCGCCCCCTTTACGTGCTCTGTCACAGACAAATAAAGCGGAATTAGAAAATTAAATGATAACCAAGAAAAAAGTCTATTCAGAAAAAAGTAATTTGATAATGTTCTCTTTGTTGTTATCAGTAACACGCCATAGTTTTTTGACAGGTGTACAAAAAATTGAGCCTGTCAATCATATTCAAAATTTTATGAAGCGTATAATTCATATTATCAGCTTTTAAATCAATAATGAGCTCTACGTGTTTAACTCAAAGGGGGCAAGTAGGTTTTGAAAATGAAATCGAATTTAATTTAGACATCTGGAATCGCAAGAAAACTATAATGGAAATAAAAATATATTGCTTTCTGTAGATGACTGACCGGCAAAGTGTTTTCTCTAACGTTGGCTCTTAAAAGGAAAGTAACAACGAGAATTGAAAAGTTAGAAAAAAGACTGGGAAATAATCACGCTTTTCATAGTCCGATACTCATTTTTAGCTGAATAAAGATCACCCAAGGACAAACTATTAAAAAAAAATGAAGGTCACATAAGAACGACTATCCGAAAACTAGAAAATTCTCGAGCAATTTTTATTACATGAATAATTATAAATTATTCAATTATGATTTCTGAAAATTTAAGAATCGGAATTTTTCTGAGGAAAAATCATTACTTCTAAATTGTTTGCCTTTTTCAAATCTTTTCAAAACATCTGAAAGTAACCATACTTTATCATTTGAATTGTTTCATTCCCTGTTTAATCTTGAAAATACGTGGAAAGCTGTTTTTTCCGGGAACCGAAAGTACCGTAACTTGTTTTCGTCTGGCACCAACATGTTGACATGTCTGTGCCCAAGTTAGAACAAAGAAACGGTATTCAGAAAACAAGAAAAAAAAGGTTTGGAAATGTCAAAATGCACATGATATTTTGAATGTCTAACAAGAAATGAATAACAAAGAAATGTAGTTCCACCTCTCTTTATTTATGTTATTTAAAGGAAACGCAAGAAAAATGAATGTATCTGTGGATTGTTAATAGTTTTTTGTAGTGAAGACCATAAAAAAAAAGACAAAATCAAATTCTTATATAGTGTTGGAAATGTCAATCTTAATTTTGAAATGAGTTTGTAAATTTTGTATTTGTGGTGTTTTTTTATATCATCTTAAAAAAAACTTTCTTTTGTGAAAATTTTCGTGTATGGGTACTTTTAACAGTAGTATGCACGAAGATAGATACAGTATTATACAGTATATGTATGTACAATATTGCTATTGAGCATTCAGACGTTCTCAATCTCTTCACTCAAGTTTCATTGACAGATATTGAAAAGTCAAAAGTCGTTGACGAGGGCATCTCAGTGCGCACTCAAACAAAAATATTCGAATGTTTTCGTCTCTTTTTTACTTTCATAGCAACCATGACAGCTGGTCTTTCTCTTTTTTCGAACTTTTTTGGTGGGAAAAAAGTGTTGAACGACCATCTGCCATCCGCTACAAAATGCTACCAATTGGATAGAAAAAAGCAACTACAGAAATTTTTGTAAGAAGGATACAGCTTTCAATAATTTATTCTTTCCCTAGTTTAACTCAAAACCCGGTCGAAGATTGGTTGAGGATCTTTAATATCTGTTTGCAACTTTTATGAAAGCCCTTCGTTTTTTTTTTCATTTAAAGACAGTTCTGGAGAAGAGGGTTTATTTTGGATCAAATGAAAAACGTTCGAAGAAAACATGAACAATGAATTAGACATCAAGAGAATCAGACTGAACCAACACTGATGCATCAGGAGCCTTGCGAGTTGCGTACCTCAGTTGCGATGGACGATTGGTTTTTTCATCTGATCTGGTCGTGCACTTTCCGATGATGCAAGCAATGGACATGAGAATCGCGGCAGTTCCAAATACGATCAACAGATATCCGATGTTTTGGATCCCTTCCGTCGGTGTGACACTGGCCGTGGAGGTGGGTGGTTTGAGATTTAATAGTTCAGAAAAGGCCTGAAAATAATAATTTGAAAGTTGAATTTCATTTGCTGTAGCTTCAATTATGTTTCACAAATTGATAGGATAAACAGTAGATCAGTTTTCAGTAAGATTTCTATTGTGAATGCTTTTCGTTCAAAACTGTCTCTCTAATAGTATTGCCCCCAAAGAGAGACATTGTAAACTAGATTAGAATGAACTTCTAACAAAAGTTTTTAAAGGGTGTGTTAAACTCACTGGTGGATTCTCTTCGAAAGTCGGCATGCCGTTGGCGAGGACGAGAATAGCGGACAATACGGCGACCTTCATCTCTGTAATGATGGAAATGAATTCCGAATAGGAGCATTGTAAATGGGCGGAGCCTAATCTTTCCTTTCTCTGTCTCGCCCATCCTCCCAAATATTTTGGAAGAAGAAAAGAGATTACAACAAAAGAAGGAATTGTAAAACTATGAAGAGATATACAGATTATTGGAGAGACAAAGAGAACTGATCTTAAATTGATAAAAGCTCAAGAAGACAGACAAAACTATCTAAATGGAATGAATTGAAGCCACAAAGAACAAAAAATCAAAAATAGTAGAATAGAAGGAGAATGCGGTCTCAGCAAAAGAGCATATCGTCGCCGATAAGATAGGGGTCCTTGATAAGATTTACATACGTCCTCACCGACTACAAAGGAACCCCTTCTAGGTGAACTGTCAAAGGCAAAAAAGAAAAAAGTTGATAATTCAAAGGTGAAATGAGAAAAAGTTGATTCTATTCAAAAAAAAATAGTAATTGGATAATGTTCTCTTCATGTCTTATCAGTAATGCGTCGCAGTTTTATGACCAGTGAACCAAATTATATGAGAGTGTCAATCATCTCTGAAATTTTATGAGACGTATCATTCATATTATCAGTTTTAAATCAATAATGAGCTCTACGTGTTTAACTCAAAGGAGGCAAATAGGATTTGAAAATGAAATCGAATTCCATATAGACATCTAAAAGAAAACTATCATGGATAGAAAAATGCATTGTTTTCTGTAGATGACATATGTTTTTTTCTCTCGTTGACTTTTTTGACTTTTGAATCGAAAGTAAACATGAAAATGAAGAAACGAAGAAATGAGAGAAATCTCATAACACATTTTATAATCGAATACCTAGTCTTAGCTTAATTAAGAACCAACTAAGGACAAACCAATAAATAGGGAAAATAGTAAAATTTATGAAATAACCCTGTTCTATAGCTGGGTTAATTATTTCATTAGGATTTTACTATTTTATATGTTTTATTATCCAAGAACCAGCAGATTTCCTAACAAACAGTGGATAGAACGTAATGAATTGCTCAAGCGTGATTTTTGAAATGATCTTAATAACTCGAAAATTTTCTGCAATTCGTGAAGAGAACATTTTTTGGGTAAATTACATCCCAAAATCATTATCTGCAGCAAATTTTTTGAAAACTAGGTTTCATAAGTGATTTTCGAAATCACTGAATCCATTGTTCTAATTTGGGAATGAATGGAAAGTTGTTTTTCCGTAAACGGAAAGTACCGTAACTTGTTATTGTCTGGCAACAACATGTTGACATGTCTGTGCGCGAGTTAAAACAAAGAAACGGTATTCAAAAACAACAGAAAAAGGTTTGGAAATGTCAAAATGCACATGATGTTTTGGATGTCTAGACTATCAAGAAAGGTGGTGAAAAACAAAGTCAAAGGTTTTGGGGATACGGTATGACTATTGTAAATATTTGGAAATTCTCAGAATTATATTTTCCAATGCAGAATTAAGGGTAGTTTTCATTTCTCTTCTCTTTCAATGAGCTTGAGAAAGAAAGCTCAAAAGAAAATGAATGTCTTTGTGGATAATGAATTGTTTTTAGTATTGGAGAGTGGAGAAGAAGACAAAAAAACCTTATATATACTTGGAAATGCCAGAAAATTGTTTAAAGCTATTTCTTCATAACAGTGTTATCAACGAATTTATCGTACAAACTACAACTGACACTCGATTTCTCCCAATCCCTTGTTTAAGTTTTTATCAAGGGATGAATAAACTCAGCAATAGACAGCTGCAGTGCGCAGACTCGAACAAAAATATTCGAATGTTTTTGTCTCTTTTTTACTTTCATAGCAACCATGACAGCTGGCCTTTCTCTTTTTTCGAACTTTTTTAGGGAGAAAAAAGTGTTGAACGACCATCTGCCATCCGGTACCAAATGCTACCAATTGGATAGAAAAAATATAGACCGTATTGCAAGAGAGATACGGTAAAAATGTTAATAGACAAATTTTACCAAAAGAACGGAAGATCAAAACTCTCCGAGACCTCATTTAACTCATTATAACAATAAAATTTAATGATCTTTTTAATATCCAAATTTGAAATCTATACAAGGTTACAACAAATGTCACACATGACATTTGAAAATTCCACAATTTCATACTTCCCTACCTTTTTTAAAGTTTCGGTAAAAAAGAAAGGGAATAAGTTGGAACATATGTTGAAAAGGTCAATCAAGTTTTATGACTTGCTAATCAACTTATAAGCGCTAGTCGGCTTCTTGCCAGATCTTTTTAAAGATAAACTGTCATAAACACAGAACTGTAAACAATTATAAGACAATGGAATGGCAGACTGAGCTTGTAAAATTTTACGACCAATGCGGTAGATAAGATATAAGTGCAGTATTTAAACAAAATGGATGTTGCTCGGTTAAATCAATTAACTCACCAAATTAATCTAACCCGTTTATGACCTCCAGTAACCGGACACGATTCACATAGCAGAATGCAAAAAGATGAAGGAAGTTTCGTGTTAGAAATCTGGCGTAGTGGTCCACTCGGTAAATCGGTGACTCGATATGAGCTCCTGGTTTCTGAAAAATCCTTATGAATGGCAAATCCTGAATAATGAGTTTTTACTGTTTTAGTTGGTGTTGAAACCTTGACAAGTGTTCCAGACCCAAAAGTTAATAATAAAAAGATTAGAAGAATCACGCTCGTCCTCATCAAAATGAACACGACTAGTACAATTTTGTCTTTTCAAGAAAATCCTATAGCCTCTTTTCTGGCTCTAATAGGAAAAGAAAATTGGTCATTGACTGACATTTATGTGAATCCGTTTTCTGTGCCCAAAAAAAAAAAACGATATCCGATGAAATTACTTTTCTTGGAATGGAATCCATTGGCTCCAATTTTCCATGATTTCATATGAACATTATTCCTTGAACAGCCCTCGGAGTGGAGTGTTATATAATGGAGTGTTATAGTTTTATATTGCAGTTTGGCCGATTGGAGACACAAATGAGACCTCAATTTTGATCCTGGAAAATTGAAAAAGATTTTCCCGAGAGAATACAGAAAAAATCTTCAAGGTCTCTTAAGATGATGTAACACACAAAATTCTACCATTTTTCTGGGAAATGTTCTTTCGCCTTTTGATTTCTTGAACACGTAGCATAACGAAAATCGTTCTCTGATTCCCACATATTTTATTCAAAAAAAAACGATTTTTTTAATCAACTTTTTATTATGACATTCACAACAATATCTCGGAAGAACACAGAAAGAAAAGAGTTATTCTTCGTCTCCCAAGACTTTTCCATCGATCACGAATCGAACGATAGTCGCCTTCTTTGGAGCAGATTCCACGTCATCGTTCATGTGGGCACGGTTGGCATACTCGACACGAGTGTTAGCTGGGGCCATGGTCATCGAATCGAGCCAGTTGAGATGGTTTTTGAAACGACGATAGAAGACCATTGCCAAATAGATGACTCTAGAAAAAAGATGGTCATAATAATGAGATCGTCAAAATATAACTTACAAGAAGAACGCAGCGATACCGAAAAGCATCAAAATGGCTTCCATGTGATCTTCGTCGGTTTTAGTAGTTGAAGAGACGATCACAGCCGGCGTCATGTTGCTAGAAACAGAATATGAAGTGGTATGTCGAGCCGCTTGCCTCGCCGTCCCCCCAACTACTCGAGGACTTTTTTTTTCGCGTGGCACACAAAGTCGTAAATTTACCCCCTTATTATTATTATTCTTTCCATGACAACGATTGGAAAGTTTTGTGTCTAACAATGGTTTTAAAAAGGTAAAGTTATCCACGAAATTTAGAAATATATCGTGAAAAACTTACGTGGAGTTGTCCATTGTGAGTGATAGGAGAGCTGATTCAACGGGTTGAATATAAGGAAGATTTGTGTGAATGTGGGCATGTAATGGCACACAATGGTTTTTCCTTTCCTTGGAGAGAGGGAAGAATATCGTTCATGCTGATGCGACAGAGTTCTCTTTAGATCTGCGTCTCTTCTATCAATAAAAATGGCTTTTTGCGGTTTCTCTCCCTGCTGATTGTCTTTCCTCCATCGAACTCTGCCATGAAACAATATTAGATGAAGGTATTTTTTTATTGATCTCTGAGAATGGAAAAGTGAAACTAATAGAAACACGAATAAACCAGTTAACGTTGAGAAACAGAAGAGATAATTAGAATTTGTTTGGAGTTGGAAGAGGCTCAGTCATTGAAATCAAAAAGTTTTGGATGTAGAGTGGAAGAGCATTTGAATGGTGTTCTGCATGGACATTGCAAGTATCTTTGGCGACTTCCGGAGTTGGCAATTGCTCATTTTCAATTTCAATGACGATGACTTCCTCATCATCTTGTCCGGTTAAAGATTGGTAGACAATCAAGGCGACGACAGACAAGCTGAAAAGAATTATATAATTCAAATTTTTCACAAAAGAAAACAACTCACACGAAAAACGCAAAAATCCAGAAACCGATTTCACTCCACATGACGCTTAAGTCTTTCCTTCTCAATACGATCCAACTTGATTGAAATGAAATAGCTGGATGAGCACACGAAGATTTAATAAATCTTGCCTGTCCCTTGTCTCTGACGCAAGAACGCTCCTCTCTGGTACACGGTCCAAAAAAAAAAGAAGGAGAAAGAGGTGTTTTCTATCAGGAAAGGTATAGACGGAAAATGTGTTTGTAAAGAGAAAAGAGGGAAAGAGGAGAAGTACGCGATCGTCCGTTTCGAGTGTATACGGTGTGCATAATAAAATTTGAACCATGAGAAAAGGGTTGTAAAACTATATAATTTTTTGCAGAGCCGACGGAAAGAGAACTTTTCACATGCTTTATCAACGTTGCAGATTTGCAAATGAAAGACTGAAAACTGATTTGATGCCCAAGAAATTTTGAAAGTTATATTCAGTGTTGTATTAATCGGATGAATTTATTTTCAGTTTTAGTGAATTAGTTCTCGAATAGAAACGTTAAATGAGTATTTGTCAGTAAGTTCAAAACATTTAGACATCAACTTCTTGAGAAGCTTCACGAACAACACTCAATTGTTTTCCATATCCAGGAAAATAAAACACCTTTGATGTATTGATGCTATTCGTAGGAATTTCCAAAACAGCCACTGAGTCAATGGTCAATCCACAGTCAATGTCCATATCAATATGATGAAATGTCTCCGTTGACGCTTTCCTGTAGTTACTACTGTTGAGGTTACTGAGAATAGCGAAGATGATCCTGAAACGATATGATGTTTCTTTGACAGTGGTTCTAGGAAAACTTACAACATAAGTATGAAAAATATAACTAGAAAGACAATGTAGAAACGAGATTCTGTGTTTGATAGGGCAGCTGACTGAATCTGGATTGGAGTGTTCAAAGTTTCCATGGGAGTATTTGTTGCGAGCAATGCTTGTGTAGTTGTTGTAGGTGAGGTTGTGACAGCAGTGATGGTGTTAGTTGACGTTGAATTGAGTCGTTTCCATGAAGGTAGAGAAGATTTTATCGTTTTGTTTGCGAACAAATGGTTCCACAGAGCTCCGAAGAAACTGCTTTCTTCTTCTAATTCAGCTGGCGATTCTGTTGTGTATACGGAGTTATCAGCTTCGAAACGCTGAAAAGAATATATAATCAATCAATTTTATAATTTTCATAATAATGGTTTTAGCATATATATATATATATATATATATAGGTTTTGACTTGTGCTAACTAAGAAGAACTCACCGCAAAAATATCCGGGTGCAATGCCGCACTTGTCGAGGTCAGCGCGAAACAGACTACTAAGAATACGAGCAACTTCATTTTGACTCCTCGATACAAAATTTCGATTCGAATGATGATCATACACTGAAACAAACAGCTTTTATACAACCACAATTTTAATCGAATTTTTTTGATAATTGTCTTGAATACGAGAGATTGATAGAAATAGTACAAGAAATGATAGAGGAAACAGTTAGAGAAATATATGTCACCGTTTGGTCTCACGAGATCTGTAATCGTCATCATTCTGGAATTCAATAGTAGAAATCTGGAAGAAGAAAGCAAAGTGGCTGAAACAAAGATTTGAAAGATATGGGGAGATTGCTGAAGATAAGTTTGTTATCAGGAAATGGCTGAAAGTAATTAACTTTTCACACGAAATTTCCAAGGCCAAGCTTGACTTAGCTTTCACCGAAAACAAGATAAGTACAAATAACTTCTTTGATGATATCAAACTTTTGATCTCCACCAAACTCTATTAGTTAATGTTCCGAAAAGTGCGCAAAGATTATCCGATCAACATCTTAGCTGAATAACGCTTTGATAATTAGCTATCAGAAAACAAAAACAAATGAATGTCCTTTTATTCAAAAAACTAACAGAGCGTAGCAATCCTCGCTTTTTATTCGATTACTCATCATTACAATGAAAAGTACATTGTCAGTACATGCTCTCTACCTATTACATCGGCCTCTTATTTACATAACTTTCTGTTGTTTCGAAAGATTTTCTTTATTAAGAAAAAACGAGATGTTCACAAGGTTTGAGATTGACAAAAAATGAAATTCAAGATCGGTTGAAAAGGAAGAGACAGAGAGAAAATGAACCGAGAACAAAAATGAGAATCAGTGGGAAATAAATAAATATGGGATATCGATAAAGGAGTGGTTTCAAAGAATGGTGAGGTTAACAGTGTGATAATCAAAGAGAGAGAGATAAGAGACAATACCAAAGCAAAACAATCTTAGACATCTGACTCTAGATCGAAAACAACGGTGTCCTCGTCCTCGTCTCTTTCTTGGGATTCACGTCGTTTCGAATAGAACACTCGGAAGTTGGATGGATTGACACACAATCGAGCGGCAATGCGACGAAGAGAGTTCATCATGGAGCGCTTGAGAATTTTGAGCTCGTGACGAACCCGATCACAGTTCAAAGCCACGGCGATACCGATCCTTGAAACAAGAAGCATGAACTTTCCCAAAATAAGTTAGAATTTTCAAACTTACAATAGGATTGCGATGGTGAAAATGAAGACGTATTCCTTGGTGCTACCAGATTGGGTTGGTGTCTTCTTTTCAGTTGTGGTCGGTAAATCGTCGTCGTCAAAGTCCGGCATATTGTTGCGTTTGAAGAAATCGTCATCATCGGAGGGGTTTTTGATTGGGAACGAGACATGGCGTGGGGCTGCATTGGCAATCTTCAAAGTACTATTATAGTTTAGTTGTTTTTATTTTGAAAACTCACTTCCTCCTCGAACTCGTTTTCGTTGATCTTTCTATCTCCCACAACTGCCGAATACAAGTATGATGTCACGTGTGACACTGCCAAGACACAGATGAGCGCGAAGAGTACCTTCTTCATGATTGACCACTTCTTCTTCTTCTGAAAACACACAAATTGTCGAAAATTTGGAGAGAAATGTGATTAGAATAATTGAGCTAACGGAAGGGCGGAGAATATCTGTGCACCGCTGTCTGTCAACCTCTCTAATTTAAACAGTGTCTATTACTCTTCGCACTGTCCTTGTGGATGAAGGGAGGAGGAGAGAAGAGGAAGAGAAAGATGATGCACACGTTTTGTTGCCAAAGGAAGACTGGCCGTCGATTTATACAGGAGTGAAGAGGGACCGAGGGGAAAAGTTTGGGTGATGACGAGCAAACACAGTGTAATAAACGACAGTAAGAAAAAAGGAATTCAGTTCTCGTAAAAGTTGGGAATAGACTTTTTGGCGACGGAAGAGGTAAAAGTCTCTTGTCAACAACGTTAGAGAATGAAAACTCTTCCAAACGTGCCTTCATTACGTATGAGCCTCGGCCAATTAGTACTCGATGATTTCCTCAATTTTTGGCAAAAACTTATGACGACTTTATTTTTTCATTAAGATTTCGTAATGCCACTATGTACTTGATGAGTATTCAAGAAGGAAGTTGATGACGATTGAGTCAAATGATCAAATAAGAATAATAATGATATGAAAATACGTTTTTGAATACGGGATGTTTGATTCTACTTTGTATGTAGTTAGGAAATTGATGATCAAAGAAATGAGTTTGTTTTTGGGGATAGAAATGGAAACGGGTATACCAGAGCTGATGAGTGAATAATCTATTGAATTGAACTATAGAGTTGTGACTTTTCCTCTCACCTAAAAGCTAAAAAAAACAGTTGAAATTTTCTTCTTCGTGACAAAAAGTAAAAAATAGCTTAATGGATTGAACCAAATAATTAGTTTTCACTGGAAAAGAAAGACTCAAATCATTAGAAAAGCAATAAAAATAGAATACAATTGGTTTCAGAACCAAAACTTCTAAGTCATGGATTCCAAGTAGCCAATTATTTCTGGTTTTTTCGAAACAATGGGCGCCACATGGAGCAGGCACGTGCTTTGGGAAATGAATTCTGGGCCAGTACACGCAAACGTTGCCATAATGGAAAGGTGACGTTGCCAATTACCCTATCTGAAAACTCTACGATCAAGAAAATTTTTCAGAATTTTGAGAGCTCAGGATTAGCTGAAAATTGTCTACGAATTCCTACAAATCCTCAATAGGAATTCTCATCGTCGCGGGGGTTTTGTGGAAGAAATGGTCCCGATTGTGTTTCCCAACTAATACGTCATTACTACTCCTTGTCCAACCTCGAAATTTGGAAAGGTGAAGATCGCCAACAAAAAAATCAAATCGAGTAGAGTTTCCGCCCAGTCCCAGTTAGTTCCAGTTAGAAGTTATTCGAGTCGTGTTATGGAGTGCTCGAGAGGCTGAGAACCTTCATGCTCTTTTACGATGAAGTTATGGTTTCTATTCTCTTTGATTTTCTTTCCTGACACACGTGGTATAAGAGCGCCACAGTTTTACAACTTTTCTCCAGTTTACTTTAATTTAAGTAAGTAAAGTCCATCTCATGAGAATTCCTCAGAGATACTTAGTTTTTAAAAAATTTACTAATTTTGAGGATTAGGAGTTTGTGAGACTTGGTAGGTCATTGTGATATTGTAATTTATGATTATTATTTATTTAACTTGTTAGCGCACTACTTCAACCATCCAATCCAACCAAATAATCTGATGTAACGCATTTTGACCTCGGTCAGTATGAAAAATTTCTGAGAAATTACACAAGAGCTAAGAAATTTTCGACTAAGCCTTAATCACGCTTGAAAATTCGGAAGTTCGGGATTGTCAAAGAGTGCGCTAGAATGGGTTTTTAACAAATTATTTATGGGGCAAGAGAAAGCAATGGTAATCTTCCTGGTAAGCGATTATGGTTGTTGCCAAGAGGAACCATCGGAATGGCTCCCGGAGCTTCGACATCAGCCTCATCGCCTTCAATTTCTGGGCGACAACATCCTCCCTTGCGGCCGCAGCAACCGTACTTCTGCATGATGTAGTCGACCAGGAAGCCGATGCTGCAAATTCTGAGATTTTCTTTATGTTTCACTGGAATTTAGAGGAAACTAACATAAGGCAAGAGAGAACCACGATCAAAAAAATGATCATAGGCGGGACATGGTACTTGATTGCTTGAGTATTCTCCATCAAAAAATAGAAACGGTTTTAGATTAAACATGAACAAACATATAACATATAAGCACGTAAAATTAAACAGAATCAATCAGATATGAGACACAGGCTATTGACCGTGTTAAAAACATAATGAATCAGCCGGACATGTAACTTCACAAAACATTTATTAAACAAAAATAACATTTTTAAGACAATTGAAGTGCTCACGGTGGTTTCCCTGAAAGCAAACTTAATTGGCAATTGTTTTTTTCATATTCATTTTACCATGGTCACTATCCAAAACTCTTCCTTTTTCGATATCTAGATGTATTCCTGCAGTTTGAGCAATCCGGGTAGAAATATCACGGAGAACTTTTCTGATTGTAAACCAAGCACTGAAACGGACATGGTAAAACATTCACAAAAACAACATATTTCTTACACCACAGCAGCTGAGAAGACCAGAATTGCAACGATGAAAACTATCGGTACAATATTAGCAATTTCAATTGATGCATCCATTCGTCAAAACTCTAATCTTAACCAATCATTAAAATTTAATTTTAAATTAACAAAGATAATACTGGAAATGGAACCAGTAAAAAAAAGAAATCAAAGTACATATATGCACAACAAGGAAATGATTTATCAAGTTATCAGAAAAGAATCTGAAGGGTGAGTCAAGAATATAATTGAGATGATTAATGAATTCGAGGGGTTCATGGGATGGGGAAGTTATTTCGTCGCTTCGATCAAATTAACTTTTGGGTTTTTGAAAAATGAATCACAGATTCTAAACATTTCCTTGTTACTAAGAAATCATTTTGTTGGAAATGAGAAGGGCATCTGAAATGCACAACTATGTATCATTATGCTATCCGTAAGGTTACGAATCTAACTTGGGAGTGCTCTGACCGTAGGCTGGAGTTATGCTACCAGACTAATATCAGTTTAATTAAGACCCTAAGGGCTGCCAAAACCGTATCTGTTTTTGCGACGGACGTCTGTGGGCCGAGAAAACTTGACCTAAATATTCCAAAATTCCAATTTTCAGCTCAAAAATCGGGGTTTTCGAACTTTTTGAATAAGCAACAGGTTCAGCTGAGCTCCCAAAATTGTTTCCCGAAGAAAATTAAAGGGAAAATTTATTTTTCAAAAAATTTCTTTCAAGATCATCAAAAAATTTGAAAATTTTCCGAAATTTCAGAGGTCCGTCGGAAAAACTGAAAACGTTTTTTGGTATCTCTTAGGGTCCTAATTGACCTGAAATTAGTCTGATATCATATCTCCAGCCTAAGGTCGAAGCACTCCCAAGTAAGGTTCAAAATCTTCTGAATTCCCTCTACTCTAATGAAAACAAGCTCACCTTAATTGGCAATTGGAGCAGCTTCCTTATTTAAATCGTGATCCAAATATCCCTCCAGTCCATGAAACTTTTCAAGTTGAGAGACGTCAAGGGAAACGAACTTTGGTGGTGGTGGGACTAAGTCCTTTTCCTCTTCGAATTGCTCAAAGTGTTTTGGCTCTGGGAAGAACCACTCACGAATGAGGCTGCAGAAGAGAACCAGGCTGGAATATGAATTGCAAGAAACTATATTATTTTTGATGAAACGCACAAAAATCCGCTCCAAACGATGAGCAAGATGACGTAGATGAGCTTGACGATGTCCATGTTGATGCAAACCATTGCAATTAAGCAGAAAAACTTACAGAAATTGAACTGAAAGGGAATTTAAACGAAATAAAAATAGAGAAAGAGAAATTAGATAAAATCATGGTTCAGAACCAAATGATAACCAAACATTGAATAAACGAAACTAAATCAAGTTGAATGTTCATTAACAGAGAGTTTCAAAAATTGTGAAGAGTTGGCAGATTGTGAGTGCGGAAGCGAGAAGAATACGTGGAGAATGAATATTTGTACCAATGTGGGGATCAGGCTGAACATAACTTTTGATTCGATTGATGAAAATTAGAATAAGCTGTCTTCACAGAGCTCCTATCATCTTTTTTTAAAACTATAAACTAACCTGATTTTCCACTAATGTGGGATCAAACAGTGCGAATGAGATGTTGCGAAGCATCTTGTCTTCTACGATCGTCGCCGACAACAAAAACGGGGCGACGATGGCTCGCCTCGCGTTGCTCATGAGCCTCCTGCATCGAATTGATAGCAGATTGAGCAAAGCAGACAGCCCAAGCAACGTCGGCGATGTAACAGGCACTGGAAGGCACGAGTGAGAAATCAGAAGTTATTTGGGAGTGCTTACACGATGACGCCCCAAAGAAGAGCAAGACAAACGAGCAGAAGCACGATTGAAGGTGGGATTTGGCTGTCGACAGCGAAATGCATTCTGAGTGAATATTAGAGAGACAGAGAGACACAAGACAGAAACAAGAAGTAGTTAAAGGTACAAAACCCGTGAATAAGAATAGAGTGAATAAGAAATATTAACAAAGTGTTCATTGTCAGAAGGTTACCATCAGCGAAATCTCAGAGAAAAATTATTTCTTCATGGATTTGTATTATAATTCTTGTTAGCATCATCATTCGGGGGGCAATGAGGATTGGTAACATTGCTGCTGGCAATTAGAGGCTGAGCTTGAGGTGGACTTCGCACAATCACTCCAAACATTGAGCAGACCCTAAAAATGAATTCAGGAGGTAGGCACTAGTCAGAAACGCTTACAATGACATGAACACAGCAAGAGCAATGACGAAAACCAAGTATCCGAGAGCAGCCAACGCGCCAGGAATTATCATCTGACTCGAAGATAGAATAGGAGGAGAAGAAGGGAATCACAAATAAGTATATCACACGGTTGGTGTACCGCAGTATGAAAAAAAAATTGGATGAAAATGAAATCAAAAATATTCTTTGAAAGTAATAAAAATACAAATAGGTAATGATCAGAGAAGAGAAAAATACATGTACAAGCCGCAGAGAGAACTAAAAATAAATAAATGAAATGATACAACGAAAGGTTCAATATACCTGTTTACAAAGAGGAAACATTGACTTCCTCCTCGCTATGGGATCTGAGAATCGGTGTTTCTTGGAGACTGAGTTCATCCATTTCATTCATCTCATTAATCTCCTCATCACTCTCTGGTGGATCGATTTGGATGACAACATGCGGAAGCACAGCGGGAACAGAAGCTCGAGCTGGAGTCGGAGCCGGGTTTGAAGCTGCTGGGGCTGATCCAGCTGGTCGTGGCTGAGCAGCCATGATTCTTTGCATCTCATCTTGTCCGATTGGAAAGAAGCAACCGACAAACTTTTCGATAAGCATGCACGAACTGAAAAGAGGCAATTTGTAACAGAAAAGGTTGCAAGGCGCGACTGACCAAACTGCGATCGTGCAGAAGAGGATAACCACAAGAACAAATTGGACAGCCGAGTTACCAAAGATGAAAAACATTTTCTGAAAGGTATTAGTACAGAAATAAACAAGAAAAAGATCAGAGATAAAGTATCACGGAATGAGACCGTGTAGAATTGAGAAAATTGAAGATAAGTTATTAACAGTGGTTTTTATGCACAGAGAAGTTAGAGATTTCATGCAAAACACAAATTTTTGTAGTGTCAATTGGACTGGAAGAGTGGAAGCAGATTAATGTTGTTGATGAATTTACGGTCTTCTCGAGATCTACTTCGGAACTTCCGATGCCATGGGAAAATCTTTCAATGGATGACGGACTCCGTAGTAACGAGGATTACAGTCGGTATATGGACAATAAGCATATTCATCAAAGAAATGTAAGATGCTAAAACTATTCAACTTGTGGTAGTGTTATACTGTTTAGTCAACTAACGTTAAAATCCCAACGATGAAGAAAAGAGCGACAATCATTAGGAAACGAATATGTCCGGACTCCATTTCACCTGAAATTTATTTTTATTAGGGTCAAAAGTGGAACATAAAGAAGCAAGCAACAGATAATAAAAGCAAACAAAAAAGAACAAAATTTGAAACAGAAAAAAAAAGAAAAACGAGTAAGGTAGATACATAGTTGTAGTTGATTGTAGATATCTGAAACGTAAATTTATAGCAATATAATAATAGCTGGCAATTTACATTTTTTAAAAGTTCTTAAGAACCAATTAATATTCCCAATGTATTCCAAATAGAATCCCATTGATAATCACAGTAAATAGTATAAAAACTGAAATCTGAAAATTTCAATGATAAACCTATAAGGCTCCACAAGCTACATACTAAAAACTACCAGAACTATTGAGTAGATATGAAAGACATGACGATCAAGCAGAGATACTACACACGAATAAAAAAATCAGTTTTCTATTAGAAGTCAATAATTCTAAACAATCATTTCAACTATTCCTCTCGGATCACCATTCTGTCTTGCTTTTCTTTGTTTTTTGATTTTTCGGGCCACTTCCGCATCCAATTTCTTTGCCTCTTTGAAATAATTCAACGGACGAGTAATGCAATGGAGATATACTTCACAGATGATAAAAATACTAAACTTGAGTTGAAGAGAAGATGTGAGGAAACTTAATCTTACACGAAAAAAGCCAAGAATAAACATAGGAATATAAGAACATTAATAGCACTTATTTCCAGCATATCCACCTATAATGGTAAAACAGGATATAGATAGATAATATGAAACAAAGAAGGAAAATATCAATCGGAGCAAATGGACCGATTAGTCAATAGATAAATAAAATAATAAACAAATGCTTCAAACTTTTATAATTGCTATCAGTAAGTACGAGTTCTTTGAGAGGGAGAGAAGAAACTGAATCCTTATGCGAAGACTGTTAAAAAGAAGAACGAGTGATTAATAAATGTTAATGTAAAGAAGTTGAACATCCACTGGAAATTATTAAAACGAAACTAATAGTATGAATATAACCACTTACAGGTTCACGGATAACCACCATCGAGACATCTCGAGAGGAGAACAGCGGTATCATTGTCTCGATTGAAACGAGCAGCAACTCTCTCGGCGTAAGCAACACGGCGACGTTGAATAAATGGATCGATAACGATGAGGAAGCAGCATCCACTATAAAGAAAAGAGTTCAAGCGAACACAGAAGACTTGGTTTCTTACAACAGTCCAACCAAGAAGAGAACTCCCAGAACGATAGCAAACCATAGCAAGACACTGCCAATTGGCAGTGCCGGATGCATCATGTTAGCCATATGGAACCGAATCTTCAAAGTGGGATGAGAAAAATTAACAGAGAAAATAAAGAATAGATAGTTACAGTTGGTCTCAAACCAAAAGTATTCAAAAAATGTAGGCGGAAAATAAAAAAATTCGGAACCATGTTATTTGAAAAGGAACGTACAATTATGGTTGCAAAAAGAGAAAAACTAGGAGGAGGAGAAAAGAGCCAAAGTGGTGCATCTCCAGTGACGTGGCAATTCAACAAACGACTGCTCACATCAAGTGAGTCGTCGTTTCGAAAGCCTCGAAAGAAAAATGAAAATGGAGGCAACACGATGAGAATAAGACTAAGGATTGGATGAGAGAAGTATTTTGAATGAGATTGGACTGATTTCAAAGATCAGAAAATATGAAATATCTTAGAAGAAGAATTCATCAACTTGTTCATCAATCATTGCAATTACTCCGTCATAGATTCCGTCAGGCCAGCTGAAAATGAAAAAAAGGCAATGGAAGAATTATCGGATAATTTTTATCTATGAGTATCTTAAATTCAAACTGTAACTTAGTTGTAAATCAGATTTCTTGAGTGAGAAAATGAATTTAAAAAGCAATTTCGAATTTATAAGATAAACTTCTCAGAATAGAAGTCATTCGTGCGAAAAGAAAGAAAAAAGATTTTGAAATAAAGACCGCCCACTTTCAGTCAGGAGATCATCTGAACTTTCCTCAAATATCAACTATACAACTACAAATAATAGTTTCTGATTGAAGAAATTTGGAAATTTATAGGAATCGTGATCCTACAATTTTTGTATTTTTCACATTCACCTTGCCTTCGCCGCACCATGAACTGTGGTCAGAAGAGTCAGACAGGAAAGAGCTCCCAAAAAGATGTAAAAAATTCTTGATTGTAATCCATAGGCGATTGAAGGAAAGATTTTGTAGAGGAGGTAGACATTAACGGGGACACAGCTGAAAGGCTTATCAGTTTCAAAACTTAAGATAAGGTAATAACAAACTTGAGCAAAATAGAGAAACCATAAACTCGCAGTGAGTAGTTACTTGGTAATTCTGTAAATTGAGAGAGTTCGCAGAAAGAAATCAAAATAAGTTCTTTAGCAGCGATGCAAACCAAGACAATTCCAATGATGTAAGGAAAACCTGAATTCAGTTTTTTGTCAGATATACTGTACCATAATCCATTACTTTGTAAGAATGCATCTTCTTTTCTCTCTTCCTCTTCCCTTAATAGATTCATTTCTTCTTCTGACAAATCGAGATCATTTGGAAGATGGTCTCCCCATGTGTTGAGGAAAATGTAAAACGATCTAAATTTAAAACTCTCAAATAGTTTTTGGAGCAACACCTACAGTAGGAAGATCACCAAGACCACAGCCAAAAATGCAACCGTGATAATACTGTCAACATCGCTCTCCAAGAAAAGTTGAGCGAAAAAATCCATCATCTTAAAAACTCAAAATCAACGGTTTACCTATTGCTCATAACTTATACTGGTGTATCGACACTCTTGTTTTTGAGTCCACCGTTAATTTTCTTTGGAGTGCACAAATGGGCGGAGAGGAGCAGAATCAACACGAATTTCAAGACGAATTTCATGATTTATATTCTGAAACTGATAATGAAAAATAAGAAAAACGAAGAAAAATAATGAGAGTTCCCGCGCGATGAGAACAGTCAAATCATAGTCATTGCAATTGGCGGACTGCAGATGATGTTCTGAACTACGTTTGAACATACAGCTAACAGAATTGCTTGATATTATGTATATGTTGCGAATCAGTTTCTACTAGGCGTCACAGTATGGTTGATAACAGGAGAATAAGTTATTTTCGAAACTCGAAAATTGAATGTTCAAACTTCACTTTGTAGTTGACAACTTCCTCGTAAAACCATTTCTAAGTAAATTATACCGTATGAATCAAAAAAAAATTTTACCGTTTTCGGTGCCTAGAAAGGGGCTAATAACGTTTTGTTTCTCGGTATAAGTTTTTTGGAAATGGCTACAAAATAAAGTGATCAACTGCTGAAATAAGGATGATGCTATGCTTTAATCACTCAAAAATGTTTAGAATAACAGTATCCTTCCGAACATAGTGGCGTGCACTGTCTACTTTCAAGCAATAATATACCATCTGTTCTATGATATATTATTGGCAAATGTCTTGTCTTCACGATTTTCATCTTTTTGGTAATTTTAGTAAATGAAAATACACTAGAATTACAAGCTTTTTATTTGAAGACTTTTTCTGAAAAACTTGCCTTTCAACTATTTAGTAACTTTTGAAAGATACGTCACTTTGTCACCTTATCAATGCGAATTTGGTCAAGATCAGGTTATCTTTCAAAAATTACGAAGTTGTTCAAAAACAAACTGTTTCAGAAATATAATGTAAGTATAAAGTTTTTCAGTTAGATGTGACACTTTCATGTTACCAGAATGATATGATGTTATAGCAATAATTTACAGAAGATGAATTGAATGAACATAAACCGTTATTCTACATATTTAAATTCGAACACTACGATAGGAACGGTCGCTATACACAATCCAGAGAATTTGAAAACTTGGGACTTTTTTGTCAAAGATCATTCTGTAACATCAAGTAGAAAATGTTAGCCATCTTTTATCAGTATGTCTACACCAAGCTCCTATTTGAACAGGCTCTACTGTACCTTGTTGTTTTGAATCAGGAGCAAAGAGGAAATAATGTGAGAATGTTTTTATTAGCACCGCTTACAAAATTAATATTAATCAACGTGAATTCAAAGGCAGAAACTAGCAGCGATCTTTTCTAAACTTCGATGCTTCAAATGATTTACAGGAAACAATACTCTACTAGCGATAACTAAGCAGCGTTAGGATAACATCTGAAATGGAGCGTACCTCTGATTCCTTGTAAATCCTTTTTGAGACAAACACACAAGTGGAAGCGTCAGGACAAACCAAAGGAAGGCAAAGAAAATGACCAAGTATTACTGTAAGAACAAAAATTCTCAAGATGTAACATGAAACAGAAAGAAAACTAGAGCAGAAGAGAAAAGAGAAAAAACATCTGAAAAGGTGCGAATGCGAGATCGTCGCTTATGGGGAGGGGCGGCGCATCCCCTCCGTTATTGAGATCTCAGCTTGAGATTTAGGGGCGTGGCATACAAAAAACGAAGGGAAAGGAAGGACATAGTGAGAAATGCAGAGAAAATATAGAAATGGGTGGAAAGTGCATTCCAACGGACCAATCACAAGTGAACATTCCGTCACAGGTACCGTATACAGAAAGTGGAGCAATGAAATACTTTTGTAATTATGTCGTTAAACGTACTCACTACGCACAACGTCATACAAAAGAATCTACACATTTCGAATTTTCTGTAATTGGTGTCGAATCAAAAGCGCATAAAACTAATGGTTTTAAGTCGCTGGGACCACATTTTCTTCTATTTGCCTTTTCGTCCTTTTTTTTTACGAATTGCACATAAAATGAATGGTGAACGAATGTGCAAAGGCATGTTTTTCTGCAAAATCACGTAAGAGCTCTTCTTTTAGACACGGTAGCCATTGGCATCACCTGGCAACAACCAGTAGATGCAAAATTTATGGGAACAGAGCACAAGATGCGAGGTCGTTAATTTTATACTGACGTTCAAAATTGGTTTACATCTCCTTTCTCGGCGCTCTTTTTTTTTGGAGGGAGAAAGAAATGGGATTGGTGTTGTTCTGAAAAATGGATGAAAACATCAAAAAGACTAGAAAATGAATGTTTCAACTTTGGTGTGGATAAATGTGAGAATGGAAAAGGTAACAACAAAAAAAGCTGGGAAAAATTCAAGTCTCTAAATAAAAATTCTAATAAATCTTAATTTTTCTTGATTTATTCAAATTTATGAGTTAGAAACATAATTTATCACTAACTACGTAGCTTTGTGATACCATAGCCTGACTATTTTTCATTTTTCTAGCAGATCGACAGGATTTGATTATATAAAAATTAGTAACAGTGAATATTTTCTGAGTTCTCAGAAATTGTAAACTAAACAGTAATTATTTTACTGTCCTAATAGCTTCTCTTTTCCACGCATTCAAGACTTAATCTTTGGATTCACCTGCTGATACGTCATCTGAGAATCATATTCGAGACGACTCCGACAAGATTATCACAGCGGGAAACCGTCTTGAAATTGTCTTTAGGAATACATTTCCAATACAATTTATCTATTTTGTTTGACGCACTTACAAACGGTTGTTGTGAAGCGTGGGCTCAAAATTGTGTGATCAAATGTCACGTGAATGAGAAGTGTCTACTGATTTATTAAAAGAATACGACTGATACATCAAGAAGACTTTTGTGATTAGAGTATACGAAAATTAGAGTTTGAAATTATTAAGAAAATATGAGAAAATGGATGAGAAATGAATTAATACTTAATCATCCAGCCCGAGCATAACGTGAACGATAACCACGGCGTGGTCTTCTTGGATAGTTGCGTGCACGCCGAGGTTGCTCATCTTCCGCGCCGTTCTCATCCTCTTCTCCTGTCTCATCATCGTTTTCAATAGCGGCTGGTTGGTCATACATTCGGATAGTTGCGAAGAAGCTGTAAATGAACTGATTAGTACTAGTTTGGTAATAAAAACTATTATACTATTTGCTACTTTAACGAGCAGACAAAAAATGAACCGAGAGAAAAGTTATTATTAAAACTAATTTTTTACACCCTTCCCGAAAAATTAAAAAAAATCTGATCTTCAATTCGCTTCTAGTAAAAATTAATTGAAACAACTTACACAACAAGAGTGAAGATCTTGAGGAACCAAGAGAACATGGCAAAAAAGCGACGGAAATTATCATCCTGTCGAAACAATGAGCAAACTTGACTCATTTCTGAAATAGGAAATCTTGAGGTTCATAAAAAAGGAGCAAAATCTCAAGAAACGAAATGAGAAAGATGTCTTCAATTGGACGACAAACCAGGCAGCAAGCTCTTTTCCATAAGATGAATGGTTCGATGCGTCTCTAGGAGCAATGGAAAAATAAGAGAAATTTGAAAAATTGCTCACATTGTTCTTCTGAGAAGAGAGTAATGAGTTTAGGAGATTGGCTACCGTTTGGTTGTATCCATCAATGTCAATCTTAGAAAACCTTTTTTGCTATCCAAAAACACAGGAAATTAAATTTTCTGATGGAAATAATGGCTACTTTTTCATTAGAAAAAAACCTTTTTCAGGTTGACTGATTGATTTATGAAAACATAAGATAAAAACGTTATTTATTTTTATTTCAGACAAAAAACCAGGGATTTTTCTTTCAATCGGCCTCGCTTAACTGGTAAGCCACAATTCTAGCCATCATCTATTCAAAAAGACCTCCAAGTGCCGTACAGAACATTTCAAAGACTCTTTTCATTCAACCACTTTTGATAGCCCATTACCATTCCCATTCTCTGAGTCATTTGGAGCAGTATGAGACGAATGATGTTCTCTATTGTCATGTCGTTCAGCTGGTTTCAAATTGTGTGTTTCCAACTACAATACTGACACGTCACGGAGATGCATTCAGAATACGTTGAGGGAAATTCAAACTGATGATTCTCATTCCATTATGATATAATGAATACTCCCCTACAAAACAACATCTAACTGAACTTTACTGAACTTTTGAATGGTCCCTGAACTTCTAACCTAATAAAAAAATACAACTGAACATCGCCAAAGTTTCATTTTTAAGATAGCAGTGAACAATAATATTATCAAAATAGAAATAATAATATAAATAACTTCTATCACGGAAAGAATATCAATTGTATTTACAGGAAACATTCCACCGTAGACACCCGTGAACTTTTAATCTGGCACCTTTTTCAGGGTTTCATCCAAGGTTTGATTCTTTCGCGGGCTTCCTACTGGAAGTTTCGGTGAATGTTGTCCAAGAAGGTCATCCGGATTTGAAACTTTCCGTGGCCTTCCTACTGTAAGTTTTGGCGAAGGAACTTCGTTATCATCAGCAGATTTTGCCTTTATTGGTCGACTGACCGGGCGTTTCGGTGACAATGTAGCCAATCCAGAATAATGGTGGTGCCCTACTCAATCAAATTGAAAAAGTTCCTTGCAAACCTAATCTGTTGGTTATCATCTATTCGAAACAAGGATTCCAGTATTCACACAGAGCATCCATCTGGATGAGTTTCAAAGAAGACGAAATCGGTCCGCGAAGATCCTTTCGGTTAAATTCGACCTTTTTTCGAAAGGTTATTTCGATTTTTCTCACAAAAATGAAAATTTTCAAAAAATCATCTCGTTTTTCAAGAGATTTGACAAATAACGCGATAATTTGACGTTGTTTGACGTTTTCAAGCAGACGAAAAAATTACGGAGGGCGAAACCGGCAGGACAGACAAATTTCGCTTCGAACGAGGAATCTACAAGACGTTTAAAAGCTTATTTCATTCAACCACTTCTGATATTTCAATGACATTCCCATTAGCATATTTGGAGCAGTAGTTGGCTCATGACGTTCTTTATGGTCGCATGGTTCAATTTCTCCTGACTTCGAATTGTGTAAAACCAGCTACAATACTGACACCTCACGCGGATGCATTCAATATCTGTATGTAATCCAAATTAATGCCTCTTACTGATATACATTATACTGAAACATTTTTGATTTGATCATAAATGTCTTAAATTTCTCCCGATTATATAAGCTGGTATAAAATTAGGAATATGTTGGAGTAAAACCATTTTATTTGACAATTGGGCAAGAAGGAGATTCCAACTCAGTGAAAAACAAATAAATAATATACGAATCAATAAAGAATAAATGAATAAGTTCAATCAAGGATTACTGATCTGGATGTCAGGAGCAGCTTCGAAGTCATCTCCTCCATCTACAACCGTCCACTCCGAATCTGGAATACTTTGCCAGCGTTTGCGCTCTCTCCGGATCCTGTCTCGTTTCCGTTCTTTCACATCCTTTGCCCTGATCTCGTTGCATTTGAGGTGGTTAGCGAACATTTCTTCAGAGGTCTTGGGCTTCGGATTTTCTTTCTTCGGGCGACGACGGTTCCGTGGTCTTGTGAATCTTGACGGTGGATAAGTTCCAGGCGGTGTCTCTTCCTCCTCATCTTCAGACTCCACGACGGGCACGGGCGGATTGACAGGCACGACTTCCTGGGCATTCTCCTCAGTGTCAGATGACGAATCCGACAATTCGTCAGAAGATTCCGACGAAGATTCTGACGATGAAGAATCCGACGACGAATCGATCTTGGCTAGTTCCTTGCCCGATTGTAGTGGTTCTCCCTGGAGCACAGCCGGAACCGGATTCTTGCGTGGGCGACCAACAGGTTTCTTTGAAGCTGGTGGTCCTTCGACAACTCCCTCAATCGGATGTTTGCGTGGTCTTCCAACCCTACGCTTCGGCAATTGAACTTCTTCTTCATCATCGGAAACTGGAGTTTTTCTTGGTCGACCGACTCCTCTCTTGGGCGGAGGGTTTTCCAAACCAACCATTGCTTGATCACCTGTAAAAATGTTGAGTAATTTTAAGTTGTAAAAATAGCTTGCAGATATGCTTTTGTAACGTTGGAAGTAAACTACATTTTTTAAAATTAATAACTAACTGATAAAAGCCAAGTGGACAAGGAATGCTATTTTTCTTGTTTTGCGGGCCGAGCCGACATTTTACAAGTTCTATCATTTTGACTTAAAAATCGATAATTGAACATACCTGAGGCACTGGACTCAGCAGGCTCTTTACGGGGACGACCTACAGGACGCTTCGAGGGACCAGGAGCATTTTGAGACGGCATGACCGCTCGAAACTGTAAAAATAACGTTAGTTGGGAGAAAAAATCAATAAGATGATAACGAATAGCAAGCAGAGAAAGAGCAACGAGAATGAATAAAGGTACGACCTTACACCAGTCGTCGTATGCAATACGTGTGACTCAACGGCTATTTTACATGTGTTCGATAGGGCGCGTTTACAATGGCCGCGTGACATGGCGGGAAAATGCCAGCCACACACACACATCTCCTTGCTAGGGGCCTTTGAGTCATTCTTATTGCAAACGACGACTGGTGTGCGGTCGCACCCTTATTCATTCTCGTTGCTCTCTCACTGCATGCTATTCGTTATCATCTTATTGATTTTTTCTCTCAACTAACGTTATTTTTACAGTTTCGAGCGGTCATGCCGTCTCAAAATGCTCCTGGTCCCTCGAAACGTCCTGTAGGTCGCCCTCGTAAAGAGCCTGCTGAGTCCAGTGTCTCAGGTATGTTCACTTATCGATTTTTTAGTCAAAAATAGTACTTGTAAAATGTCGGCTCGGTCCAAGCAAAACAAGAAAAACAACATTCCTGGTGCACTCGGCTTTTATCAGTTATTAATTTTTGAAAAAGTAGTTTATAATATTTCCAACGTTACAAAAGCATATCTGCAAGCTATTCAAACATGGAAAAGTTTTTACAACTTAAAATTACTCAACATTTTTACAGGTGATCAAGCGATGGTTGGTTTGGAAAACCCTCCGCCCAAGAGAGGAGTCGGTCGACCAAGAAAAACTCCAGTTTCCGATGATGAAGAAGAAGTTCAATTGCCGAAGCGTAGGGTTGGAAGACCACGCAAACATCCGATTGAGGGAGTTGTCGAAGGACCACCAGCTTCAAAGAAACCTGTTGGTCGCCCACGCAAGAATCCGGTTCCGGCTGTGCTCCAGGGAGAACCACTACAATCGAGCAAGGAACTAGCCAAGATCGATTCGTCGTCGGATTCTTCATCGTCAGAATCTTCGTCGGAATCTTCTGACGAATCGTCGGATTCGTCATCTGACACTGAGGAGAATGCCCAGGAAGTCGTGCCTGTCAATCCGCCCGTGCCCGTCGTGGAGTCTGAAGATGAGGAGGAAGAGACACCGCCTGGAACTTATCCACCGTCAAGATTCACAAGACCACGGAACCGTCGTCGCCCGAAGAAAGAAAATCCGAAGCCCAAGACCTCTGATGAAATGTTCGCTGATCACCTCAAATGCATCGAGAACAGGGCAAAGGATGAGAAAGAACGGAAAAGAGACAGGATCCGAAGAGAGCGCAAACGCTGGCAAAGTATTCCAGATTCGGAGTGGACGGTTGTGGATGGAGGAGATGACTTCGAGGCTGCTCCTGACATCCAGATCAGTAACCCTTGATTGAACTTATTCATTTATTCTTTATTTATTAGTATATTATTTATTTCTTTTTCACTGAGTTGGAATCTCCTTCTTGCCCAACCGGTATTTGTATCCCATTTTATCCCAAAATATTATATTTCTAACCATATCGTTTTTTCCCTGTCATGTACGTATATTTTCAAATTCAAGTGTTTAGTCTGTGATAGAAATTTCTTCCCCCCATCACGCTTATTTCACTAGAGTCCCATTCTCTATTATTTCTTTAACACTTTTGAGCACATTGCCGGTTTTTTTCTGTACTATATACATTATTTTCTGTAGTCATCATTTTGTAAAATGGATTGATTTTACAAGTACACGGTTGTGTTATAAACGATATGAATGGAAACATTTGGTTTTTTTTTCTGTTTTTAGGTCCAAAAAGAACAATTATTGAAGAAAAGGTTGCGAAAAATAATGATATAAGAAGGAGTGAAGTTCAAAAGTTTTTTTTTTGAAAAAGTAGAAATAGAAAAGTAGGATATTCTGCGCAGAAACACTATTTTCGATTGGACTGGAAAAAATTGAAAATCAGTTGAAATTGACGATAATATCAAACTTATTGAAAAACAGTTGTAATGGACGTTTTTTGTCATCAGGTATCGGAATGCGTAAACATTATTCTCACCGTATTTACTCGAATAGTACGGCACCTCTAATTGTTTGGCAGCCTCTAATAATCCGGCAGACAAATGAGAAGTTTGAAAAATAGCGCGGCAGCCTCTAATTGTACGGCACCCCCTTTCCATACGGCAGTTTCTAATAAGCAATTTCAATTAATTTTCATACTTTTGCAACTAAAAATTTATTATTCTTCTTAATTTTGGGATTTCGATCCATTTTATAAGAAAAATGACAAAAATATATAGAAATATGTTCAATTTTCGTTCAATATTCGACAATTTTTGACGAAAATTAGGAGACGATTTTCCTAAAAGAGGAGTTGAAAAATAAGCCGGCAGCCTCTAATTGTTTGGCACTCTCTATGTAGCCGGCAGGTTTGGCACTATCTATCAAGCCGGCAGGGAAATGAAGGTCACGAAAAATAGTTCAACATGCCGTACTATTAGAGTAAATACGGTAAATTGAAAGGAACTATAAAATTTACATCGATTTCCATATGAGTTTATGATTTCCAGACTGCTTCCCAAATTTTTTCATGTTCAAAGAAGGGCGCACAAAATTAGACGAGTAAAATGAATCCTCTAAATCCATTTTGGGATCTACTTTTGATGATTCAGCTCGCATTGAGCAGTCTTTTGGCAGAAAAGTTAAACTCAAATCCGACTGAATCACATGAGGTCATAGTCAATGTAGAAGAGCATGTGACTTCGCAGAGTTATTTTAATGAAAACTAAACCTTCTTCATTCCTTTCCAACAGAATCATACCATTCAAGCACAAACCCGATGGCCTAAACATGTGCTTCGCTAATGCGAAAAAATAATAGACTGTCGGGTTTCCATTTACTTCTCTGACTGACGGAATCGTTTCGAGGAAATCGGTGAGTTCTGAACAATGATAAGATTGTCTAACATCTCGTATGGCCGACAGTTAGATAGACCAAAATGATCTGAGAAATATTATCGGTTTGGGTCTCACAACGATTTTTTCACTCTACATAGTTTTCAAACCATCAGTCCCCAATATCCGCATAGATTTGTGTAATGGATTCTGTCAGTTCTTTGAATTAATCCAAAGAGCAATTTTACCTATGTGGGGTTATGGTATTCTGAAAAATGTACATGAGCAAATCGTCCAGACAGGCGAACTTACTGTTATTCTCACTTT
Organism: Caenorhabditis wallacei; assembly: GCA_963932035.1. NCBI lineage: Eukaryota > Metazoa > Nematoda > Chromadorea > Rhabditida > Rhabditidae > Caenorhabditis > Caenorhabditis wallacei. The sequence goes on along the minus strand of OZ009931.1, from coordinate 8,408,174 downwards.
CATACGCCAAGGCATCAGGGAAAAAAACGGAAGAATATTAATCTGTTGATGAGGAGTCTTTGAAAATTATAAGAAAACCGCACGATTTCACGTCGAGAACTTTTTTCGACAATCTGTTTGAGGAAAACTGTTCATTAGGGGGTCTGCGGAAATACACATACCTCAACAGCTGTAAACAATATCTGAGATTCCAAGTTTCCTAATTCAATTTTAATTGAAATGGCTGATTTCGGCCGTTTTCTATTATTATTTTCTTATTTTTCCATATAACGCTTGAAACTTTTTATTCGTCAGACTTATGACGTTTTTTTTCGATGATTGACTGATGTTTCTCAAATCCGAAGATTTGAAAGGAGCAAGTTACAATCAGAATAACAATTAGATAAGTTGAACGATCATCTCTTCTTCATCTTCTGGAACTCTTTTTCTATTACAAATGGGAAGAGATGTTAGAAACTCTTAGCATTGACCTAGCCTTCCGACACCAGATGACATTGATCTATTCTATCCCACCAAAAACTCCTGAAAAATGGGGTTATTGTCTGAAGAAAGCCAGCAATACCATCCTTTGATCATCCCAGCTTATGGAGTTCTGATACTTTCTTCTTCCTTCTTTTCTCCTGTTCAACAGAATCTACCCATGGGTTTTTTTGTTATTCTCAGTACAATATTCCTACTGATGTACGTGTATTAAAAGTTCCCGCATAAAATCTTAGTTCTTGACCTTTTTTTGTATTGTATACAGAATTGACCGGAGGGTCGATCCTGTTTTCCATATTAATTCTGTTTCATATTAGGCAATTAATTACGTGATAAATAAAAAAACAAAAAAACAAAGTGTTGAACTATCAAAAACGCCCATTAAAACTTTTTTCAATAACCTTGATATTATCGTCAATTCCAACTGAATTTCAACCTTTTTCAGTCAAATCAAAAATCCTGTTTCTGTCCAGAATATAATGCTTTTCTATTTCCACTTTTCAAAAAAAAAAAACAATTTTGAACTTCACTCCTTCTTATATCATTATTTTTCGCAACCTTTTCTTCAATAATTGGTCTTTTTGTACCTAAAAACAGAAAAAAACCAAATGTTTCCATTCATATCGTTTATAACACAACCGTGAACTTGTAAAACCAATCCATTTTACAAAATGATGACTACAGAAAATAATGTATATAGTACAGAAAAAAACCGGCAATGTGCTCAAAAGTGTTAAAGAAATAATAGAGAATGGGACTCTAGTGAAATAAGCGTGATGGGGGGAAGAAATTTCTATCACAGACTAAACACTTGAATTTGAAAATATACGTACATGATAGGGAAAAGATGCTATGAATACAGAAATAAAACATTTTGGGATAAAAGGGGATATAGCTACCGGTTGGATGGACAGCTGATGAATGTGTTGTGAATGATGGAGCAAATTACAGGGGAAAACTTGGTCTTGAGGTGCTAAAAGTGAGAGCATAAAAGAGAAAAGGGGGGAAGACACAACGGGGTTTACATTTTTTAACCGGGAAAATGTTTCAATTGGTGATTGTTACAAAGAGATTCAAATTAAAATAGAAAACCGAAAAGAATAGAATACAAAATACTGTGTCGGGGTTATAATGAGCAACGATGAACTGAGATAAGTTAATAGGAATGAGTGATCAAGAAGATGCAGAAGTTGCCTGAGCGGAAGATGGTTCAGCAACGGAAGTGGGTGTTGGATTCACTTCGGTTGCTTGGTTTTGTTCATTGCATCCAAATGGATTCAAACGGTGGACGTAGCAGAGATTGCACACGCGGACCTGGAAATCAGGATTTTAGTTTTGTGTCTTGAAGAATCATCGAAACATACCTTTCTATCGTATCCGTGCTCCGGAATGCTAATAGAATTGCACGAGCATTTATGGCAGAAAATGCGTCCACAATTTCTGCAATGATGACGTCGTCGAACGAAATTGAATGGCATGGAACAGGCGGTGCACTGTTCGCAGTCTTCATCCGGAACCCAACGGACACCTGGATAAACTAATCAATTAATAGTCAGAAGTTCAGCGTTAAAACTAAAAATGTGTTATTTTAGAAGGAGGGTTCTCATTTCAAAATAAATTAATAATGAATTAAAATCACCTACCCATGAAAGCAGGAAGTGGCAACGTTTCTTGTGCCTCCACGCCGGTTTCTTCTCCTTCTGTTTGAGAATTCGCCACTTGCGCGCTGACCTAAACAATAAATATATTGATACGAGAGGCTGTGATACGGTCGTCTCTCACCACCTCGTAGACGGGAATGATTTCCGATGGCTGAAGAATTATCTTCAACACTTTTCTGATTTCGCTTGAATAATTGGTTTGCAATTGATCAGCCACTCCAGCAATGCACACGAAGAGACGATGAACAAGATCTTCAGAAGAGCGGAAGCGAGATCTCAGATTCTTTGGATCAACTTGAGCTCTGAAAACAATAAAAAGGTGTATTGAAGAGAACATTGAGAGAACGAAAGAATGATTGCACCTGATGCGAGGAAGATGTAAAAAGAGAGAAAAGTCGATAGCATTTGACGACTTGACACTTTCTACACGTTGTTTATTCCCTCTCTTTCTCTCTCACCACTGCTATTATCCCCCAGCGTCTCTTATTTCATATTTTATTATTGAAAACAATTTTTACCTTGGGTCGCTTTGCATTGGGATGATTGTTTTTCCATTTTTCTCTGATTTTCTTGATTTTGATTCCAAGAGTCCTTCCACTTTCTTCTGTTTCTCATCATCTTCTAATTGTTGAACATCACTAGTCACAGTCAAGTCAGTAGCACTTTGTGCGTCATCAACAATACTAGTAGGCTCCGTTTCAAGACTCATGTTATCATTTTCAGAGGATTCAGTCATGTCAATGTTCTCATTAGAGTTATCACTTTCTTCTGTTGATGCAGATCCAAGAGAATCATTATCTCCCTCTTCATCTGGGCGTGCCATTTGATTAACATTTTCTTCACTTCCAGAATTAGGACTGGTCATACCAGATGACGCAAGAGATGTGGCTTCACTTGAACTATCTCGGATATCAGAGTCCGAAGAGCTAATACTCTCAGTTGGCATGTCACACATCCACACTCTCTGATTGTTCTTTGCCTTTTCCTCATCGGTGTTAGTACGGAAGTCACTCATTGTCAGAGTACTACTACTAGTATCCTCTGGCACAGCCGTCTCTCCTTTGCAGAGAACTGTCTCCAATCTGGTAAGCTCAACTGGAGTCAAGATTCTCAACAAGTTACGGATCTTGACGAGCAATGAGTAGAATGGACGGAACATTTCAGAAAGATTCTCAGCTGGCACATCGACATTGAGAGCTCCATCACAATAAACCAAGAGACCCCAGACAATGCCAAGTCTTGGAATAGCAATCATGACAGATGGATCACAATAGTCGATCTGATCCTGGGTGATAAGATCTTTTTGCAGTGCTAAAGACAAAACTTCTGAGAATAACACTGCCACATCCAATTGGGAATCATGTTCTTTGACGGATTTGACTGGAACCATTGCAGAGACATATCTGAAACGAAGTTTTGATTTAGAATCTCTGAAACTTAGTGACATACTGGTATTCGAATTCTGCGAATAGTCTATCAAATTTCAGCAAATTATCCTTGATTATTGGATTGTAAGCAGATGGATCCCGTAAAGATTGATTTTTGAGCAAGTCCCTGAGCATATCAAGTTGCTTTGTCACTTCCTTCGCCAATGGTCGAATTTGATCCGATTCCGACTCGTGGTCAATAATATTTGATCCCGCTGACAAGCACTGAAAGAAAAACACGTATTTTAAAAACAGCCCCCTTCAGACAATTGTCCACAATGGTTCAAATTTCTCGAATGTTGCCTACAAACATTTTTCTTACTCGGTTGTAAATTGTTTGTGACTTCCTTGTCATCCTCGTGAACCCTGTGTCTGGTACACCTTGCCCCCCCCCCCCCATCGAAAAAAACAAAATACCTCGGCGCCGAACCACAGTTGTCCTGGCAATGTGTCGTGAAGAATTTCATCGGGAAACTTGACGCGGAAGTCTCGGCAAGCACGATCCTGCTCTCGTGGGTACAAATGTATCAGCATTTCAGCTGAAAAACAAGAATCCTCAAAGGTTCATTTTCTACCACTTGGGGACAAGCGCCACATTGGCTCTCACCCTATCTCTCAAAAAAAAAGCTTCGCTGACGCTTAGTGGTCAAAAATCTTGAGAAGTTGACAAATATTTATGTTCACTTTTCTATTCCGCTAGACTTTTTTCCGTCGATTTTCCCCAAATAAATAAAGGGTATTCTCAAAAAAGATAAAAGTGGCAAATTTCCTATTGTACTCCTTCAAATTAATTGAAAGTACACACACAACCATTGAATATTCTTCGAGAAAACGAGTCATCCCATTTTATTCAAAGTACACCCACAAAAAGTACAAGTTGAGATCAGATGGAGCACTCGTACTTCCTCTCTTAATTGAAAAACACGACTGGGGGAGTCTAGCAGACAGAAAAGTGTCAAACTCACTAATGATATGTAAAACCCGATCTTGAGCCACACGAAGTCTGGTGACCAAAGCATTGCATCTGTCCGGATCACGTCTTCCGTCAAACGAATCGAGCTCACTTGCTGTAAAAAGTATTCTGTTGATAACAAATGATTTCCGATTCTTTAGAAAAAAAAGTTGTGTGTCAAGTTTGATGAATTGTTTTTTTTTTCTTTAAAGAACAATAGAAAAATCAACGTGGAACGTTGTTGTTGATTCCTCATTCTCGCTTTTGGTTTCTTAAAAGTAAACAAAAAACTTATTGTGGAAAATTGAAACAACTTCTCTTACTTTCCTGTTATCTTTCATTCGGTACCAGGTCTTATCTTTTCCGAAAACTTTAATAAATGAATTCCGAAAAATCAAAAATGACGCTTACAATAACAAAATTGGTTATTTTTAAAACGAGCCACTACTAGTAAACTATAGTTAAGTCAAACAAGAAGACCGTGGGATCCATTTATTCTTCACTTTCGCTACTATACGAAAATTAGCTGCCTCCCAAAAACAGATGATTGGCTTCAATTGCAGTAAAAAAAAGAGAGAAATGGATTCCCCTTCACTTGAAAACTGAGCAAATACGGAATTCGCATTGTTCACTATCCATACACTGCGCCCTCTACAGAAAGATTAAGTTCCTGGCACCCCCTGAGGCTGTTTTTGCACCCACATATTCACGTCACAAACAAAAAACACTGAAGCAGAATATTCAAAGTGGGATTAGTTGAATATTCCGTTTTCTTTTCTTTCCCCCATTCAACTAATCTTTTTGTATATTTCATCCTATTAGTCTTCGTTTAGGTATCGATTTCTTTTTTCTTTACGTTTTAATGACAAGTAATTGATGAGTAGGCGCCAAGGAAAACAAAAAGGGCAGATGGTGGTGGTTAGGAATTCAAAAATTTCAACATACCAATATCGTTCAATGCAGAATCAGCATAATAGAATCTTGCAAGTGGCATCCAGTCGTCCGGACGAGGTTTATTCCAAATTTTCCGGAAAGATTGCATCACAATATCTGAAAATCAAAAAGATTTATGACTAAGCAAAAAAAGAGCGAGAACGGAAAAGAAGAAAAACAATACAAAAAAGAAAATTATAAGGATTCAATAAGTGTACGCTTGAAAGAAAGACTGAATGGACTCGCATGCAGAAAAAAAGAAGAAGAGAGAAAAAGGGGTGGAGTCAGAGAGAAGCTCCAAAATTTTTGTAGAACATTTCAGAAAGACGAAAATGGAGGTTTGGGGGGGGGGGATAGTGGTGAAGAAACGTTTATCAGACTATCTGGACAGCAAACATGATAAGAAATGGAGCGCAAGAGGAATGGGGGGACGATACAGAATCACCGACACAGCTTTTCGTGCTGTGAATATCAGTGAGTGCCGGTTAGATGGGGGTTGTCTTTTCACTGACCAACAAAACCTGTGCCTTCTCATATTTCCCTCTCAATTTCCTTAGTTCCTCTTTTTGTTCACTTATTTCGCTGCTTAAATCGAAATTAAGAAAAAAGAAAAAGATAGATAGAGTAAAGCAGCAACAACAACGGAAATGGAAAAAACATCCATCAGCACACTCACCGCCACAAAGATAGACATCTCAATGAAATTGGAATTCTGGATGCGTGGAATGAGAAGATGGAGAAGGCTCCTCTCATTCGCCGTTTTTTTTTATTTCTACAGCAATCATTTTTTCTCGCATGCTGCTTGAAAAATGAAATAACTAGAAAATCGGGGGACCTTTTCTCATTTACGAGAAAAATGGAATGGATTGGAAGAAAGGCACTCAGTCTCCGGTTCAATAACCTTCGTAGTGGCTGGTTTGGCAGTTATCACAGCAGAAAAAAATGGCCTAGGGGAGAAGGGTCGAAGAGTGTGTTTGCTTTTAACACAGACAAAAAACCAAAAGAACGAGATAAATTGGTAGAGAAGAATAAAACAAACCAAAAGGGAAGTTCTCGAGAATTTTCTCAAAAAATACCCCCCTTATAAACCACTCCCAGACAGAAAATGTGCCCTTTTCTTCTTTTTTTTCTAACCAAGTGACTCTAAAAGCTACCCACGTAGAGATTCAAAAAACTTGACGAAATCCAAGTGAGAGAGCAAAAGTTCAAAGAGATTTCAAATTCCATAGAACTCCTTTTTTGACTTGCAAATTTGAAATTGCTGACGCAGACTTTTTCTGAACCCTTTTTTTCGTATTTTCCAGTTCAAGTTCCATTAATAATGAGTTTTTAATATTGAAGAGCAATTGAAAAACAAAAAAAAAGAAGATTAAAAGAAAGAAAGTGAAGAGCCGAAGGTCATTGTCAACTCGTTTCGCGTCATTAGTGTCTGTTAGAGTGTGTGTGAATGATGGTGTAAATGAAAGAAAAGAGAAGGAGGAGGAGGAGGAGAGGACAAAATGTAAAAGAAGAAGCAACAGCCTATTTTTTTAAAGAATCAAAAAAGGAACGAAGCCATTTTTCTCCTCGAAAAATGCGATCCGAGGCTGACGGAGGAGGAGGGGACAAAAGCAAGCAAACATTCAAAGACAGCGAATAGAGGAAGAGAGAAAACTGAAGAGACTGAGAGCTAAAAAAACAGGATCGTTGACCAAATGAGGCTCATTTATGAAAAACCGACAGCATGATAACGGGCAACCGGAGGGAGAGAGACAGAAAAAGCAGCAAGCTTCGGTCATTGTTAGTGCATTGTACTATTTTATGAGCACTAAAGTGGCTGGTCATTCAAAGGAATGCCAAAAGTAGTAACAAAGTTCGTTAGACTGCAGAGACTTCACAGAATAGTCGCCAAAGACAATTCGAGGAAGAGAAAACTACCAGGAAAGAAAAATATTAGACTAGTGACTCATAGTGTACGCGAAATTCACAATACATCCATAATGATGAGAACTTGTATCTTGATGGCATATTATACATATCTCGCGTTATTCACAAATGACGAACTAAATCTAATTCAGATTAGTGAATTTGATTTATGATCGTCAATTTGTATTAAGCAGGAACAAAAACGAAAAACAGAATTGAGCTGAGATGACGAACATTCGTTCAGTTTTCAGACCAAATGTATCATTATCTCTAATAATAGTAAAGATGACAAACTGACAATTGTGGTACGAAGAAATAGTGACGTCAAAACTTTGCCGGGGTTTTTTGTTTACTGAAGGGGCCGAACAAAAGGTTGGCACATTTTGAGACTCTCGAGGCATAGCCGAACCTGGTACTGGAACGCGAGAGCTGCTTTGGAACAGAAATATGAGTTCGGGCTTAAAGCGAGAACAAAGAATGCGTCACTGAGGCGGGGTGAAAATAGGACGACATGGTAATGAACTTTGTCAAGTACAACGAGATTCAGACGGATCACACATTGTGACGGAAGGACACTTGAACTAACTGAATTCCAGATGGGACCTTTGTATTCGTTTTTCTTATTTTCTGAGAACACTGAATGCCTATTGTTCTCCGGGGACCCATATTTTTTCTCATTTTTCTTAGTATTTTTTACGCGGATCTTGACAGGAACATGTCGAGTTGAGTCAAGGAGAAGAAAGGAGTTGTAGAACAGAAGAAAAACAAAAAATAACAGAAAGTTATTTTTTTCTTTCATTTTTCTGAATGAATTAGTCATGATCCTTATCGAACAAATCAGATAATGAAGTTTTTTACCTGTATTTATCACAAGTCGAATGAGGAGGTCATGTCTGGTTTTTTAGTCGTGATTTTCGGTAATACACGAGAGAGAAAGAAGAACAAAATAAAAGGAGTCATGTGACTGTGAAAATGAATGGAAAAATGGGACAAAATGGAAATGATCAGGTAACTATGAACTTTTCATAAAGTAAACGTGTTTCCAATGTAAATATTTTTCAATTATCTTTTTTTGTAATGCGTCGAACTACGAATACTTTATTAATATGTGAAAACTCAGAGAACCAGGAATATAAATTTTAAGAGAGGAAACAGGAAATGAACTTTATGACGGTGGAAAAACTCATAGTCAGGCCCCAATGACTCAAAACATCGGAGAACGCAATTCTTAGTCTTTTATTACTAAAACTACAGTACACTGTAGGTTTCAACGATCATCGAGTGATTATATTGAAGAACAAAGACGAATGATCCAGTAATTACTTAATTTGATAGTCATGAGTAACTGAAAATGACATAAAGAAGAAAATAAAAGTAGCCGCTTAACGGGTCCATGTACAGTCAGTCCCAAACGATCAACTAACTAAAATCTGGCGCCCATTTAGCCATTTTAGTCATTTTGCCTGTCAACTCGATTATGCAGAAGCCGGTTTTCTGTAGTAGAATGAAAAAGAGGAAAAGAGAATTAATAGCGAAGAGAAATAAAGAGAAAGAGAAGCTTACTCGACAAAAGATGCATATATTAATATCAGTTTGTTTCAATTGCGACATAAAACTGCGCAGTTTTTGCCCTCCAGCAGAAATTATGGTTTTTGGGCTTTGTTAGGAGTGTATAATACGATAATCGTTCGTTTTCCAATGTGAGTGTAACGATTATTTCATAGTATAGAAATTTTGAAATTCAAAAATGATGATTTTGTTTTTGTGTCCACATGAAAAGTGTGTTTTTTCGAAATTCAAATGATTTTGAATGCTATCAAAAAATAACACAAACAAGTAGGAAGATTACAAAATTTACATTGGGTTTCGATTGAACTCTGAGTTTTGAAGTGTCTAACAAGTGAGTCACCAAGATATAATATACCAGAAAACTTCAGAATCTCATCTACAAAAATTAAGAATTCTTTCAAGTATATCACGTGAAAACTGGAAGAAGAGGTGGAGAAGAAGTAAGAGAAAGTGTATGGGGAAAGACTGGAAAACGAGAAAAAATGAAAAGAGAACGGAAAACGAGGAAAGAAGCGAACGATGATGAAGGGAGTGTGACTAATAACCTGTATAAGAGAACGGGTGCACCACCATGGCCGGGAATATCAAAAACCACGGCCACATCTTTTTTTAATCAAATGGTCAGATGATCGATCATTTTTTCTTTTGAAATAGGTCATTATATAAGAAAGAAATCTTTTTGATAAACGTCTTGTCCGCGAAATATCAAAAGATACCAATCTTTAGACAAAGCCAGCAAAAATTTCGAAGAAAAAGATGTTGAGAACTAGTACTAGCAAGGTGAAAAGTGTTGGTAAAAACGAAACGAAATGGGTCAACATCGTTTCGCAGCCTTCTCGACGTTACTGTTTGACGGCGGGTTGGTTGCCATCGATTTCAATTGTATCTGTTTCCTATTCAAACAGGTATACAGTACTCTTGAAAAGAATCAGAAAAACCGATAATTTCAAATTTTAAATTTAAAACCTCTATCAAATTGAAACTACATCAAAAACGAGATAAAACACTGGAAAAACGATGGTGGGAGAGAGAGAGACTTGATGAGAGACGACCTCATCAGGAGAAATAGAGAAAGGGAGACCGAGAGAAAATGTGGGGGGTAGCCAGTCACTCTCTTTCCCTCATCGGCCCGTCTCCGTTTTTGTCTAACTTCTCAAACCGTCTCTCAATCTCTCAGTAAACATATGACGAAAGAGCGCAGCGAATGAAGGATGAGGAGGACTGCGACGCGACCGCAACGCACGCGTCTGTTTTGAAGAGCGCTCTATTGGACCAGTTTTGGTCCTTGATGAACTTGGCCACCCGTCGACCTCTCACGGCTACTCTCCTTACTTTTTTTATCCGATTTCCTTTTATCATCTTTTCGAATTATCTTCCGATTTACAAACCTTTTGTTTTACAGCAACTCGGGGATGATTGGCGGATTATTTGTGTACAATCACAAAGGAGAAGTGCTCATATCGAGAATATATCGAGACGATGTGACGTGAGTATTGAATTGATTTTTAGAAGAATAGATCGAATTGTAAACACACAAGAGAAACAGAAAATGGAAATGTTTGCGTCGATGTTTTCCAAGTTTTTCTATGTTTGTTTGTTGTCACAAAAACATTACTTTTTTATTACAAAATATTGGAAAACGAGAAAATCGATATAAATATTCTATTCGCAAGAAAAAGGCGACCACAAGAACATATTTTTTCAGGAGAAACGCTGTCGATGCTTTCCGAGTCAATGTCATCCACGCTCGGCAACAGGTCCGATCGCCAGTTACAAACATGGCGCGCACTTCATTCTTTCATGTCAAACGCGGCAATGTCTGGATTTGTGCGGTGACTCGTCAAAACGTCAATGCTGCTATGGTTTTCGAGGTAACCCAGGGATGCGACCAACAGATTCTCGTAAAATGACAAATTTCAGTTCTTGAAACGGTTCGCCGACACGATGCAATCGTACTTTGGAAAGTTGAACGAGGAAAACGTGAAGAACAACTTCGTGCTCATCTACGAACTTCTCGATGAGATTCTGGACTTTGGATATCCACAGAACACGGATCCTGGAGTTCTCAAGACCTTCATCACTCAACAAGGAGTTCGTACTGCGGTTAGTGACTTTGATAATGAATTCATGACAACACCAATCAAATCACGCATATTCTGGTCTTATCATTACGATACATTAGGGGGTCATTATTCTATTGGAATATATATTTTCGTGTGAAAATATATCATGTTAATCTGAGCCTTTATTCAATTATAGGATGCCCCGGTTCCTGTGGTAAGTTTCTATATTGTGAATGGATGTGTCGTGTGCACGAGAAATGATTCTTAGTTTTTGTCTTGTTTATTTCCTTCAGCAAGTAAAATAGTCTATGGACAATGTGATTCATACAGGAAGTTATTTGGAGTGAACATTCGAGAAATATTATTATTACTTGGTGCTTCCTATCTATTTCCGATATCTTTTTCTTTCCTAGACGACGATGATATTGTTATTTCTCAAGGGATTTATTTTGCAGACCAAGGAAGAGCAATCTCAAATCACTTCTCAAGTGACTGGACAAATCGGATGGCGTCGTGAGGGTATTAAATACCGCCGTAATGAACTTTTCTTGGATGTCATTGAATACGTCAACTTGCTTATGAACCAGCAAGGTACATAACAACCCTATATTGGATTATATTTTCAATGTTTCAGGACAAGTTCTCTCCGCCCATGTTGCTGGAAAAGTTGCGATGAAATCGTATCTCAGTGGAATGCCGGAGTGCAAGTTTGGAATCAATGACAAGATTACCATCGAGGGAAAGACCAAGCCGGGAAGTGACGATCCAAACAAAGCGTTAGTAAATCACTAATCTAGTCCGTGTGAAACCGATACTCTTTTGTTTGCAGAAGCCGTGCTGCTGTGGCTATTGATGACTGTCAATTCCACCAATGCGTGAAGCTCACGAAATTTGAGACCGAGCATGCGATCTCTTTCATCCCACCGGACGGCGAGTACGAATTGATGAGGTATTTTAAGTTTTTTCAACTCAATGAGACTAAGATGAATTCTCAGATACCGGACCACCAAGGATATCCAACTTCCATTCCGCGTCATTCCATTAGTTCGTGAAGTCTCTCGTAACAAGATGGAAGTCAAGGTGAATCCGTCACTTCAAACCCTTCTTCCCTTCAATCAACCCCCCTTAATTCCAGGTTGTCGTCAAGTCTAACTTCAAGCCGTCACTTCTTGCCCAAAAAATTGAAGTTCGCATTCCAACTCCTCCGAACACTTCCGGCGTGCAGCTTATTTGCATGAAAGGAAAAGCCAAGTACAAGGCTGGCGAGAATGCCATTGTGTGGAAGTGAGTCCTCTGGGGGTGTGCCTATGCACTCTTCGCCAAGCATAGGATTAAAACGAAACGAGCAGAGGCGAGGCGGCGAAGAAAACGGCCCACGCCGTTTTTGGGAAGTAGTTGAAGGGAAAAGGAGAAGAAAAGCATGGAGGCGTAGAAGAAAATTGAGCTGTACTAGTTGAGAAAAGGAAGACAATCAGTGGCACGGGCCACGGAATTTTGGACAATAATGAAATGAAAGAATTTTTAGTTTAGTAAAACTATGATTAGTAGGCTGACTCAAGGGAACCATTTTGAAAACACATTGCACTGATTATTAATTTCCAGGATCAAGCGCATGGCTGGAATGAAGGAGAGTCAAATCTCTGCTGAAATTGATCTTCTTTCGACTGGAAACGTTGAGAAGAAGAAGTGGAACCGTCCACCGGTTAGCATGAACTTTGAGGTGAGACCCTCTTCCAACTTAATTCGAACCTATTCGATTATCTGAATTTACAGGTTCCATTTGCTCCATCTGGACTCAAAGTCCGCTACTTGAAGGTGTTCGAGCCAAAGCTGAACTACTCTGACCACGATGTCATCAAATGGGTCCGCTACATTGGAAGATCTGGATTGTACGAGACTCGCTGTTAGCTCATCAATCCTCTCGACCTTTCTGCTTTGCTAGCCTTCACGAAAGCCACTTGCTCACCCTTGGTTTATTCTTTGCACTTATTTATTGATTATTTTATTTATTGATTATCTTTTTTGTCAAAAATTGTAAAGAACTGAATTATTGTAAATTATTTTCGTTCATGAAAAAAAACCTTAAGTTATATTAGTTCATTAGCATTTTTTCCCAACCACTCCTATCTTCTTTGCATGCTTCAATTGTGAGAGTAAATATCCACTCAAGTAATCAAATCAAAAGGTCAATCTTTCTCTTCCCAATGCATTTTCAGTGCCAAAAAATCAAAACAATCCATTCTTTGTAATTGTTTCTGATTACTCTTTGCTCCCCGTCTTTTCTCTCTAAAAATGTCACTTCAAATTGTCTTATGAAACCCCGTTAGAGCAATAATTTATTTTTTTTCAAGCTATTTATTTCTGTAACTTATTAATTTTGTAGTGTGCTTAACTTCCGTATTACATTCCACTTTTTATGTCTATTTCCCCAAATTTCTAGGTGTGCAGTTCAATCCGTCTACTTATTCATTGAGCATAATACTTTTTTATTTAACGTTTTTGTTTTTTAAATCCCTTTCCAGGGTTTTTCAGGGTAAAAGTGAACTTTCGTCTCACTGATATTTTAGGACAGGTGTTAGATATTCAATCACGACATGGATACACATTTCTGATTTTGCTGGAATGCCAAAGTGCAGCTAAAAATTGAACATTTGAAGTATGAGATTGTTTTGTCACACTACACTTTGCCGTGTCTGTCACGGAATTTAATCAGAAAACAATTTCCTGACAAGATTTTCCAATTTAGCTGTCTGCAATAGAGTATAGTCGATTTTATAATATCCAATCAAAAACTTTCATTTTATATATCATGTAAGTTTCTTTGCTTCGCGTTTCTCTTCTCTCATTTTTATATAGAAAAAATAAAAAAGATATCTGGAGGTATGGGGAATCGAACCCCAGACTTCTCGCATGCAAAGCGAGCGCTCTACCCCTGAGCTATACCCCCGCACGTCTATGTTCGCATTGAGGCAGGTGAAACTAAAATGAGCGCTGCCGAATTAGAGGCGCAGTGTATTTGTTGACACTTGGTGGTTGATTTCAACGTCGCAAGAAGGCTATCTCTGCGTTAAATGTGGAAAATAGAAATGGGAAATGGGGAAGGATGAGAAACACCGTTGTTTATTAATTCAAAGGAATAGGGAAAGGTGCGATGCGTTGATGAACAAATAATTATTTCAAAAAGAATGTAAAACTCTTCAGTTTGACATGATTTCAAAACGTGGGGAGATTTTAGATTACCTTTAGTATTCTTTTTTTTTTGTTATCTCTAAAATTCTCGAGCTTCAAACCGAATGTTTTTCCAATTAGTCGTTGAATTTGAAGCGTTCTTGAAAAGACCTTCTTGTTGTTTGACAGATCGAAGTATGTGGAACTTTTTCATTTCTTAGCTGAAACTCCGACTTCCAAATCACCATACATCAGTTCGCTCTCTGAAAATTTTTTTCTTATTTTAATCACGATTGTCTGAAGTTGACATTCTGAAAACCACCTGCAACGCTTGTTTCCATTCTTTCTTTTTTCTTCACACATTTGCCTTCGAAATTCAATTGGACATCGGACCTGATTTGCACCGACCTAGAGCTAATCAATTTAGTAAAATGCGGGAAGAAAAAAGGGAGACGAGTGAAAATGAGTCGTCTTTTCGTCATTCAACAAAATTCGATTATAGCACCACCGAACTATCCCCCAAAAAGTTTCTACCAACTTTTTTTACACAATCTGGCATAGTATCCAGGAAGTCTTGTTTCAGATTACTTTCCTTTCTGCTATGATGTGAAGATGAACTTTTTTTTTTTGCATCGAGTGCAATAAGAATATCCAAAAAGGTCCATTTTTATGATTGAGTGGATCGTGAAGTAGGTGCTCTCAACTAGTTCCTCAACGTTTCAAGTAGCTGGGTTTGATCACTTTTTGTTTTTATTGGTGAGAAAAGTAGAGTACCACTCGACCACACAATAAGCCATTTTCTGTCCGCTTGAAAGATTCCAGACGTTTTTTCCTGCTGGTTTTCACTGCCTTAAAAACTTTTTTGGTATTGGCTGCTTGATGAGGGTTCGTTCGTGTTTTCGAGTTTTTTGAAACCCCCGTTAAACGGCTGTTGGCTTCTTCTGAATCGACTGACTAATTCTTATGTGGTTGAGTAGTTGTTCATATCTGGATAAAGGAATATGTGCTTCCAGTTTTATCGGAATTTTTATAGTTGTACACTCCTTCTTTTATAAGATATTACCTCACAGCTTCTTCAATCTAAGCCAGCGTCTTTTAGTTTTCCAGCTGCAGTTTTTTCTATTAGTATTTTCCAAAAAAAACTGTAAATCATCATACAAAGAATCTTAGAACAGTATAAATCAAAGTGTCCTTTTTATTATTGTGATTTATTACTCCCAACTAAAGAGCTAAATCATGAAAAATCTCTTAATTCTTTTAGTTTTTTCTGCAAAAAACCAACTAATCTTTGTAGGTTGAACTGCACAAATTCTAAAATAAACAACTAAAAACTAATCCTTTAAGTTTTCTACTAGAAACTTTTTTTCGTTCAACTGACCGCTTCCTTTTCTTTTCGTTTTTCTACTATCTGATGACACTAATTGCACTTGCAACATCCGTCCACTTCTTTCCTTTTTCTTTTGCCAATTACCTCATCTTCTGATTGCCATACTTAATGTTTTAAAATTTAATAACTTCTTCTCACTTTGTTTTTCTCTTTTGAACTGAATTTTTGCAAGCTTCACTTATTAGATTGCTAAAGTCCATACATCCTTATTTACCTGAAAACGAATTTTCCATTCCTGATCTCCAATCAGAGACCACCTCATACGACATAGCAAAAAATAAGATTTTCACATTGTTTAGGATATGTTTTTTATTGAATTTAAGAGAAAACGCAGCTGAAAAAAGATAGAATGACCAATCATCTAAAATGAAGAAAAAAACGTTTCATGATGGATTGGTTAGATGAACTTATCGAACATTATGTCTCTTTTTGAATAGAGTCCGCTAAGCAGTTCTCTGCTTAAACGTTTTCATGACGTTTCCGTGGGCCAATTGATTCTTTAATCAAAACTGTGTTGACTTTTTCAAAAATCAACAAAAAAATTATTAATATGGATTACATTATGCGTTATAAAAATAAACCGTTTTGTTTTTCCACCTGCTGAATTTTAAGTATCTATGAGTTCAGGTCACTAGTTTTAAATGCTCACTGTTTATTTTATTTAACCCGCTCTATTACCATTGCAAAAAACTTTTAAATAAAATTTTCTATGACTCAAGTTCCCCTTCCGGAAAGTAAAAAAAATCCTGTTTATGTAAGAAAGCTGACTTTTAGTAACCAAGAAATGACGATTTGAGTCCCCTCATTCACCTATTTGGCTCAACGAACCATGAAAGGTGAAAGACTGATTCTTGAATATAAATAGGGCACTTGACATATTGTGGCCCTTTTCCAATTACTCTTCCATAAATCAGCTGACGTTTTGTTCAATTTCTTTCGTGTTTGTTTGAAAACCGAACACTAAGTTCAATTTTCATTTTTACCTAGACGTCTTGCAACATGAATATGCATCTTTAAAACAATTTCAAGGGGAACAAACATATCAAATTCCTTTCTATTTTAATATTCTTGTGACGTTTTAAGAAGCCTCTTTACCTAATATTGTATATTTATTGTTAATTTGTTGAGTACCTGCTCAAATGATCTCAAACAAATGAACAGGTGAACTTTCGATTTCTTTAATCTCATTCTAGTTGAATTAATATGAACATTGTTCTGCAAATTTATCCAGCTGGTCGCTTTGTAGTTTGTTTCAAAAAAATTTAACCGAAATACTCTCTTCAAATATCACAATTTATGATCATTTCGAAAACCGCTTCCCACTTTAAGTGCAAATAATATTTATAGTAATATTAAACTTTGGATCTAATATAGCAGAGACCTTCATTTTGATGAATTTCATTGTTTTGAGAACGGCTCACTCAACCACTCTCTTTATATTGCTTCTCCGTGAAATTATTATTTCCTCCGGTTTTTTTCTTCTCACTACTAATAACGCGAAACCTATCTTTTTCATCAACCGAAGAACATATCATTTCCTGTTTCCACCTTTTTTAAAGATCTTAGACACAAACCACGCATCTGTCACTCAAAATTCATTTCATTATTAACCAAACGAGCAATTTTTTATCGTTTCATCGTATTATTGAATTAAAAACCTCCTCCCGTGCCAGCAATGCAACCAAATAGGATCATGTGACATCACATTTCTCTATTACTTTTAATTTATTGATTGAAATGAAACCAAAGTACTAATAGAGAAAAACCGAAATATGTCCATTAAGATCTATGCACTTTAAGAAATCCAAAATTTACTCCAGTTCTCCTACTCCCATCGATAGAAACAAATAAAGATTCGGACCCAAGACCGCTAGACCAGCAATCTCTCCACACCGACTGCTTCTAAGTTTTTTTTTCAAACGTGAAGAGAAATTTTCTGTTTTTTGTCTTCTTTTTCTCTTTCTTCACTTCAGCCTTCTAAGTAGGTACTTTGGAAGAAGAGTTGAGATTCGTAAGCAATTCTAGAAAGAAGAATTTGGAAGAATTATCTTTGGTCTGGTTTTTTGTCACCACTTTTCTACATAGATTCGAGGAACCTTTTAGTCCGATGCTAAGACTCTTTAAAATGGGTTATAATACTCGTTGTTTTTTTGTATTAGTTAATCTGGGCTATTTTTCAAAACCAAATAGGAGGTAGGATACCCCATTTTCACATAGCCCTAAATAATTGTGATTGAACTCAGTTTTGTACTTGAACATTGAAGAGTATTTTTTCTGTAACTAGATTTTTGACCATTTATGAGAAATCACAATTTTAAAATTAAACCTTATACTGTTATTTGTCATTCTTCCTGGTTTTAGATTGATTGGCAGAGCTCCGGATGTACCTTTTCGAAATAAACGAGCCTTGTGACCATTTTGAGTGATGTTTCCAAACCGGATCTCAAATTTTAAGATGAATCTGACATCATTTTTCTTCTTCTCCCCGTTTTCCAATTTTCCTGGTCATAAACTACCGTAAGAAACGGAAATTGGAAGTGCTTATGAATCACACTCCAATTTTGTTTTGTTTTTATGATTTGACATCAGGAGGTACGGTAACATAATGTATTTTTCCTTTTTGTTTGTAGTTCGAATAGGAAAATATGAAATCAGAATCAAAAAACCAGCGGAGCAGACAGAAGATTTTCGTTAGATTAGATTCTGAGAATACAAAAGTTCGATATTTCAAAATATATTTAGTTTCTATGATGTTACATTGTTTGGAAGTCGTTTCCAAAAATGTTATCTGAATTCTTGGAACTGAAAACAATCAGACTTTGATCGTGACTCTTAATTCTTCCGGTCTTTTATTTTTCAGAGCAGTTTGCTCATCCATCGGAAGTTTCCCTGTTTGTTTTTAAGGATTTCTGATTTCCCTTCATCAAAACATTTTTTCTGAGACACTCCCTTAGTTTCTCATTATTTATTCTCAAATCTGAAACACAAATCGAATGGAATTGAGTGTTAATCATGAGTCTTTTTCAGCTTCTATTATCTTAATTTTTGATTTTGAAAATGAGTCATATTGTTCCTATCAAATGTTTTTCCTTTCTTATTTATCACCAACATCTCATTTTCTCTTATTTTGTCTTAAAACCAGAAGAAACCAACGCGAAGCACCGCCTTGTCTTGGCAAGTTTTTTTCGTGCCCGCCGGCCGCTTCCTAGACCACGCCTACCAGCTGCCGGCTCAGTGTTGCTCACATAGCACTTTCCCCCCAAAACGCACAACGGGTCTCGACAAGCTCTTGAACAATTCTTTGCTCTTAACATGGTATACTGTAACAAGTCGTTTTTTTTTCTTCTCTTTTCACACGTTTTTGAAAAGACTCACGTCATTTTTTATGGATAATCCGTGGCTAATTTAAGAATGCATAGGACTTTTGAACTTTTTGGTTGTCTCAGTTCCACCCCCTCTCAACTTTAATAATCATGAGCTAATCTGGTTTCAATGTTCATTTCTCGCAATCCGAATTGCTTATTCATTTTCTATACTTCATCATGTCCGCCACTTGACCAATACATTGTTCGAGAACACAAAAATTGCTCTCTATCAATCATGTTTGTCTTCTACCTTTCTCAATTCTTGACAGACCAATTCCTTTTAAATTTTAAAATATTCAACCTTTTGAAGGGTGACCCTTATTCTGACAAACGGCGAATGGAGACGGCATCGGAGAGCTATCCTGACTATTTTATGGCGGATATGCAGGCAACAAACGATTCGCTTTGCGATGATACATCACAAGTTCGGATTGCTTTTATCAGGTCAGTCGATATTTTATTAGTTTTTTGTACTAGTGTTCATTTGTACTTATTGAGAAGATACTCAGGCTTTGTTCCTTTTTTCTGCAAAGAGCAGCATGAAGTGTATGTAGCCACTGATCAAACCGACTTGATAACTTTTTTTTTGTTTCATATCCGGCTACCAGAGTGTCGAGGGGGGGGGGGGGGGGAATGGGGAGGATGAACCTCGCACAACTAATCCATCCACACATCCGGGGTGGTCGGCGTGGGAGATATCGTCCCAAAAGGAACAAGAAATTAGTTATCCTTTTGTTTGGACGCCGTCCGCGTCGTCTCCAAAATGTCCATACACGTGTTGACGAAAATTTATGGATGTAGATACATACGAGCTTTTTTTTGCTCTCGGATGTGTGAGTCTGCATCATGACCAAAAAACTAGATTCACTTCACGAAATATGAAGTCCGGACCCGGAAATTCGGTTGGAACTCTTCCTGGTGGCATGCTTTTTCTTTATTGCTGTTACAAGTATTAGTGGGAGACATAGGCTCCGCACCGGACAGAGTTTAATTATATGCAAATGCGGAGTGCACCATCAAATGAAGAATTCGGTCATTCAAAGGAGGCGCACGTTGGGGCAAAAAAAGAAAAGGAAATGTTTTGTGCGCCCTTTCCGATGGGATCAATGAGCGAAAGGTTTGGGAGGCTGGACGAGGGGAAAGAAAAAGAGAACAAGCCAATTTGCAACATTTAGATAGGAAAGGAGAAGACATTCGGATAAAACAACTGAATTAGACTCTGAACGAGGATTGTCATAGGATTTGTAAGGTTACTCATCATCTCTTGATATCTCTTTTGGGAGTTACTCCTAAAAACGAAGTTTGAACTTCTGCGACAACCACTAAAACATGAAAAAGAGGAACATTTATGGTCTTTTGAATATTCTAAAACTTTTTCAAAGATGTTGCAGAGTTTGAGTTTTGAAATTGACTCAGATTGAACTAGATGGACTTTAAAGAGTAATAAAACGTTACAACCATTATACTTCGCTTTTTACTAACAATTGCCCATTTTTGTTAAGCTACCGGGCCTAACATGTCCATATCATCCATTACCACGAGTACCCACTCTCCTCCGCTTCTTTTTTCTTTTTGTGCTGCTTTTTTGGGTAAAGACTCTATGTGTTTTGCCCCAGACCTTCACAGATATCACACGTGACATCGGAAAAGCAAAAAAGAAGCGAAGAACGCTTCAAGTCGTCACTTTTAAACCCTCTTCCTCTCCAAAAGTCCTCTTGTCTTCAAAACCTTCTTCAAATAGTTTGACAAAAGAGAATACGTAAGCATTGTGACATTTCGGAACCTTCTCGTTTTTCTTGTCATAAGGGAAAAGGGGAATTTTCATTAAGGAGAAGAAAACAATAGCATAATAAACACCCAAGTTTGGAATGCAATCCCGAAAAATGTCACATGGCCACACAAACAGATTTAATTGTTGTTAGGCTTTATTTTCCAGATGATTTTTTTTTCATTAGACAGTCTCTCTGAAAACAATAATAGAAATGAACGACACAGATCAAAACATCATTTTATATTCATCACAATATTATTACAGCATTGGATCGTGTTTATCGGTGTTGGGATGCTTGTTCAATGGTGTCTTGCTATACATATTTCTCGGAAAAACCCAACGAAGCTACCCTTTCCAAACATTTTTGGCGTTTCTAGACTTTATGCTCTGTGCACTTTATATCCATTGCTTTGGCCTTCTCTCCATTTCTGTTGAATACAATATTGGTAAGTTTATAGCCGACACGGAGGGATAAAACAAGAAATTAAACGAGTTTTAGCGTTCCTATACAATTTCGTTATGGATAGCAATGTGGTGACGCTGGTGATGAGTCGAATCGTTCAACTATCCATTCCATATACCCTCATTGCAAATTCAGCCGAGAAGCTGACCATGATCTTGGGTTTCGACTGTGAGAGCAAGTATGTTTCTTGTATTATTTCGAAATGGGATGAAACAGATGACTAATTCTGGTATGAATACCAAATACATGTCTCGTTTGCAAGATATGTATGAGAAACAAAGGGGGTTTTTGAAAAACACGAAATTCTAACGGACTTGGATGTTTAGAATTGGTTAAGTTATGATATTTGAAGTTGAAACCAGAAATTTTTTGAATCTCAATCGGTCAAATCAAAGATATCTAAGTATTGCGAGAAATCTTTAGTCATCCTTTGAGATAGCCTGTAATAAAACGAAAGAGTGGGCGCATAACAACTGTCACTTGCACCCAATCAAACGCTGCTCAAAACACGTTTAATTACTGCAACTCGATCGTTTCAGACTTTCATTGCGTCTTCGTGTCGGCGTCATTTTTGTATTATTGGGGACTGCAACAGCATTAAGAATCAACGGACTCTACTTGTTCTTCATTTTTGAAGATCCGAACTGTGACTATTTCCACAGGAAATGGCTGAGCTCACATCCAGAAGAACAGGAAAAATGGACAACTTTTGAAAACGTCTTGACTGTAATTACAGATAACTTGAGATTTTGTTTTGATGATGCCCAAATTTCAGTTCTTCCACACCTTCGTCTCATTCGTTCTCCTCTGTGCACTTAACATCGTCGTGGTGGCCAAACTGCGTGTTCAACACCGAAGAACTCGCCGTCAATCCACTTCGCCGGCCCAACTGTTTTCGGTATACTTCAGAAATTTTCTGGGTCATAAATCAATTACGGTTTTGACGCCAGTCGGCAACACCACCACGCAAATACTTGACAATCGGGTACTTCGTTAAGCAAGACACACAATTTTTCGGTTGAAAACAGCTTCTTTTTCTGTTCTTCCTAGTCTTTGAAAGCGAACCTATCCAAAAAGTTGGGGGATCTTGACAGCATGAAATATCAAGAACGTTGAAACAAGTTTTTGATTCTTATTCGGGGATTTTAAGAAAACTGTGAAGGGGAATTAAAAGAAGATATTGGCTTAAGGGCAAACTAGGTGGAATGAATAGTAATTGAATCAATGGAAACATCTTTTTTCTTTTAGATTACATAAAACAACATTCATTTTTTGAAGGGGGTTTTGCTGAACTAGTTATAACTTTTCAAAAACAAAAATTTCTATCAGGGTGATGATGCACGCACTGATAACCAAACGGAAGCAATTTCTGAGCCTGAAATGGTAACAAATAACATTTTTTGTAGATTTCAGATTTTCTCGATTTCGTAGTAACACATTTTTTCGATTATTCACCCTTTAGTTCACATTTTTAGTCAGCTCCGGTTTGAAATCAGAAATAGATTTTCATGCTTTGCTTGCTCTATCATACGGCTGTTTTTATGATTTTATTAAGTGTTCATCTGCTTAAGAGTTCCATTGAAATAATCTATCCCGGCTTCAATTTTTGCTTTGCATTATTTTTGCTTCGATTTTTGAGTTAAAATTCATTATACTTCCTTTCAGTCAACAACTGCCCGTGTTCAAGCTGCTCAAGAAATTCGTGAGCAACAATTCCGTCTTCGATGTGCTGTTAAGACTACTGTAGTGATTATCTCGGCATATCTAGCATGCAACCTTGTAAATTTCATTCTCTACATTCTTGAGACATTCCGTAGGACATGGATTCTGGTAAGTCTAATGGTCAAATGTTGCGATTTTGCAGGAATGACCAGGGGCGGAAGGACTTAGAAAAAAGAGACATTCATCATTAGAGATTAGTATGTTCATGTGTGACTGCATTGTAGCCAAAAGAGAATCATAAGAAAAATAGGGGAGGAATGATTTGAATTTCAGGAGAGCAATGGAGGTTTCCAACCATTTTATGTAATTATCAGTGATTTGGGATCGAATCTTTTCGTGTTCTCATCAACTATCAGAATATTCATTTACTATAAATACAATTCTGAAATCAAGTAAGAAACTTGAATGAGCAACTTGAAACTAATTTATAAATTTTAAAGGAAGCTGATCAAGGATATCTGGCTTGTCAACTACGTTATTCAACAAGCTCAACCACCGAAAGCAGATGCTCTTCTGAAAATTGATAAAGTTGATGTCTGATTATTATTTTTTGCTTTTTTTCTTTATATTGAACATTGTGGGTCAGAATTTAGTTATCAACCAACAACTCAAATTTATGTGAAATCTGGAGATAATGCATTATGACTTGACCTGAACAGATCTCCTCCAAACTTTTTCTTTTCATTCCTGTATTTGTTTTTTCGCTTCCGTCTCTATTTTACCAGTCTCCACCGGTTATCGCTATTTTTCAATAGAAGTTAATGAATGTTTTGATGGAATAAAAAAACTACTCAAAATGATAGAAAATGCTGCCACTTGCCGTTCGGATTTAACTGAAAAGAGTTAAGATGGAAACTTGAATACAAACTAGATTGTTGTTTTGCCTTTCTTATTTAGTATCATAGAATGACTTTTGGTTTTAAAGGGACAGAAACATTTTTCTGCATTGTTTCCAAATATTTTTTTTTCAAACGGATGAATGAAGGGCAAAGAGCGAAAACGTGAATAAGCAGGAAACGTTGGCCAGTCATTATTCACATTGTGTGAAGTCTGACACAAAATGGAAACTAAACGGCCGATATTTTTGGCTTTTTGCTTGAGAAAAGGTCATTCAAAACTTCCAGGGATAGAATAAAATCAAAAGGACAAAGATTCGGCTGTCTACAACAATAGATCTTGTTGAGAGTAGGCCAAGGGTGGGTTTAAAAACCGAAAAAGTAGTAACAACTAAATTTTTTTCAAACATTCTGCGATAAGGTACACTTGAATGTACTGAACTGTAATAAATTTATGGTGTGATAGAGGTCTTTTTGAAGTTTTCTTGTTGTTTTCAAGTTACAAGTATTGACGGGAATCTGTAATTGTTTTTCTTTATCCAATTATAAAAGCTCAAAATCTTTATTAAAAATGAGAAAGCTGATAGAAAATAGAACGAAAAAAATGAGAAAAATTGATCAAAAACTCTGATCACATTTTGATTTAGAGTTTTTCACTTCCCGTCTACCAAAAAAATGTGTTGAACCACAGGGATTGAAATACAAATGAACTGGAACAAAGAAGAAAAAAATGAGACCGAATATTAAAAAAGAACCCCCCGTAAAACATGAGATTTTTTTTTGATTTTCTAGATTAACTGCAATTTAAAAAATGAATGATTATTCTGGAATAGTTTCTTCGTTATTATTGGAGAGAAGATTGAGGCGAGTTGCATTTGCATCATTATTGTTATCATGAGCTGATTCAGAAGATCTCGTACATGACCTACGGCGTTCTATGTTATCAGGCGCAGCATATCTTGATGAGCTAAAAATTATGTATTTCAAAAGTTACGGTATTTTCAGTTACATTGATTTGTTTAGATCTGGTTCTTCCCAACAGCATCCAAATACTCTCACAATAATCTTCTTGAATGCTCTTCTAAAATCTCTGTTGAAAATGCTATAAATCAACGGATTAGCGGAAGAATTTGCGTATCCGAGCCATGTTACAGCCTGAATGATGACTTTTCAGTTAAACTCTAAAATAGATGTTCAAACCATTATAGTCCGTGAGCTGAAAATTTCTGGAAGCCAAGCACGAAGTATGTTTACTGTGAAAAACGGGAGCCAACATACGAGGAAAGTACCCATAATAACACCGAGTGTCAGACTGAAAATTGACACTTTCTTATAATTCATAAATATATTTCTGTCTAACCGCGCTTTCTGATCGCTAATGTTTGAACGATTATGAGCAGCCGGAGTGTGTGGATCTTGTGGAGACCGTTGGTTTTTAAATCTGGCCGGACACAAAAAATTGAGTTTCGAAAAAATTGAGGAGCGAATCTGAAAACGGATTGGTTCGCAAAACAAGTACAACGACGATGAGAGTGCGAAAGCATAAAAATACACACTTTGACAAAAATAGTGTGGAAAAATAGATTGTGTTGATGGAAATAATCGAAAAATGAAACTTGTGTCAAAGAGTGCATTTTATAAACCAAAGAGCAAAAAGCTTCAAAAAGCTTGATTAGTGTAGCTGACGAGCAATATCAATGCTTTTTCTGGTGTACCCAATAATAACATCTATGGATAGTAGTCTAAATAGGGTTCTAGGACAGGTTTACACTAATTATTTTCCAAAAATTATTTTTGGAAAGGCTTATAATCTCAATTTATTCTAAATGGAGGTCAACAAAAAATAACAGAGATTTACACATCACTGCAACTTCAAATTCACTCAATTCACTGGATATTATAATTTTTTCTGGTTTCAAATTATCAAACCATGTTTCAAAATCAAGTAACTCAAAAACGTTTTTGGAACACATTAATCCAAAAAATAATAAAACCGTGCCAGTGTGAAGAACATGAAATCGCAGGGAGTGTTAGGTAAGGTTGACAGTAATTGAGATTGATTCATAGAGAAGGGAATAAGAGGAATTTTCTACACAACTCACTGATTCCACCTTATTCTGCGAACTAGTTTTATTGTCTCCACGTCGTGGTGTCGCAGTTGTCGTTGTTGTTGATCGACGTGAGTAGTGTCTCGAGACGGTCATCGTAGTTCTTTCAGTTGCCGGTGAGTCGGGAGGTAGGAGAGCTTCACCCTTCAGAGTTGCGGCCGTTACCTGGGAAGCACAATGATACGCCATGCGGACAAGCATGCAGGAGAGGAAGGTTTGAAAACTTTGGGGGGAAGATTTTCATTCTATAGGGGGAATTTAAAGAAATTGAGGTTGGATTGGAAAGGAAAAAAAAGAACTCAAAAAAAAGGGGTTTAGGCGGTAGCCGACCAACACTTAACGTTCAAATGAAAATTTAATGGAATTCGAAAATGACTGGCCCCAAAAAGCTGACATTCTATCTATTAAAGCCGACTAGTTAGTGTTAGGATTAAGCAAAACCAAATTGGGGGATTCAATGTTAGAGATTTCGCGGAAAGAGTGTTAGAGGGAATTGGGGACTCTCCTTTTCTTGTATTCATGGAAAGATCATTTTCAGGCATAATATAATAATAATGAAATGCAAAAAGTCTTCAAACTTTCAGGCAGTTGAAAGAGAGAAAATCTATGTCTGGAGCACTATCCTGCTTGGAGCATCTAAAAAATTAAAACGGGATGATTACCTCGCGAATCTTCTCCGATGCAAGTTGCATGATCAAGAATGAGGTAGCTTGTTGGAGTTGAGTTTTGATACTTCTCACATGTTTCCGGGCGTATAGGTATAGTTTAGTATAGAGGATAACCATGACCATTGCTGGTAAGAAAAATGAGACCATTGAACTGGATATGGCATATGGGAGTGGAAGACGCATTTCACAAACCGGGAGACCCGTTAAACTAAAATATTGGCCATTAAACAATGGTCTGAAAATTGGAGCGTACTTGTTGATAGTA
The DNA here is from genome assembly GCA_963932035.1 of Caenorhabditis wallacei. NCBI lineage: Eukaryota > Metazoa > Nematoda > Chromadorea > Rhabditida > Rhabditidae > Caenorhabditis > Caenorhabditis wallacei. The sequence continues at coordinate 8,381,431 of OZ009931.1, read as the reverse complement.
ACTTTTGATCCAAACCCGAATCCCAGTGGTGCTGCACCAATTCCAGCTGAGATAAGCCATACTAATACTATCACATAGTTTATCCGACGACGGTTACAGTATCTGAAAAATAATTAGTTATCTTGCTTGTTATTCTTCTATTTGCCAACCTTATGTAGACCATTGGTCTACTGATATGCCAATATCTATCTAAAGAGATAGCACACAAGTTCAAAATGCTAGCCGTACATGTAGTGATATCAAAACTAATCCAGAACTGGCAATAAAACTGCCCAAATGGCCAATATCCCAGAATATCATTAACCGCCGCAAACACCATGACCTGAAAATTCTCATTTGCAATTCCAAACAATTGTGTGTGTATTTTTTTAATGAATATCTTTCGCCATTCTTGTTTCCATTTTTAGATGCACATTTTCTCGAGTCTAGCATCTTTGCGTGTCTAGTGAGATTCATCAAAAAGAGAGCGAGGACTAGGTGCAATTTAATCAACAAAAAGTGTGACTCGACCCATTTGACTCTTTCCGCTACGCTTACTGCGCAATAAAAAACGGATACCGGATATATCTTGCTACTACACTATACCTAAACTTTGGAGGAAAATCCATTTAAAGTTTCGAGAGAAAATGGTAATAAACACTTAACTTCCGTGTATGTCAACATATTTTGTGACACTCTCGTTTCGGGAGCTATCTTTTTTTCTCAGCAGCAACAATACGCTCAAATTAGATTTAAGCCATCTTCTTCGGACCTTTTTGTATTTCACCCAAAATATTCACGGCTTATTTTCCAATACTTTCACAATAACAAAGAGCATATCCATGAATCAATAAATTAGAAAAGTTGAAACTTACCAACACAGATACCAATAAGTCTGAAACTGCTAATGACACCAAAAATAGATTCTCCGGTTGTTTTCTTAGAGATCGGTCCCATAATATGGCAGCACATACTAGTAGATTACCGAACAGAGCCAAGATGATCAAGATGGAAAAAAGTCCGAGCAATGGCCATTGCACTTCGTTCATCGAATTTCTGAAAACTTGAACTTTTTAGGAGACCAACAAGACCAGACGAGTAAAAGAAGAAAAGAGAAATGAAACAAAAATGTGCGTGGTCATGAAATGAAATTATTCAGGAATGGAAGAAAAAAGAAAGTGTCTTTGAATACTTATCAAAAGAACGTCTATCTTATATTTACATTTGTAAATAACAAGAAACTTGAGTAGGTTTACCGAATAATGTTGAATATGGCACGGAACAACTTTTAAGCTCCCTTCTATAATCTGTTATTAGTATATCTGACACCAGAGAAAAACAGATACGTGACTTCAAAAATAGTAAGATTGTTTGAGAAGCAAACGGATTCAGAGTAATTGACTTCGCCTTTCTTTCTCCGATTTCTTCCTCAACATTTTCACGTCGACTTTTGACATTCTCAACTTTCACTAGTTTATCACAAGAAACAGCACAGTGCCACCGTAGACAAATTAGAGGAGGTCAGTTGACTGGCTACTCCTTCTCTTTTTACGAGTAGTCATATCTAATAACTATTCATTTGAGACGCTTCTGAATAATAACCACCGATTACTGATTCATATGAGCTTTCATCTTCTCGTTTTTTCTTTCATCGAACACTTCAGCTAAATGAGAATCCCTCTTGTTGTGATGTTCAATACTCAGGTCTACAGTTTACTCAGAAAGTTATCAAAGAAGTTTGAGCTCTTAGAAGACAAGGAAGAGGAAACTAAATGAAACTGAAGAAAAGGAAAAGAGAAAAGGAAAAATTGCAGAAAACGTTTTTCTAAGGTCAATTAACATTCGAAAGCAGCAAGTCCGACTCTTAATCTATGCATCAGAATGGAACGTCGCATCGGTTCATCGAATGCTCGTCCCATTGAAAATGAAAAGATGATGGAAAGGTTACCCACTGAATTCTTTTCAATTTCATATTTTCTTTGGATGGATCCATCGGAACACGAGAACAACAAAAATGGAAAAGACACGAAAGAACTGACATTTCCACCTTCATAGTAGTAGGCACGGATTTTCGGGAGAAATGGCTCAAAACGAAGGCCTCTGAAGCTTTTTATATACCATTAATGAGGGGGTTTGAAAGATCTTTATCCATTTGGTTTCTATGGAGGTACAGCTCTCGGGGGGCTCCATATGCCCTTTTTAACGACTATACGAAGGAGAAAGATCTTCAAGTTTTGTGAACAAATGAGATTGGAAATCGGGTGGATTGAGAGGAAAAAAAGAAGAAAGGAGTCCTTTCCAAATCTCACAGAGAGCAAGAATCAAATAGGGAAAAAGGTCAGGTCAGGGTTGAGATGGATTGTTGACCTGAAAGGAAGTGATTACTTTATGTGACTTTTTTTCTTGTCTGGAAACGTTTTACTTGTTTTTTCGGAAGTGGAAAGTAGATCTATGGAACTTGTTTTACAACCCTTTGGGAATTGAGAGAAAATAAAATGAAAGGAAAACTGAAAAAAAGAAAGAAATAGGTGATAGAAGAAAAACAACACAACATTTTAATTCAAACTAATCTCTAGTCTATTGAGGTATCAGTAGAAGACGGAATTGTCGATGGTGGTGGAAAATTAGCACAGGGAGAAATAGGGTAGCACACAACCTAACTAAATGACGGCACGAATTGGGGGCGGAGCCACCCTTCCCATCTTCGTCGTCTTTTTTCATGGAGCACATCTATAAGATGTTGAATGAAGAAGAGGACACGGGCCCGTATGGCGAATAAAAGTAAGGGAAGAAGAAGAAGACAGGGGCAAAGAAACACGTTGTCGTCGCCCCGAATGGATGAAGAATTGGATGAGAAAAGGCGAAAAAGTTGCATTTCGGAGGTGAATGACCAATACAATAAAAATGGGGCGTGAGAGTAGAACTACGGGAGGAAAACGAGGGCAATGCAGTGGTGGAGCCCGTGGGGAGCCAATGAAGGAAGCACAAACTGCCACCGCTATTCATATTTAATAGCATTTTGAACTTTCATGACAAAAAAAAAACGACAAAAAACGACATGAAAAACGTTTGAAATTGGTGAGAAAAAAGAAAATTGAAGTAAACGAAGTGAAATAAATGTCAAGTCGGGTTTCGATGTTTATAAGCCAAAGGTGGGTTGTAAACTGAACATAGACTATAGATAAAATCTTTGTAAGAAGACCACTATTGTTCGTCTTCTAGTTGTAGTGCCTTAATATTGAAAAAAAAAACAACTCATCATTCCTACTTACTAGTCTATTTTCGCTTTTTTTTTTCTTAAATTAGATGTTCTACAGTTGAATATATTCTTGATGATTGTATATCAAATTGCTAGCTGTTCTCCTTGAAGCAAATAGTTTAATACTGGTTGGTTAAAAATAACATCTACTAGTGAATAAGATTGGTTCAGAAATTTTCATTAAATCATACCTACTCAATTTTTTTTAGATGAACAAATATTTGGACCGAAATTGGTGTTTCAAACTTTTTCAAAAATCTCAAAAACCTTCAAAAACCAAGACGAAACATTAGGATGTGATCAAATGAACAAAAATCCTCCTGGAGAAGCAAAAGCAATAGGTTATGAAAGGTCGAAAGGGATAAGGTTACTGGGATGAAGTTTACGAGAGAGGAAAGTTCAGGTTCCCTGTTTATTACTTCCTTGGAATTTCATGATATCTTTTTTCATTTTCTTTTCTCGCATTACTAACTCGGCAACTGTCGAGTCGACAATAGATAGGAAAGAGGGTTTTCTCGGAACACACACTCGACAAAAACTCGGAGAAAACGGAATTCAATTCGGACGAAGGCAATTGAAAAATGACGAAGTTTGTTTCATGGCAAGGGCCTCCACTGGGTCGATGGGCCCATCCCCTCTTCATTCTCCCATCCTATTTCATGTTCACAAAGTGCTTGACCACGGAAAAAGGTAATAGAATAGATACAATCGAGGGAGCTCGAGAAACATTTTGTGTCGGGACAGAGTAGGAAGAAAAACCGATTCTTGAAAAAGAAAAGAACAAGTTTTTGGAGCTGACATTGACAAAGCGTTTTGTAGCTGGCGATAGGCAGACATAGACATACTTATTGCCATTTTTGGACGTTTCCCCCGGATTTTTGCAATTATGACGAGCTTGAAACCTGATATAACTTTGCTTCAAACATACTTTTTTTCTTGCTTCAACTACCTGGTTGCACCTACATTGAGTCACTCACAAGTGCAACTCTTGTGTAGTGTGTCATTTCCGTCTCTTGTCATACATAGATTTTTCAAGACCGTCTCAGACTGAGAATACTTTCAAAAAACAGATGATGAATTCGGGAGACATGAGCTTTGACCGTAACGTGATTCTCATTATGAAGTCATAATGACGCAGTTCAAAACAAGTAGCTAAGCACAGAACAATGTTCTTTAGAGATTTTATGACATTCAAACTAGAAAAAAGCCAACCTCTACTGAAATATATCAGCCATAACATAAATTCAGGAAAGCGGAAGTTCAAAGCCAAAAAAGGGAAATGAAGAAAAATGGAATGTTCGGAATAGATATAATTTTTTTGGCGGGGTAGGGAAAGGGGTGTCAAACAAATTGATGGATGAAAAAACAAAACATTGGAAATGGAGCTGAAAAGTTGATGAATTTTGGTGAAAACTTTTTTCTTTCGGGGAAAAAACAACGATATCGAGGGAATTGAAGCTTTCAAGTTATTTAGAATTGTCACGAGACAAAAATACGATTGTTTGCTTTTTTCCAGATCCGACAAAACAGGAACTGAAGTTCTTTTGAAATGTGATAGGTCAGTGGTACTTTATGTTTCAGACGACTTCTTTTGACTTCAAAGAATGCCCAAAGCGATGAAATGGGGTTTGAATGGTTCTGTGGGTTTACGCCCATTTTCCTTCCAACTTGAGACAATAATTACCCTCTGACAAAAAATGGGGAGTGATTGATGTCTCGTTGTATCACATCACATATACCAATTGGTCCCAATGCTTCCTCGTTGAGTAAAAAAGGGAGTCCGATTGAGAACGATTGGCATCCAAGAAAATACAGAGGACTTAAACCAAATGGCACACTAAAAAAAGAAACTAGGCAGCCTGTCGAATTGGTCCCTGGGGTTTTCAAGAACTCGAGTATCAACACTCATATAACAAACACATAACATCATCTAAAAGCGCGCCGCTTCTTGAGCCCTCCTCAATTTGACAACAGTTTCGAGAGAAAAAGGAAATATCCCAAGATTTTAAATCAACCCACTCTTTCATTCAATTCATTTTTGTCATAGATGAAAATAAAAATGAAGAAGTATGGAATTGATGCTTCTTTTTGGTTCCTAAGCAATATTCAACAACAACATCATTAGATACACATTAACCAAGGCAAAAAAAGGCAGACTATGACATTTTTATAATTATAAATGCACGTTCCCTCGTCCAAAAAAAGAATGTAACAGAAAAAAAAAAGATAATTTAATAAAATGCATTAAGATGTTGACTAATTAGAAGAAGAGATGGACCAATGGACCATTCACTAGTATAATAAGAAAATAAACGTGATTTTGAAATCGAATAATTATAATATTCTAGAATGACATAGTTTTTAGGTGTTGTAGATCTAGACCATGATTACTTTCTTCAGGTTAATGTTATAAAAATCCTCTCAAACTTTCTTGTATTTGAGATTAACATGCAAAACTGCTCAAAAATACTATACTGAAAACTTTAGATGAAATAAAACGATACTACATTTGGTTTAAGGATGAAAACAACAAAACAAAAACAAAGTTGTGCAGTGTCTTGTCAGTTAGTTGCCGTTCAAAGGCTTGATGAAATGTTTTGACCAACATCCAAAACAAGTTGCATATTTTATTGGAAAATGATTCATTTTGAAGGGTTGTATGATCGTAGCATGATTCAGTACCATAGTGGACTATAGATGACTGCTAGTCGGAATGAAGAAATTAATTGGATGAAAAAGAAGAGATAGTGATGCAAGATATTCACTCGCCCCCTCGCCTTTTCATGTTTATTTTTTTTTGGATTCTTTGGAATTAAATTGAGTAGTGAGTAGTGAGTATTTTTCATTTTCATTTGAGTTTTTTTCCTTTTTTTTGTTGAAATAATGTCGACTACTCGGAAAAACTATGAAAATTAATCTGCGCAATAATAAGCAACCGGGTGAATGCAAGTTCTCTGAACTCAATCAAATTTAAAGAACATACCAGAAATAAAAATAGCAGATTTACAAGAATACGAGAATGGATAAACAAAGAAAAATGTGATGAATGAATTATGAACAACCGAATGTTGCACTTGTACAAGGATTGAGTGCAAAGAAATGGAACAAGAACAAGAGAAAAAAGAAAGAGATTTGAAACAGCAAGCCTATTTATTGATAGGTTATTGTGTGAAGGCGTGACAATTCGAGACAAGAAAATATATCAAAATGAGAATGGTTGTCGAGTTTTTCGGATTGACAAGTCTTGTCAAACTCGAAAAAAGCATAAATCCCCCGTTGGGGGTTCAACTCTGCACGCTTTAAACGACACCGATTTCTATTTTATTCATGGCCACTTCATCAAACATTTTCAATCAAAAAACCCAGGAAAAGCGACATTGTGCGAACCGGAACCAGAAAGCACACCCCCAGAAATCTGTTGACAGCAATATCGTCGAGCGGTTCACAGGTTTTCTAAGGAACAATAAAAAAGCAATTGGAAAATATGGTAATTTCATCATGCTGGAAAACAATTGTCCGCTTTCGTCTAGGCTTAATCTGACAAAGGCGGCTTGTGGTAGACTCATGGTGTTCAAAAATCTTGTTCGTAAATTTTAGTAATTTTTGATGTGCTAGATATTTTGGAAAGATGTTATTCCAAGAACAATGGCATTTGAGAAAATATAAAAATTTTGAACTAATTCATGAAACAATTTTATATGAAACGTGAATTTCGGAAGAATTCTAGGAATTGTCAAATAAAAGACAACTATGGTATTCCATCCACATTCAAAACTTTTCACATAGATGTTATTTTAGGGTAGGAGGGTGGAATAAAATGAGGCACTGCGCGCCCCTGGAGACTAATTTTTTGGATTTGTGCCAAAAATGTGGAATTGGCACAGAGAAAAGACACAGAAAATAGAGCGTATGAGGCAACATTTCAGTGGGTAACAGAAGAGTGAAAAGGAGAGAGAGAGAGAGATAGGAACCGAACTCAGGCCTTCTTGTTTCGAACCACACAAGTTGGTTCTTTTGATGAAGAAAGCAAAAAAGCTAGACATATAAAATTGTGACAAACGATGCGAAAAGTACAGAAATTTGTGAAGAAACTATAGACATAAGGCAATAAACAAAAAGTTGATAAGTACTATAACGCTCAGAACTCTCAGAAATATTTCATGAGGGGTTGAATTCGAAATCAAGCTTGACTTGTTAAAATGTGCCAGAATTCATAATGTCTCAAAAAACATGTACGTGCATTTCTAACATCATTCAAACAAGAAAGTAATTCAAATAATCTTTTTCTGAAATAAATCATTTCCTTTTGTTCGCATTTAAAGTCACCTATTCGTTTAAACGAATAATAAACGTAAACAAAAACTAATCCGAAATGAAAAAAATTTCAATAAAAAATCATACAAAAGAATGAGAAGTAGTAGAAAATATCAAATTTGAAACGCCTCAAAGCAGCCTATTCGTCAAAACAAGCATGGTGAATCAGTGCGGAGCAAATTAAATTCATCCGCTAGAACAATTTTACTCTTAGTGAAAAACGTGTTTTTCATTAACACTTCTTACCTTAGAAGCTTCCAAGAAAATTGAAAAAGTACTCTTTTTATAAGGTTGACTAGAGGAAAACTTAAAATCAAAACAAGAATACAATAAAACAGAAAAGTTATCTGGATTTAAAGCGAACTTAAACTGATATAATCACTTCTTAAGTTACTTAAATCGAGAAATTCAAATTTCTATAATTGCTAGCTGGAACAAATCTATTTATGAATATATGTATTTAGAATGAAGATTCAGCAGAAAACTACACAAAAAGAATCGAGTTGTAAACATGAATTTTTCTAGTAGTGTAAAAAGTGATGAGAACTTGTGAGGTACTAGAAAATGTATATTAAAAGACGCACAAGATCAAAGTTTCTCCTTTACTTCTTCTCTACTCATCTGAGTGCCTAAGGAAAGGAGAAGAAAAAGTTGGAGAATAGATGGATACATGGCTTGTGTCACACGTCACCGGTTTCCGGAGTGTTCCCGACGTCACAGTAAGCAAGTTGTAGGATCGATAATAAAAAGAACACAAAAACAGATATGTATGGAAGAGAAGAGAAGAGGCATCCGTTAATGAATGGGTCTATATGACGGAAATTATGAAAGACATATGAAAGAGAGTGGGGCGGAAAGGAGTGATAAATTTAATTAAGAGGGATGAGTTACTGCAATTCCGGGTTATTAGTTGGTTGAATGTGAATATTTTTGAGTTTTATTCTGAAATGAAATTTTTCTCATTTTATACAGGTTTGGAGCAAAGATATCTCAAGAATTATTCGCTTATAAGAAGCTGTTTTTCTCGTTTGAATACAATTATACTGCTTTTAGCAAAAACCACTAGAAGAAACCAAGAAACCAGTTTCAAGTGGAAAATGGAAAATAGAAACTTCTAGTTTCGTAAAAATTCCGAAAAGTGAGGATTAGAGGAAAGTGGATTTTTTTTAGCAGCTCAGAGTTCGCTGAAAAGCCTCTTGTCCTAACAAGATTCGCCAACTCAAATACTAACTCTCTGACCGAATATCTTCCTTCTTTTATCATTCTGGATGGCCGGTGAGAGAAAGAACGAACCGATAAACGAGTTTTGAATAGCGTCGACCTCTCAAAATAGATCTTCACAATGCTATTTTTAACTGCATGCACACGCACTCCACAACACTGCACTCACTCTACGCCGTTTCGATAAAAAGATGAAACAAGTTTCGACGAGGCCGACGGGGGACCCATTGGACAATCACTTTAGAAAAAAGGATGGGTAGAAAGTTTGTATTTGGAGACCAATTTACATGGTTTCCGAATGAGATAGAAGAGCTCCTCTTCGTCAAAAAAAAAAAAAGAAGAAGATGAAGGAAGAAGGAGTTTGTTTTTTAGCGGTTTTCGCTTGAGGCTACGAAAATTTCAATAATGATGAAGGCATCACTTGTTCCTTGTCTTTTACTAGGAGATATATTGAAAAGGATCAGAAAAAAAGCGTTTACTGAAACTAGCACGAGTCTGGTACGAGTACACATATCGTTTAAGGAAGAGAAATGAGAGAGATGACTGGATATTTATTCTCTCAGAAAAAATATAAAACAACGCGGATTAGTGAATAGGGACAATAACAAGTGAGGAGGATGAGGAAAGAAGACAAGTTGAAGAATGAGATGTACGATTCACATTTTTCTACGGATTAACAACTCTGAAGACAATTGTTAACACGAAAAAAACACATTTCCGTTTCTCCTTTGAAATCGAGAAGTTAGAGAAGATGACCATGGGATGAGGGATAGATAGAGTTTCATTGCGATCAGAATGAAAAAGAATATTATGAACTCAAAAGATAGAGTAATGAGAAGAAGATGAGAAGCCACGTAGGATACTGGAATACGGGAAAAAGCTTAATTGAGTTGCTAAATGAAGCTACAATTTTAATTATCCAAAAATGAATTGGAACTTTGAAAATGAATCTAAATAATATAATATAGTGAATACAATAAGAATGATGATCACATTCTTGAAAGCTTATTTCCCATTGATCAAATATAGTTGAACTTGTAAATTTTCGTATATAGAAAACACTTCCTCATCACATTTTAAAGTATAAAACTAAATCATTTCATCAAACAAATTTATCAGATAGCAAGAGAGTGAAGAATAACATACATCGGGTCTGATTGACAAATCGTCGGAGCGGAGAACGATGCTTCTCTAGCACATCAAAAAACTCATCCTGACAAGATCCGAGGAGGTCAGTCGCCACATGTTCCGTGCACCGATGTTGCCATTAATCTATTTTTATCGTCACAAAGTGAGCAAATCGAAATAAACTCTCGGCTAAACACTAGACAACAAGATGCTCAAGACAATTAATCCCCGGAATCAGCTCAAAACGAGATTTTCTTTTTTCGTTTTTCGCAGTTTCATTTTTCATTTGTGAGTGTGATAGTTTAGCAAAACAAGAAAACGTGGAAACATGAAAGGAACTGAAATGGTTTGAGAAGAAGGATCTAACCAAACTTTCAGATGATTTATGCAAATTTCGTTATGATTTTCTTCGCTTGGTGGTTTCGATAAAAATGGAAATTCGAAAAAGTGCAGTTTGTGATTCGTGTTTTGATAGAAAACTTCTTCTTAGAAGGCTTGGTATCTAGTATTTAATGTAACTAAGGATTCAAGATATATTTTCCAAAACTAATATTACTTCCGCTAAGTATTTTTGAACGCTTTCAGTTTTCTTGAGAATTCAAAGAAAGAGTTAGTTCGAAAAATGAAAGTTCTTTGCTGAAAATAAGCGACTAGACCGACCAAAAAACTTTAAAATGTTTTCAGACTGATGCGTGTTGCAAAAACAAAAAAAACCGATGGAATATTCTGGAAAGAAGCCGGATAAAAACTAGGAGGCGTTTCCAAAGTTTCAGTTTTTATGATTTTGGTCAAGAAACATTTGTTCTTTGGAAAACAAAAGATCAGTTATTGGATGTTTGATCAGTTCTTCCATGAAATTAGGCATAGTGTTTCTGATCTGGATCATTCTTGAAGGTGGTGATGTTTGGAACATGTTCTACATAAAACTAATTTCGCATACTTGAAAACACGGTGTGTCCAAATAAATTTATTGAAAGCAATTTTTTAAAATGAAAAATAATTAGTCAGTGAAAAAAAACCCGCACAAAAACAACAACTACATGCGTCGAAACAAAATAAAATAGGGAGGAGATGTTTCTAAAACTACGTGAAAGATGAACCCGGCAACAAAATATTAGATCAGACGGATTAGTTGGAAAATGAGTCACAACTATAAGTATTATCATGAACTTAACAAAACAATAATGAATGAGTAATTAGAGAAGATATTATCCGCTCTTGGCACTAATCTTGATTTTCTTCCAGAATTCTGCTCGATTGTCTTGGTAAATTGTCTGCATTTCACACTTCTTTTCGTTGATAGCTAAGAATTGTGTTAAATTCTCCTTGCTGGTAGGTTCCCATTTGAAATCAAATACTGTCGAATCCTCGTATTGACCATTTGGGTTTCTGAAAATGTTTACTAAAATTTCTGTATGACATCATCAATTCTTACCCATATTTGGCGAAATTAGCCCACATTCTCGTCATTAAGTCAAGCATTGCCTTGTCTGCTTCATTGTATTTGTAGTTGAAAACAATGGAGACTCCGAAAATATACGCGAGTTCTGTACAATGAGTGGCTGCTGAAACAAATTTGCTGATCAACTGTTTAGAATCAAAAATATCAGACCTCTGAATGGAGCACGAAGTGAAAGGATTCCGAAGCTTCGAGGATTGCAATAATCAAATGAATACATGAAAACTTTGTTTCCCAGTTTAGTCATCTTCTCGGCGTAGTTGTAGGTTCCATTATTTACAAATAAGTCGCTGTACAACTGAAATCATTAACTTTTGAAATATTCTCAAATTGTTTGTTATACCTGAATATATCCTCTTGCTGCAACTTCTTTATCATCTTCATCTTCAGATTCCTTTTTCAAATACATTTTCTTTGCTTCTTCTCTCAAAGCTTCAAAATCTTCATGGTTCTCTTCAGTGATCAAAAGGGCCAAAAGTTTATCAATTCCTTTTCCATCAAAATTACTAGGACCAAGACTTGCTGAAAAACAATATTCTCAAAATTTCAAGAATGATGTTTGAATACCGAAAAGAAGTCCTTCGTGTTCACAAGTTCCCACCATTATATTCTTTTTTGGTGCTTCTTTTCTCAATTCTTCAATGGATTTCGGAAGGAAATCGCTCGGCTTGGTTCCGATGACGGGAGCCAAATCGAGCCCGATTTTTGAGACGTCTACACCTTTTCTTGTGAGTAATCTCCTTTCGAATTCCTTTTCTTTTTTGGTTCGAAGAAAAGCGAGCATGCTCTCACTTGCATTTTCATCTGAAAATAAAACCCTCTTTATCGGAAAATCTAGAATTTTCAATTTCCTGGGCAGCACAAAACAATCAAGATCTAACCTTTGGCTTGTTTTTCGTCCCAACATTTTCGATATGCAAAATCCCTGCACGCATTGACCAAACGGTTCTTTCCCACGGTACTCCACTCGCATTCACCATTCCCGGCCATTGGAACAACTTGATGGAATAGATCTGCAAAAATCACGTTTTCTCCTGGTTAGATAGTTTCGATAATAACAACAGTTCAATAATACCAAAAAAAAATTTTGTTTTACAGATATTGAGAATCTTTGATTCAATGATACTAACCTCTAGAATGTGGACTCAATGACAGTAGATCAACACTGACACCTCCTGCACTCTGTCCAAAAACTGTGACCTTGCGTGGGTCACCACCGAATGCATGAACATTATCTCTGACCCATTGTAAGGCCATTGTCATATCCCATAATCCCAAATTTCCTGGACAGACTTGATCTCCAGTTGAGAAGAATCCTAAGAGTCCCAAACGATATTGAATGGTGACGACAACCACTCCATGACGGCAGAGATATCTGAATAAGAATGTTAGTTCAAATGCCCTTTTCCCCATTTTTTCTTTGTTTGAATTCAACAAAATGCCTGGTGTGTTGCTTCTTTCAAAGCTCAAGAGCAATTGAGTCCGTTTAGAAATGCTACACCCTAGCGAACAAAGTGTAAAATGTTGTTTCTTTTACACTAACTTCATAACACAACATTGTGGCCAAACTCACTTAGCAATTCCCTCGTCACCATATTTGACAGCTGAATCGATCAGAAAACCACCACCGTGAACATATACCATAACTGGATGGAGCTAAATGTTATTAATAGAGCAATGAAAACATAATGGACTAAAGCTTACTCCATTTGACACTTCCTCTGCTTTCCATGTTGGTGAGAAGACATTTAAATATAAACAATCTTCACTTTTTCCAACTCCAAGTGTGAATCGTTCCCAGAAGAAATCTGCTTGAGGAGCTCGAGGTCCAAATCTGACACATTTTTTAACTCCATCCCAATCCTCTGTGTGCTCTGGATTTTTGAATCGAAGATCTCCAACTGGCGGTTTTGCAAATGGTATTCCGAGAAACAAGTCGACTTCCTTGTCGTCATCAATTTTAATTCTGAATCCCTCAACCAAACCATTCCTAGTACGAACCTGAATAACATAGATGATCAGAAAACATGTTATTATGTTAAGAATATATATCTAATTTTCACCTGTTTACTCGGGGTTAGATGACTTTCGTTATGATGTCGCAATGAGATGAAGGATATTACACCGCCCATCTGAAATAAAAAAAACATTATTCAATAACATGTCTAGAATATCAGGAAAAACAATGTATTCCAGAAAAAGAAGAGAGCAACAAAAAGAAGAATAGTAATAGTGAGGAGATGGGGGTCTGAGTCAGCGTTGCCCTCAAAATGAAATATATTCGGAAAAGGACCTCTGTGTCTAGCATTGCATATCTCTTTCTTCAAATGCAACTTACGTTTCTCCTACTGTGCGTGTTGAAATGTGCAAATGGAGGGGAAGTGTTGGAAAGTAGAATAAGAAGAAAAAGAAAAGAGCACGCTGCGCACTTGCAACAAAAACGTTGAGAATAAAGCCTTTTCACCGATTGCGAGAATGCGTCACTTTGCTGTTCTCGCCTTTTCTTCTCTTTTTTTCACTTTCACAAACTTTTCTTACCACCAAAAAAGAGAAAAGCAACAAGAAAAAGTCAGCAGTCAAAAGCTCTCTGGTCCTATTGCCTGTTCTATAGATTACTTCAACACCATGGATTATTGGCTTTGTTGGTGGCGATAGAAAGTATGGGAAGAAAAAAAAGAAGAAAAAAAAACGTTTTTTGTCGTGTTGACTTGTAAAGTGAACGTTTATTGGTTTTGATATTTTTCGAGAGCAAATACAGTTATTGGTATAGCTTTCCACAATGAATAGTGTGAAACTCAATTTGCACTCGTTCTTATTTGAAAAGATGAGCCAGAACGGAATAAAGAGGTGGGTGTGGAGAACAAACCATAAGGAGGAAGATAGAAAACTAGAAAAAAACATAGAAACAGCTCAAATTTCGGTAACAGAAGGAGAAATGCAAATGCTGATTCATCATTTTGTTTGAAATATCACACCCGAAAATCGGCATCATCATGACGTTGAAAAAAGATTGAATGAAACTGGAAAAATGGGAGTACTCGACTCTAAAAATGGAAGAACTTGAAAACGTTTCGGAATACACCAACAAGATAAGCCCAGCGGCTCTTCTTGCCTCAAACAGCTGTGTGTGGGCTTTGTGCCTCTCAAGACACATAACGTTCGTTCCGTTGCTCCGAGATTTGTCTGTCTGACCCCCTGCGTTCGTACCGAACCACACACTCTCCACTTTTTGATCGGGAGAAGATTATGGCGACTCTTTTGGCCAAGTTTTGAATTTATAATTGCAACCGCCAGAATTGTGTGTGTGTGAACTACTAGAATGTTGATTTTGGTTGTGACAAAAGCTTTCGGAAAGAAAAATGACTCGGAGCAAGCCAATTAGCACATGGAGAATGAAAGAGAGAAAAAGAAAGAAAAAACATGTTTTCATGAGAAAGAACGTCTAGAAATCATGGAATTTGTATGAATCTTTAGACAGAAAATGACAACAAATATATGTAGTGATGAGTGGGCGGATAAATTGAGTCATGGACAAAAAAACGTTTCTCAAGAATAGTGGGGTGATTCAAATGGTCAAAAAGTAAACATAAGGAAGTTTCGAAACAGAACAATCAATCATGACTAACAAGAACTTGATTTTTTAAAGAGCGAGACTCTAGTCCAAAAATTGAAAATAAAAAAAAAATATTAGAGACCGTCGGAAAAATCCCAAGAAAATTTATATCAAAAACACCTGAAGATTTATGTGAGCTGATTTCTGAGCATTTTGAAGCAATAGCTCTAACCTAATATGTATGAATACTATCAAGTTACGACTACTAATATCATCATCGTATTTGGTTTTTTGCAACTAAAAAGCTTCCGATTTTCCGAGAAAAGAGAATATTTTATATATAAGCAACTATTTTTTCACTAGTACCTTATAAATTATTCAGAATCAGAGGAAAACTATAGTCCAATGAAATATGAAAGTTTTGAAGAAGTGAAGAGATTTCAACGACGATTAAAAGACTACTTATTTTTCGAAAAAAGCAATTCTGCCAATTGTTTCCCTCAATTTCTTTGGCTTTGGCAACACAAGAACTAGAAGAAAGAGTATTTTCAAACCAATTATTTGCAGTGCTACTACATAGAAAAATTGTCAAAGAGGGGAAAAGGGAAACAACAGAGGCACCCCAATTTGTGGTTTTCAATTGAACTTTTTTTTGTTGTTGAGAGCGTGAAATCTCTCTTTTTGTTTTACCTTTTTGAATACGTTGTTTTCGGGGTTAACTCACCTTTTTCCATAGTTGACGTGAACGGGATTTTGATGAAGTTCGTGTGCGCACTTGAGACATTTTTATGTGAAATCTGAAATATTTCTTAGTGAAATTTTTATAAACCAAAAGATAAGTATAAATGAGGAAATTCAAAATCTGTAATCATTGATGCTGAAAGAACTTCTAACATCACTATAAAGAATTAAAATGTCGAAGAAGGAAAAAGAGACAAATTATTGGTTATAATATGGAAATTGGTGGAACAAATGTCATTTTCCAGTTTGTTTGTTTGATCGAGAAGTTTTAATGGTTAACTTGTTCTTCACTTGAACTCTTTCAAAGAACAAAAAGCTTCAGCTACTTTCCCTTCCCCCCTTTTCTAATTATGTGTGCTTCAATTTATTGTTCTATTACAACACACACTCTCGCCTCGTCGCAATCGGGGGGGGGGGGGGCGGTCACAAAAACCAATTGGTTACAGTGATTTCAAAAAGAGAAGAAAAAGGAGATGATGAAGAATAAGTGAGAAAAGAAGGGGGAAGGGGGGTGAGAAGATGCCGATGAACAATGAGAGTGAAAATAGTTGGTTGATTGGTTGGCACCGTCCGAAAAATGGCTTGAAAAGTGTCGATGGCGTCCAACTACATCCAATTATTTCCAAATCAACGGCTTACGGATTGGGTTATGGATGGATGCGTACATTCATAGTAAAATTCTGTTGACTGTCGAAATCTGGATGAGAACATATCAACTGGCAATGTATTCAAATAGTGACTTTTGAAACGGCTATTTGGTTCAGAAAATATAGTTCCGGAAAGATAAAAAACACAATTTTAATCAATGCTATCTTGTAGCTTAAAATAAAAACATAATAATTGACTAAAAACTCACTTTTTGATTTTTGACACATTCTGAATTCAAAAAGTAAAAAATAAAGGGATAAGAAAGAAGAACGAATGAGTGATAAGAAATCAGTATCATATCATCTAAGACCCCCCGCGTCCTCTAACTTACACTTTCTCTCAAATCATTCACGGGTACTTTAAAGCACTTTGAAAAAATCTGATCTAATGAAACTACCTATCATAAAAAAGTTCCTTTTAACTAGTTTTTTGATAGACTTTGAGATACGATCCTTTCTCTGACTGATCTATCACGTTTCTCTCTCGGAATTTTCTGATTTCATCGGTCAACAGTACTATTTTGTTTTGAAACCACTCCTTGATCGTAGTGATGTACCCAAGAGATCACACTTCGGTAATGATGCTATCACTTGATATCACTTGTTTTTTGGAATCGAGTGTACCGTAGTGTTCTATCTAGTTTGTAGCAAACAAAATTGAAAAAAAAATTGCGAGGAAAGAGAGGTGAACACAGTTGAATGAGACACACAATTTTGAGGTTTGTAGCCAATGGTATTGTGTGAACAGGAGGAAGGAGCAAAGGGGCTCATCAACGACCAGCTCAATATTTTTTTGTGTCGAGACGTATCGTTTTCTCTTCTCTCTTTCGATTTTTCACGTGGTTCATCTCAATGAAGGTTCAGTGGGTCGGAGTGATAGGTGATAAGAAAATGAATTATTACGTGATGAACAGCCGCTGTCTGACAAAGCTTGGATCCTGGTTTTTGTTGGAATTCGAAAACAGATCAAAAAAATCTTTGGAGAGAATAGAAAGAAAATTATGGAAAATACCGTAAAACCTCAAATAGACCGACATGTCGCTCTATTTTTCAAACGACTTTTTTCTTGTCGCTCTATTAGAGGTGACGTTCAATTAGGGGCTGTCGTTCTATTTTTCAATGAAAAAACCAAACACAACAAAAATTTTATCAGAAAAAGATCAACCACAAGATCAAAAAGTAGTAAAAAAAACAACAAAATTTTAATAAAAAATGAGTGAAGAGTCACTACACGGCTGTCGGTCTATTAGAGGCTGTCGTTCAAATAGAGGCTGTCGGTCTATTTTTAGAATGCAATTTCTCGTGTCGGTCTATTAGAGGTTTTACGGTAGCTGATTCTCAAAAAGAAAAGAAAAAATAAAATGGAATTGTGAACTAGTAGTTGTACATTAGAAAGAAGAAAAAACGGAAGTGTGGAGGATTGAAATAAAATTTTGAGAAGGAATCGAACTGAGTCACAACGGAAACAGCTGCACAAGCGCAAGAGGCTCACCATTTATCAAGCACAATTCCAACTCATTGTTATCAAATAAGACGCCAAAAATTGGGAGAATTGAATTTGAAAGCGACATGTCAATGTCAACAAAACTGTTGTCAACATACTCTGTACCCGAGTGGAGTGTTCAAGTTTGGGAGAGAAATGTGTATATTGAAGGAGGTGTGGTAATAATAAGGGATTCTATCCGGGATTTATATGAGAATAATAATAAATACAAAATGCGAGGTGTTGACTTTCCCCGGTCTGATTAATACAAGATGGAATTCCGTTAGGAGGATACAGAAGAATATTGTATTTGGTTAACGGAAAAAAACACAGACAAAATAGAATATTGGATTAATCAATTTTTGCAGTTCCGTTCAAACTTCAAACTAATTTTCATTTTCAAATTATTCTGTTTTTTAAGAAAAAAAAAATTGGAAGCTACAATTTATTTATCAGTATAATATTTTTTAAGATTATGTAAAAAGATCTATGACACCTAATAAACATAAAATACGAATAAATTTATTGCGGGATTCATAAAACTTCAATTTTACAACTTTCTTGGTTAGCCATACAAACTGAATGACTCAGCTACTCCCACCGTCCGTATTCAAAACTACAAGCGATTCCCGTTTCATTAGCGACTTATCCGAAAATGACTCTCAACTATTCCCGTCTAATCTTGCGAGTTCAGCTATGCCGTCCCGTTTGCCGTCATTTAGTCGCACCGCTTCTTACCACTTCTTTTTACTAGACAACTACTTTGTTTTTCTACAAAAGCTATTCATTTTTCTGCCGGATGCCTGCTAAACTACCATCTTCTTTTTCTTGTATACAGGTTAGTCAAGTAAAATAAATTTTCCAGCATTAGATGAAATATTTCAGATTATAACCCCTAGATCATCACCTATGCCATCTGATGGCCCATATCCTGCTTATATTTCCACATCAGAGTTTGATCCAGTTCTTTATAGAGAAGAATTGATACGAAAAGCTTACCTCGCGAAATTCCCGTTGTACAAGTAAGTGAAAATAACTGTTCCGATACTCAAGTGTTGTAAATTAAAAACCTGCAGAAAAAGGTTCTTTGATCATTATTTACTGCGTTTCAGCAGTGACCGACCTGACTACCTGATCACTATTGGAAAAGGTCATAAAACTTGTTCCACCATCAGTGTTGGTAAGTCTTCACATTTTTGTTTCACTCTAATCCTTTTGTTACTCACGTTTCCTTGTTTCCTCTTGTTTTTCTTACTCCAGAAGTCAAAGGTCAGGAAGACAAAAGTGGTAGAAGTCGGATGCCAGCTGCGTTTGCTGGAATTACCTGCACAATTATAACATTGTTTCTTCTTATGTTTTATGTGTATCTAAATGGTTTTGTCAATTTGTAAACTTTTCTTGAAATGAAACAAATAATAATTTATTGAAATTAATTGAGCTCCAATTCAGAAAGAGCATTTTGAAAACAACCCATAAGCAATTAAATTAGGAAAAAAAGCAGAAAAAGCATAACAACCGGTTTAGGGAACAAAATAACTGGAGAGTGTAAACAAGCGTCATTATTTTGTCAAAAAAAGTGACAGAATCATTGACATTGCCGTTAAAATAAAAGAGTTTAGTAGAGAATAAGTCATGAAACTGGAAGTTGTACTGTCCTAACGGTCAAGTGTTTTTGTACCTGATAAATTGTCGCAGAATGAGAAAATTGAAGCAATAGGGAAAAAGGAAAAGATTAAAAGTAAAAATAAAAGGAAAAATATTACAAGGTTAGACCTATTTAACGTTTTTTGAATCTTGAAGCAAACGGGTTTGGTGGTATTTGAGATTGGGATCTTATCGAAGTTGGAGCCCCATGATGGAATATAGAACGGTGTAATTGATGATGTTCTGTATGATTATGGGACTTATGGTCAGAACTGTGATGATGTCCTTCATGTGATCCTGATCCGATTTCAATATTACTATGTTCTTCCTCTTCACTATGTGGACCTCCAAGGATGTGAGGCGATAAAACCTAAAAATAAATTTGGAATTCATGAGTTCAGAAAGTTAACCTACCTCTACTAAAAACTTCTCATCACTAGCAATTCTTGGAGATAAAATATTCGGACTTAAAATCATTACACCAATTGTCTCTGATGATAAAACATGAGGAGCAAGGATTCCGGGACTGAGTACATCAATGACTAATGCTTCTGGAGAGAGAACCCTAGGTTCTAAGAACCTCGGAGTTAAGACTTCGGCAATTAGTGCTTCTGGAGAGAGAACCCATGCTGTTAATGCTCTTGGAGAGAGAACTTCTGCACGGAAAGCAGTTGGAGACAGAATTCTGGCTATTAACGCAGATGGTGATAGTACAGTGGCAATAAATGCACGAGGAGAAAGTAAATCGAGCTGAAGAACAATTGAATTTCGTTTTCTGAGGAAAAACTTACTTTAAGTGCTTCTGGGCGCATGATTTCTGAGACAAATGCGTGTGGAGATAGAACCATTGCTTCCATTGAAACGCCAAAGTTAATAAGATTGGCAAAGGCATGTGGCTTAACACAAAAATTCAGAAATGAAGAACGCCTATTGTAATACCTTCAACACCATATATTCCACATCACCAATATGTTCTCCCTCTGGATAATTTGGAATTGTAGGATGGTCTCCTGCATCTGTTGCTCCCCCTCCAGCTCTTTTCACACGTTTTCCAGAACCACTCCAGTAAGGCCAGTGAGGTCTTCCTTCCGCAGCCAATTTCCTTATAGCCTCTTCAACTCGGTTATCTCTCTCCGTTTTTGTCATATTGGTGATAGATAGATAACTTGATGGATCATCTGAATATATGAAATTAGAGTTTTAAGTCAAGTTAATGCTCACCTGCATAAACTAGTTTTACTTGCTCTTCATTCAAATGAGCGTATCCTCGCTTTTTATAGTCTTCAGATTGCTCCTGACTGAAGAGTTGTCTCGCCCTGAAATCAATTTGATTTTGAAGGAGTCCCTAATTAAGTTTCACCTTAGCCAGTTGATATCTTGTCTACTCAATTGTTGAACCATGGGGTATTGAACTTCCTCCATAAATTGCATTTCTGGTTCAATTTTTGTTAACAATTCTTCCATAGCTGTTCCAGCTCCACTCAGATCTAGAATAGCTTCTAGCATCAATTGTTGATATCGTTGATTGGAAGAAACTATCTAAAATTCATTAATTTTCAATTGAAGGAACACTGGAAAAGCTAACCTCAAAGATATCAGGTAATGAGAAAAATCCATCTTTTTGAAATGAGAAAAGAGTTGGAGATAAGAACCGGTTTTTTCCTTTTCCTTCTGGCATTATTGACAAGATTCTTGGTGATAAGAATGAGAATTTCTTCTGTGCCAATTCAGATGACTGAAAATTCAAATAACTTGTTGATAAAATAAAAAAAATCATACTGAAAATTGGTTGATAATATCGACAATCTTCTGGAATGCATCATTCTCATTGTCAATTTTTGGCGCCTCGCTGTTGATAGGAAGTTTCAATTGATTGAACACTCTGAAAAAATAAGTTTTTCTTTGTGTCTCTTTCTTTTCCGTTGCGGTGTATTTCGCAAGACTCTTGAGTTTTCCGCCGACAGCCGCCACAAGTTGTATGCGAATGTCACTATCTCGATGAGATACACACTCATAGTCCCA